>CM028384.1:93998575-94124364 GCA_013146195.2 Codonopsis lanceolata
GCTCAAGAGTCAAATATGCACCAAAGTTATATAACCACTGGCATATTACCAGACCTCAGGACGGAGCTCACCAGTTGCAGGTGGCATCCATTTTCCAGAGTGGTAGACACTCTCACCAACTTTCCATCCAGGCACATCCTTCATTATTCGTGCCTCTTCCTCGAGGTATTTCCTCCATTCTTTCACAAATCTAAACAGATCCAAAATTTTGAAATATAAGAAATGAAAGACAGATGAACTGCGGCATGGGGACTGATCAGAGGGTGGGGACATTGTTATGATTACCTTTCATCCTCCTCCGCTTGAAGCATGGGCAAAATAGCTCTCCGAGCAGCATATTTTTCTTCCTTAATCGCCCTACATGATTCAAATACATTAATTAATATAATATAATATAAACCAAGAAATAGAAAAACAGAATGAGACAGGAAGGCCCAGAACTGTTTGTTAATCATGGACTGGAATATCAGTTGTTATCCAGAGAATAGGTGGTAAACTGAAACATGAAGAAGCGCAAGCATATAAGCCTTTGTAACATTAATTTTTTTGATAAAGCCTTTGTAACATTAATAGCAACAGTATTATGCTGGTTGGGAGCTCTGAACAGGAATGACCCTCAATTTGTAGAATGTTTGACCAATACAATGATTCTAATACCGAGCACCAGTTCAGCACCTCTCACCAGCAGATTGTGCGTTTCAGTGCAAAATATAATAGACACAAAAACAGCAGGCTCCATTTTGGTTACTAAATCATAGTAGCAATAGCAATCTTCCTTCAACTTCAGCTTTAGGTTCAAGTTTGTGTTGTCCAATGTTTTGAGACAACAATGAAACTGGCCAAAATAGGCGTCTGGGAATTTGGCATGTGACACGAGTATCTCGAGCTGCCTGAGACGCAGAAACTAGTCCCTTGTAATCCGGTAACCACGGCTGTTAGATAATGCATCAGTCTTGGTGATAAAAAGAAAACACTTTTCTTATTGTTCCACAGAGGTTAGCTTCAAATCATGTACGAATAAATTTAATTATAAAATCTGAGTAGCATGTGACCTTTTTTTGGTGAAAGGCACGCCTAGGTCCAAGGCTTTTAGCTCCTTACCAACCTAGGCCTAACCCTCCCATTAGGTGCGTGCCTAGGCTCCAGATTGAGGCATTGCCTTGGTGCGCATTGTTTACTTTGTCATTTTTTGACCATTAATAACTTTTACTCCCTCCTTCCTACTTTCTATTTTGAGATATCCCAACTAATATTTCTGAAGACTTTTGGTATACAAATTTTCTACCACTCATCCCAATAGACCCCTTCATTTAATATTATCAACTAGGGAAGTCAAATAATTAATGGGAAAGAGAGAGAGAGAATAATGGGTACATAATTAATGAGAGAGAAAGAATGTAATGGGTATTATCGTTATGACACATTTTATTGCTCATCATTTATTAAGTTTCTTAATCCTTGTGTTTTGTCAACTAGGAATCTTTATCCGGGACGGAGGGAGTATATTAATAGATAAAAGGTTTTACATTAGCAATGCTCATCAATACATGTGGAAATGTTGCCTACACACAACCTATTTATAAATAGGTGCTTAACAAGTACCCCCAAGATCATGATTGATTTTACCCCAAGTAAAATGATACAGGTACACTTAATTTCGAGGTTACATCAAAGTTGGCAAAAGGAAGAGAGAGCCTTAATGTAGCTACTTTATGAGTATTGGCTTGCAAGGAGTGATGAAAAATTCATATGCAAATGATAATCGTTTCTCCTGTCAATTGTAATTTGGCATGGGACAATAACCCTCCTCTCTATAGCATGAAACATGGTACCATATTAGCTACTTCTGTGAATAGCCCTAACCATGACAAGCAGAGCAACCAGTTCACCTACAACTAGGAATGAGGATAGAGATTAGATTTTTTATTTTTTTATAGGTAAGTGTGCCCCCTTGTTGGTATGGGGATTGGAACCAAGGACCTCAACATCTTTGCCCGAGTGCCCTAGCCATCTATCCCACCCCTTGGGGTCAAAATGAGGATTGAAGAATTTCATGGACCTACACCTAATTATAGAGAAGATGGTGCTCGGTGCTCCATGGATGGATGAGTAGTTCTTAACTTCTATCTCTCATTCACTAAAGCTTCTTTTGTTTAACTAATTTTGTGCATTGAACCTTTTTTGACAGCCTGGCCAAAGACTAGCGTGCACCAACTTTCAAATAATCAGTTATAACACCACCTTTCACATTGGCATTACATTCGTCGTCACCGTAACTTCAGCGTAATAAAAACCCATATTACTATTGCCATCATTGGCATTCAACACATGGAGTGTTTTTCATGAAGAACCAAAACACGCATTGTACAGAAACATAACATGATAATCTCCTCATTAACATCATCTCCTTGCATGCATCCAGTAATGAATATAAGGAGAAGTACCTTTTTGGCATTTATTATGTGCTGATCTGGCTGGTTCATCATTCCCCCTATTCCTAGTCATAGTATAAATGACCCAAAAATTGATCAATGTGATGTACTTTTCTGTCTCTGTGCTTTCTAGTATTTATCACATTTCAGGGTGAAACCTTACAACAAACACAAGCGGACCTTCTTCAAGATATATCAGTTAAAGTGTAACATGACTGTGATGCTTCTTTCTACAGAGACTACATAGACTTGGTCCTTTATTTTGCTACCCAATACCGATCACACTTATTTACTCCATGCAACAGATGCATAGACCACGTTTTTAACTAGCTTAGTAAGTGGGAGCACCTTTTAACTCAAAGCATCCAACTCAACATCCTCCATGCAACAGATGCATAGACCACTTTTTTAACTAGCTTAGTAAGTGGGAGCACCTTTTAACTCAAAGCATCCAACTCAACATCCTCCGCCCATGTAGCATCACCTCAACGTACATTTTGTCTTCAGACCTTTGGTTCACGGATTGCAAAACTGAAAGAAACGAGAATGCAAGGGACGTTTCACTGTCTCTTTACCATGGAAAATTGGAGAAAAACAGTAGATTAGAAGTCTTTTTGAAACATGTGGAAAATAATGTCTCGAGAAACCAAATACAAAGATGAGAGAGATTACAGAAAACCCATTTCCCTCTTCATGTTCATTCCCATTTCCACTTTCCCTAGCAAATATATAAATGAAACACAGTAACAAAGATCCAAAATCTTTGCAATTCAGTGTTTTCTATAAATCAATTACGCCTACAGATAGTCATGGGCTACGGACACCTTAGATGAGATTACACTCTTTGGGAAATAAAATAAGGAGCAAACCAAAGAAGACAAAATGTTCAGCAGGATAACTACAGAAAGGAAAAATCCTACTCTATGGAATAGAGTTAGAGAGAGGGGGAGGAAGTAGCACTAGCACGATCCTACTATGTAAAACTCAAATATACTGTAACTCTAATTAGCCAATTAGTCAGTAAGCTATCAGTTGATCTTCAATTATGCCAAAATCCTGATCCAAAAACGATGGTTGAAAACCTCACAGGACTGATATAACCATTGTTTATCAAATTACTGCAAAAAAATCAAGCATATTACAAACACATATCTAATAAGAGACACGCGATACACATAGGCTCAGACATAAGTGTGCATGAAAAAGTATATCCCTCGATCATAGAGATCTAGGCATCTATTAGTCACTGTAACCATGTAATTATAACTGCCACAATCATATTATATCTTTTTTTGAAATTCAGAAGATTTATGATAATACAACTTTAGAAGATAAGCTATCCAACTTCCAATGTTATTCACTTTCAAAATTAAGAGTTGAAGAAGAAGAATGGGTAGAAAAGGATAGGCCTAACAAAAGAGACCCTAAATAAATTCGGCTTGTTAGATACCCAGACTCTGTCAGCACAAGAATTTTACTCTCGTTCAATAGCCAATAGAACCATTACTTTAAGCTCTAAATAGTACGGGTAAAAAGCATACATAGAACAAAATAGGGATGATAGACACATGCAGAAAGACACTCACAAAATCTTTCCAAATCTCTCACTATAAGGCTCAAGGTGCCAATAATTGAAATTTTTTTGCACATCATAAGCCATGAAAGGGAAACATCTTATAATGACAAATTTTCCATGAACTAAATATCCTGAGCATAATGACTCAACTAATCACAGGGAATAAATGCAATAGATAACAAGCCTAGAGACAAATTCCATCCAACTTTGCTCACCAGAGGCTTAAAATATAAAACTGATGATGTTAAAGATTGGTTCATGGAAACAACTAAAAATATACGAGCACTAGACTTAAACTTTCTGAAGTTCGTAATTATAATTAAAGTCACAACCTTGAGGATCCTACTAGGAAAAGACCCAACCTTTAAGGAAAAATCAAATGAATTACCAGTAATACAACATTGAAACCATAAGCAGAACAAGACTCAGATTCTAAATAAAAACCATTGAAACTCGACTGATATTCTAAATAAGGAATCACAAAGAATACTCAATTACAAGTAAATTAAGAATAAGCCCGAAGAAGGAAGAAAATGTCCTGGAGAGGGACCTACACTCAGGAATACAACTAGCATTCCGCAATGATTAGTCAAATTAAAGTAAACTCCAGATAATGCTAATTCCATTGTAAAAATCCTAAAACCTCATGAAACTATCAGTAATTGGATGTGAACCCAAAAGCCTAATATTTTTCCTTCAGAAATTTCTTAAAACTAATTTTCTCATTGTCGCCCTAGCCAAATATCAATCCAAGTAAGGAAAAATCAAACCACTACCAATTCTACACGACACAAAACTCTTCATAAGTTAATCAATAGCTAAAATTTACACCGAAAATTCCACATTTCCACCTCATGAACTCAGTAATTCCTAAAAATCAATAAAAAAAACCACACAAATACCAGGACCCGCAGCATCAATGTAAATCCATTTTCCTCATTTCTGCTTCGCAAACTCACTAATTACTCAAAATAATAAAAACCAATGTAAGTTGGGCCACAGGACTTCAATTTCAATCCAATTCCAGCTGAAATTCAGTAAAATCACCAACATTTCCCCATTCCCGTTTCAGTTCTTCAACAATAACGATCAACATTGCCGCCTCCATAATCATAACTAAGAACACCCCGCATCAATGCCCTAAAAGTTTTAAGTAAAACTGCATATAAATAAACAAAATTAATTTGTAGTAAATACCTGCGGATCTTGTTTCCCTTGCCGACCTGGTACATGCCCCAAGTGAAAACGCCGAAAGTGGCGAGGAAGATAGCGACGGCGCTGGGACCCTTGGAGGGGATCCTGCGAGCGTATCGAACAGGAGCGAAACCACCAGGTGGGGGTCCGTCTTGGAGAAGAGGCATGTCTTTAACGCTGGCCATTCCTGGCTTATTCCTAATCGCCGCCTCCGTCATCCTTCCTCTCCTCTTCTTAGATTTGATTCTCTTTGTCTGTGTGTGTGTGTGCTCCGGCCAGTTGCGGGTTGATTAGAGTGGGGGAGGGTAACAGTTAAAAATGGATTGAATTAGCCAAAGGAAATTGGGCTGTTTGTGACAAGTATCGCTGCAGAGGACGGACACTGGACTGGAGAGAGATTTCGAGAGAGGCGAAGGGTCTCGCTAATTGGGACGTGCCACGTGTGAACCTAAAACCATTTTATATAAAACATATATTTTATTTATCGACCATCTTTTTTAGTTGAACCGTAAGAGAGCATTGATATTAACATCTTTTTGGTCCTACAAAATTTATTAGTTTGTTCACTAGATTAGATCAAAACCACAAGCTAAATGATTGAGATTATGTTCCAAATTTAGAAAATTTAATTAAAAGATGTATAAATCATCATACAATTACATTAATAATATTGTTTAAACTTTAAAAAACCATAATACTATCAATCAATTTAATCTTACCACACGTCTATCAATTGAGGGGTAGAAAAATATTATAATGTAAAGTTACTAGCTAGCCTTTTAAATATATAAGATTATCGTGATATTAATGTTAATTGAAATGGATCTAAAAAATGCCATTAAAATGAAACTCTAAACTTGGGCATGTCAACTTATCATCCAAATGGTAGAGAAAATGTTACAAATACTATAGGCTCTTAATTTAGTAAGAAAATTAAAACATTACACCCCCCGACTTACAAAAATCAAAATGTAAGACCCTAAAGAACACACTAATACTAACCTTCAATGTTAAACTGTTAACCCGTTTTGTAGGATAATAAAACTAAAAAACCTTTATCTTTGAAGTTATATGTTATATTAAAAAATACGTTTTAAAAATCATCGTCTCATTTATTTTCATAAAATCTTATTTCTAGTAATCAATTTCATATTGATCACATTTTCGTTGATCAATCGACACCCTAACTCGTTTTGTAGCTTAATAAAACTAAAAGCAACTCCATTGTGCAATTTTAGTCTTCTTTTTATTAAGAAAAAAGAAAATGTACAATGAAAGCACTCTTCTCTGGATGACACCTAGGAGAGAGAGAAATTTCACTTCTAAATAAGAAGAAATTTTTTGGGAGAGAGGAAGGAAAGAGGGGCAGCTGATGTTGACTTTGTGGGGGTGGGGAGAGGGTTTAAAATATGTAAGAAGATTATATAATGAGAATATATATATTTAATTGGATAAAAAGATAACAATGTATAAATAACAATGAGAGCATTGTATAAGGTCTAAAATAATTCTCCTTTGGGGTATAACTATATGGACTAAAACCCTACCAGAACCTCCTCCTTCACCCCCTCCCCAATTCTTAAACCTCTTCCCAAAATACAAATACCCACATTTCTTCTGCCATCTCCGCCCTATTCTCTCTTCTTATCTCTGTAAGAAAACCTAATATTGAATAACAATGTATCGTTTTGCGTCGAACCTGGCCCCCAAAGCTCGGTACACATCTAACTTAGTCAACTCAATCTTTATCAATCTGTAACTTCATTCTAGTAGAATTTTTGTTTTCTAATGAATACCCACTTTTTGTTTTTTACTTTCTTTTTTAAAGGGTCGCTAGAATCGGTACCCAACAGGTAATTTTTATTGAGATTGTTATTGTACCATATTTTTGTTTAAAATTTTGATTGCAACGGTGATTCTTACCTGCGACCACTTGCAGGCAGGTAGGCCGAGCCTTATTTTGGTCAAAATTTTAACAACTGGTTATGAATGTAGGTTGGAAGTAGGTTGAAATGGAGCAGAAATTATGCAGCAAAAGACATAAAGTTTGGAGTGGAGGCAAGGGCTCTAATGCTCAAGGGCGTTGAACAGCTTGCTGATGCTGTCAAAGTTACTATGGGCCCAAAGGTAATACCCCTGTCAACCCGCCCTACCGATAATTTGATCATATGAGTTACTCTGTTTGTTCTTGTTATACTATTAACCAAAGATATTAATCCAAGTAATTCTAGACTTTCCGTTTTTCGCCTACACTGTTAATGTGATATCCACTAACACATCCAGTGATAGTTTTTAATTTTTTTTCGTGTGCCGGGTCAGTTTGTTATTTATGTAACACCGGGGTTCTTAAAACTCTATGTTTGTGTGTGCTATTTCAAGTATTGTTTTGAGAATAAAGAGATTTATCTAAGATGAAACGGATACTTACAATTGTCAGATATTGAGGCAATTTCATAGCTCTCTCTTAGCAAATACTTCGACTCATTTGTGCTTTGTTAGTTGCAAATCTTCTAATCTTCCTAGAAAGGATTCATCAAATAATCTTTCCTACCCCTTAGATATAATATTGGTATCACTGACGTTGTTTTGACTTAAAAAGGGACGCAATGTGGTCATTGAACAAAGTTTTGGAGCCCCGAAAGTTACAAAAGATGGTGTTACTGTGGCAAAGAGCATTGAATTCAAAGACAGAAACATGAATGTTGGTGCAAGCCTGGTGAAACAGGTTGCTAATGCTACCAACGATGTAGCTGGTGATGGTAAGTATTTACTTGATCTCCATAGAATTCAGTTTATGATGATATGGTAGTTCTCTAATGATGTTTTCTTGGGACAAGATTTTATTATACATTGTTTTCACTTGTTATGAAAATTATGAGTGTCCGGGGAAACATCTTTTTCACATGATGGCATATTGATGTCATCCAAGTATAAACTTTTAAGGTGTCGGGGAATTAGAACTAAGCCATGTTTTCTATGTTTCAAGGTACTACTTGTGCCACGATCCTCACCCGTGCAATTTTATCTGAAGGCTGCAAGTCAGTTGCAGCTGGTGTGAATGCTATGGACCTTAGACGTGGTATTACCATGGCTATTGATGCTGTAGTAGAAAACTTGAAAAGCAGGCACGGATGATAAGCACATCTCAAGAAATATCACAGGTCTGTCATAATGCTTTACTGCAGAGGAAAATAAAATGAGATATAAGTATCTGTTTGTGATAGGCAATTAATGTGGTAAAACTACAGGTTGGGACCATATCTGCAAATGGGGAACGAGAAATCGGAGAACTGATTGCCAAAGCCATGGAGAAAGTTGGAAAGGAGGGTGTGATCACAATTCAAGTAAGCAGTGTGGATTACATTATTTACTTTAGATGGGTTGAAATTTAATATAGTTTATATTGGATGATAAGAGTTTGCCAATAGAATGAGTTTTCCCATTTTAAATTAACATTCTCTCTTCTTTGTTTTTTTTTTTCTGAAAACTTTTCCATGGTTGTTGCATGTGAGTTCCTTAACTGACCAATAAACTGATAAAGCTTGTTTCTGTGTCGCTGTTATTGGGGAATCGTCAATGGTCCCCATGCTTCTCATCTTTGATGTACTTGCCACTATCTCTTACCAGTCAAAAACTTTGCCTATATTTAGTTATATTTGTGTTCCTTGCGTGATCAAGAGGCTTGTTTTCTTGTGTTTATTGTTAGAATCTTATATCTGAACCCTCTTTTGTGTGCTTTGTCTTGCTTGCTAAAAGAAAGGAAACTGGGAAAGAACTCCCTGGATATCGAAGTTGAAATACAATTTTTTTTTAAATAAATTAGAGTTGATTTCTTTCCAACAAGCAATTGCACTATTTGTTCATGAAGTCTTGTAGATTAAAATGTTATGGTTGTCTCAACAATCAGGGAGGCAGTGTCCCTTGCCCTTTGTGAGATGCCAGATGTTTAGGTGCTGTTGTGTTTTATGTCTTCTATATTGTTAAAAGTTTTAACTGGAACCATGACAAATTCATGAAAGTCGTGAAATAGTCACCAAATTAAATGTGGATGGTTGATTAAGTTGAGCTTGGTCCGAAATTAGTGTATGCATTTTTTTATTTGTGAGTTATCCTGGTTGGAAGCTTCAGATGTTCTATAGTGTATTATTGTTTGTTTTCTTCTTTTACTAGGAGATGTAACTGGTTATTGATACAATGTTTGCTGACTCTGTATTAAATCAATGCAGGATGGGAAGACATTGTATAATGAATTGGAAGTTGTGGAGGGAATGAAACTGGACCGAGGTTACATATCTCCACATTTCATCACAAACCAAAAGAACCAGAAATGTGTAAGTGCTTGTCTTGTTTAGATTCATTACTATAATATATATGTTATATCTTGGGTCGTGCATCTTTAAAAAATTGGAGCTTTATACTTTTCCAGTTTATTCACATCTGTCACTACTGACCGAGGATTTCTTTCCAATTTCTGACAGGAACTAGAAGACCCAGTTATTTTAATTCATGAGAAGAAGATTTCAAACATGAATTCTGTAATTAAGGTTTTAGAGTTGGCATTAAAGGTAACATCTTTTGGCATGTATATATTTCATCTGTATTCAGCTTGATCATCGGAAGATATATTATACAGCTGTTTAGTTAATCTGACTTTATTATTGGCTTATTGCCCAGAAACAAAAGCCCCTATTGATTGTTGCTGAAGATGTGGAAAGCGATGCACTTGCAACCCTTATTATTAATAAGCTTCGAGTTGGAATCAAGGTTATTTTCTTGTTTATAAGAATATGGAAGCACTTCGTTCTACTAAGAATTACTGCTGTAAATTAACTTATCATCTAAATTGCATCTATATAGGTTTGTGCCATAAAAGCTCCTGGATTTGGTGAGAACAGAAAGTCGAATCTCCAGGATCTTGCCACTCTCACGGGAGGCGAGGTGGGTTGATATTGCTCTAATAACCCTCCACCCCAAAAACAGCACCCCCTACCTCCACCCATTTTTCTTTTTGGGGTATAGCTAAGCAAAACCTCTGATGGTGTACGTCATATAACATGACATGATGGATGTTACTCCCATTTTGCAGCTAATAAATGAAGATCTTGGTATGGACCTTGACAAAGTTGAGTTTGGAATGCTCGGTTCTTGTAAAAAGGTACTTTAAAATCTCAAAAAAATAATAATTATTATTATTACAAAGCTTAATTTTAGTTTTCTCAATAGTTGGTTCTTTGGTGCAATTAATTGGATTTCTTGTTCTAGGTCACAATATCCAAGGATAACACAATTATTCTCGATGGAGCTGGTGACAAGAAGGCTATAGAGGAAAGATGCCAACAGGTTTGTATATTTCTCCTATTTTGGCTAATTTCTAGGCTTCGTTCTTTTTTGGTTGAGCATAATGCTGTGGTGGCAAAAAGTGTACCAAATCATGTGGTTGGTGGTTGAATCCCCCTACTAAGTGATGGGATGTACAGATTTCTACCTTTTGCATATGTTCAGTAAACTTTTGGTAATTAAATTTCGGTAACCATGGTCCTGTTCTTTGTTTTATTTGTATGTTTCCTTCGCTTGTTCACATGTATGAACCTTTATTCCTGTTTCACTTGCTCTGTGACGTGACCTCAATTGGTCACTTAATGTACATATTCTTGCATCTGAACATTGTTTTGCATCAACAGATCAGGTCGGCAATTGAGTTCAGCACTTCCGATTATGACAAGGAGAAGCTGCAAGATAGATTGGCAAAGCTTTCTGGTGGTGTTGCTGTACTGAAGGTTTGTCCCATTGTTGTTTGTTAAACTATAACAGAAGTTGCAACTGGTCTCCCTTCTTAAAGTCAACTGTGCTTCTCTGTTTAATGGAGTTCTGTTTTGCTTGAAGATTGGAGGAGCCAGTGAACTTGAAGTTGGTGAAAAGAAAGATAGAGTTACAGATGCTCTGAATGCCACAAAGGCAGCTGTGGAGGAAGGAATTGTATCAGGTAAACAGCTTAACATGTCTTGTTCTGCATCAGTTGGTGAAGAGCCTTAGAAGAAGATATATGACAAAAATAAATTGGTGCAGGCGGTGGTGTTGCTCTTCTTTATGCATCGAAAGAGTTGGATAAGTTGCAAACCGCCAACTTTGATCAAAGGATTGGTGTTCAAATTATTCAGAATGCCCTAAAGGTTTGAACTTGCCTGGTTTTAAGAATCGGATTGTTATGAAATCAAATTGTGTGGTCTGGTACCATTAATCCTTGTGAAAACAGGGACTTCCCAGGGTACTTTGTGTTGGTGCTGGACACTTTAAAACTTGTCAAATACGCTCCGAAGTTTCATAACATGTAATGTTCAATAAATAAAATTAAAGCCCGGTATTTGGGGACTCGCACGTAAACACACAAGGCCTGAAATGCAGTTATCTTTTAAAGAAACGGGGTTAGAGGTCCAAAACCCCAAATATAAATAACAAATAGGGAAAGTCCCAAGTTTTCCAAGTTGAAAAACTGTGCCGTGATGGATCTTGATCATGTTCTTGATCTTGAATAACTATTTCCCTCTTGATGCTAAATGGAAGGTCATACATACACACATATTATACTAATGTCTGTACACAGACTATACATATACAAATACCATATACATTACTTTCTCTCCATTCTAAAATAATAGTCCCATTTGACAACTTTTTTAAGGATGTTGCCTTACATGCTTGCACCTTCAAATATTTACACTATATATATATATTTTTTTTTTAATTTTTTTTTGATAAGTTCAAATATTTACACTATAATTCTATCTTTACACTATAATTCTAGTGTAAAGATAGAATTTACACTATAATTCTATCTTTTTTAAGAAATGGAACTATTTTTATGTGACAAACCAAAAAGAGGAATTAATTTTTTGGGATTAATTTTTTGGAATGGAGGAAGTGTGTGTGTGTGTGTCACATGTTTAGCATGTGACATCAATATATATATATATATACCAACACATATATCGTAGGAGTGCATGCTGTCGTCGTGCTAGACTTTGTTAGCAAGTCGGTGTAGGTACTTGGCCCTTGGGTAATCATCCGTGTATGTGTCTCTGCTTATTTATTTTTTTATTTTTTGGTGTCATAACACTCGGCGCATTTATCCTTGTTTGGTTCTAGGCTTATATTCCTCTCATTGTGAAGTGTCCACCTTAGATATTTTTCCTAATTTTAGTGGTGGGTGCTACCTCACACCGAGATATTTGTCTGCAAGAAAGCATTTTTCATTTAAAAGAAATAAAAAATAAGTAAAAAAAATTGTAATTTTCATGTCTATGCTAAGAGTTTAATCTATCTAATATTATTGTAGGACAATACAAGAAGTTTGATTTAAGCTGGTATGTATCTTGAGATGAGTTGTCTTGACTGTAATGTTTGACCAGTATGATTGACTAATTGCAGGCACCAGTGCATACAATTGCCTCTAATGCTGGTGCTGAGGGGTCTGTTGTCGTTGGCAAGCTGTTGGAGCAGGATGACCCTGACCTTGGATATGATGCTGCGAAAGGTCTGTTGTGTGTGTTTGAATAATTTCCTCAAAACAAAAACAGTAATATGCACTAAATTGAAGAATATTTGGTATTGAACTAGGTGAATATGTGAATATGGTTGAAAGTGGAATCATTGACCCCTTGAAGGTGATACGAACAGCCTTAGTTGATGCAGCAAGGTTAGTGAGTTGAAGCAAACAATTTTTATGGTATTGGATTTAAGTATACAAAACCTGATGAATGTACCGATTCATGTTTTGTGCAGCGTATCTTCTTTGATGACAACAACTGAAGCTATTGTAGTTGAACAGTCGTCGTGATGTTGCAAGTTGCAACTAACTTTGACTGCCGAAATTAACAGAGGAGATGTTGTTTTGCCCTCACGAAGAGAAGAATAGTTTGTGATTAAAGTATATGCATATGAATGATAGAGTGAGAGATAAGTAGGCATAACTTTATAAATAGGGTTGTATGGCTCCTGCAGGCAGGAATAGACACATTACTTGCAATGTAATCACTGGGATATTGATACTGATTGATCCTCCTTTTAATTGGTTAAAGCATATTATATGTTGAGCGAACAAACCGATCCTAAAAATTAACTACATGTCAAGTTATTTTTTAAAAAAATTACAAATTTATTTGTTTGTACTTTCTATATATTGCATTATAGTTATATACTTCCTTCTAGGCAAAAAATCTCAGATTGAAAGTCAACTTCTTTGAAGAAAATTATATTTTTAAAAACTCATTAGTAATAAAATAACACTTTGAAGTGAATTCTTTAAGTAAAACATTTTAAATTGTAATAGTAAGCTGTCGACTACGAGAGCGAGATTTATGAGCAAATCCGGGTCTTGGAGGCGAAGGGTCTTCATAATCTACCTCCACAAACCAGCCCGGGGGAGTACGGAATAGAAGGAGTATCATAGTTTTATTTGACAAGTTAATGCTCGTACCTCCTTCAATATGTGAAGCGGATAAAAAGATGTGGAAGTCACACAACGCGGAATATTATAGTTTTTATTTGACGAGTTAATGTTCTAAATTATAGAACCGTGACTTGCCAAGTTATGCATGAAATGAAATGAATATATTAATGTACAGCCAAAGAGGAAAAGAAAAAAGAAAGAAAGAGGCTCAGAAGAATAATACTGTAAATCATTAAGCGTTGGAGGCCTAGGTCTAGGTGCAGGCACAGCATTTGACTTCTTTTCTCCATGCATGAACTTTACATTTTGCACTTTATTGAGGACAAAACTCCTAAAAAGAACAAAATTATACTAGACGCTGTCATACATTTGACATTAGAGAACACAGAGTCAGGTTAACTGTACGACTAGGTCGAGCAAAACCACAGGCACAAGTTCCAGAGAAACGCTTGTTTATAATATCATTTGCCTTTCCGACGCTTTTGCATTCCATTGCAGTCTGAACAAAACCACTTTCCCTTGGGGGGTTCTTTTAGGCCAACGCATCCCAAATGGAACCATTCTATTTTGCACTGCTGACAAGTAACACATTTTTTGCTTAGATTTTCAATCGATATTGGATACACACGCAAAAACAAGTTAGAGTGACTTACACTAGGATTATCACATGCTACCATCTCCCCAAAGCTCACTTGGTTGCAGAAACAGTAAGTGGGTTCGTTTGGATCAACTGGTATATCCAAGTCCATGTTCACTGGATTTGCGGCTGCTGTTGATGCTGCAGCGGTGGCTGCCGCAGCAAGACGTGTCCTACATACAAGTGGTAAGTTTTACTGTCAGATATGCAACATTTCTTGACCTAAACACAATCAGTGAAATGAAATAACACTACATATGTCATCAAAACTCATTTAGACCATCAAAGAAAGAAAACGGGCCATCAACTTGGAAAGAATTACTATACTTTCAAAACAGATGAAATTGTTTCGTCTTCCAACTACTGTAACAAAAGTACACACATCACTATTCATGGCAGATAAGCCAGATATTTAATCAGGCCCCTGGATATGTTTCGTTGGGGGATCGGGATGACTGCATGATTTTGGAGCAAGTATCAACAATAATACTACTAGTCTCTATATAGTTAAGGCAGCTATCATGTGGCCCAAAGGCGGACTTTAATAATTCTTGTTTTAGAAAGTTTTTCATTTATTTACCAATGTTGGACAATTCCAATGCCACTTGGAGATCACGACATAAATACTATCCTAAAATAGATATTAATAAAGGCACAATTTAACCGAACCTTATAGTATTAGTAAATGCATACGAGAAAGGGGATGCTTGCACCATAACAAAATAAACAAAATTTACTGGGAATTAATTAAGTGCATGCATGAATGAAGTTGCTAATAAACACAAATATTCTGCTCTAATTCAAGATTTTGAGCAAGTTCAGTCAGTTTCCTGGTAGGCTAATTGCTTTGTGACCAAAAGGGAAGTTTGGTCTGCATATACTGCAAATTTAGATCAGAAAAGGAAAACATATATGAGTTTACTTCTGAAAAAAAGAATAGAAGGCACTTACGTGAGAAAAACAGAATGCTGAAGTAAGAAAAGTGCAATGAATATTCTCTTTTTACCCTACATGCCATTTCTTGTGTTCATTAGTACACAGATATTTTCTTTTTACCCTAAATGCATAGTACATAAATTTTCTCCTTTTACCCTGGTTTTCTAAATTACAACAAATATTAGATTATTTTCTCATAAGAGCCAAACCCGCAAACCATAAGCATATCCTCCAACACGTCAAGATAATGAGTGAGAAGAACCTAATACCTCTTTCCTACCAAATCTTTCTACCGGTGAGAGCTTTTATTGACAACATTGCTCTTCCGAACAGAAAAAGGAAAAAAAACAAAAAAAAAAAAAGAATCTTCTATACATACATTCAACTACTTCCTCTGTCCTTAAAAAAAGAGTTCTACTTCCCATTTAGTTTGTCCCCAAAAAAGAGTCATTTCTAAATGAAACTTTTTTATTTATTCTCTGAAACATGATATTTCTCTTATGTATCGCACAAATTTATTTTTTTTTGATAAGCAAGAATAAAATAAAAGGCGTTAAAAAAGGTGACGCATCCTTTGTACACAGAGAGTATACAAAACAAGAACTAACTAATAGATATGCTATCCACAAACTCTACAGAAGGGTTTGCACCAAGAGCTATCAACTCATGGCACCAAAAGAATAGTGTTTAGAATCAGCTCCTTAATCTTCTCCATGCTCCTCTCTGCATTCTCAAAAATTCTAGCATTCCTTTCCCTCCATATACTCCAACAAATCACCAACGGAGCAGTAAAGATACTCCCTCTGTCTCAAAAAAATGATCTCATTTTGACTTTTCAAAGTCACTTTGACCGGTTTTTATATTGATATTCCACATAATTTTATTTAGCAGTAGAGAATAAACAACACTAAAAGTACTCAGAAACACATGTTTTATAGTTTTTTGAAAAAACAAGTTAATGTACTTAAAATTATGATCTGAAAAAAAATTCAGTTGAATTTGGTAAGTCAAACTGGGGTTATTATTTACCTATTTATTTTTGGGAAGGAGGGATATATTTTAGTGCAATTAAAGAAAAAACGGAGAAGTGAAATTACTATATTAAGAAGTTTGACTTTTCAAATGAACTCTATTTGG
The DNA here is from genome assembly GCA_013146195.2 of Codonopsis lanceolata. Lineage (NCBI taxonomy): Eukaryota > Viridiplantae > Streptophyta > Magnoliopsida > Asterales > Campanulaceae > Codonopsis > Codonopsis lanceolata. The sequence goes on from CM028384.1 coordinate 94,014,934, forward strand.
GCACGAGGGAGTACAGAATTTCCAACTAAAAAGTCATCATAAGATACTAATTAGAAAACCCAAAGGGGAATACAAGACGTAAGAAACTTGTGCAGTAACTTAAAAACATATATTTAGTGACTAGTAGATAATCAACATAGTTTAATTAAATGACCACTTTACTAGGAAATTACTAGTTAAACAATGAAATCACATTACTGCAATGCACATTTCCTTTTTTCCATTCATACCACGGACGACCCCCCCCCCCGGCGCACTGTAAATCAATTAGCGTAAAACTTTAGTTTTATGGATCTCATATTGACATTGGTAAACTAACTCTTTCTCATGACCCCTAAGGAGAAGTCAATTCATGATCGACCATATTAGCTAATGCATAGTGAATTTTCCACCTTAAGGAGGGATGATGGTATGCATACAAGTAGCTGGAGGCCCTTCCTCCCCTTTCATCCTTTCACTTTCAGTAACTATTTATTTTAAAAGAGGAAATTTCATTAGTAAAAAGAGGAGAATGATACAAGATCAGTAACAGGGTTTTAGTCTATTGTTTGTAACAAAGTACAAGAGTACCGGTTTGGATACACACTGATATGTTGGTGGAAGAGAAATTCAGATAGGAAGCGCAATTAGATAACTGTGACAACCCTTAATGCCATTACAGAATACCGCTACTTCCCTACACCATTTGCTGCCAAAAGTAAAAAGATACTCCATTTTAATGAGTTGCAACTTCTCTTTAAAAGCTCAAGAATTGAGCTCTTCTGCAATGCAATGTAAATTTGAAAGCACGCTATACATGACAAAATCTTATAATCCTTCTCACCTTCAATATCTTCTCTAAGAATACTTTTCCAGGCTCAATCGCAAAATATTAAGAACACAACTATGCTAAAAGGAAAAATGCCTTCCTACTTCAAAATTTGAGGGCAAATTAGGCTCCAAAATGTAATTGTTTCGATTTACTATATTCTTCTTTACTTGGAGAGAGACTTTTCCTAGGCCCAACAATGCAATTACTTGGGCTTTGTTTGGGGGGGGGGGGGGTATTCATCTGAAAAGTAACATTCAGTATCACAAGGTTGAATTATAAAGTAAACTAAAAAGGAGTGTCCAAGCCAAAAGGAAAATTTGGGTCACAATGGTAAAGCTGTCAAGTTTATATAAATAAAGCAGCGAGCGTCGAGAATCTAGTAAGATAATTACTTTTTACGTCCCCCTCTACCACTGTCACTGCCCCTGCCAGATTTACCACTGCCATCAGAGTTTTGAGCAGGTGATCCAGTTGCAGCAGCACTTTCTCTTTCTGCAACGAATTATAAAAGATCAGGAGAATTGATGATACAGGAGTGGATGTGAATAGTTTTGAAAGATTCTGAAAGAGGAAACTTACCACGCCGAAGCTCTTCATATTTCCTCATATATTGATCAAGTTGTTGAATATGGGCATCTACCTATGTGCACAAACAAAGAAGAATTAAAGATAGAAAAAATTCAGAACAGCAGCCAATCAAAAACACGACCGACTATTATAGACTAGATTTAGCTCGAATTAGTTTTTTTTTTAATCTAGAACAAGTATAAAGTCTTGGTACTTATGCTCTTTGCTCAATTGCCTTTGCCTGCATGACAACGTCAAGAGATACAAGTCAAAACACAACTAGATTATAGAGTAAGTTTCACATTAGTACTTTTTTCTTTTTTAATTATTGTTATACATTTTTTCCCTCATTACCAGAGAGAGGATTAAAACTTGTAATCTTCATCCTTAACATGCGCTGCACTGTCTTTAGCTTGAACTGTATTTTTTTTTAATATAGAAACATGAATATTTTCTTTTTCTTGGCTATTCATATTTTATGCATTTAGCCTTGGATTTGTGAGCTTCAAGTCTCTCTGTATGGGCTTGTGTTCATAGTTGTCAAAGGAGAGAGGCGAGGCGACCCCTTGGTGCCTCAGACATGCTGGGCGAGTCGATGTGCAAGAGGCGGGGAAAGGCGTACGCCTTTGGTGCCTTTTTAGTAGGCGAGAGGCGCTGAAAAGTCAAATAAGTCGCTCACTAACTTTTTTTTTACTTTTTAACTGTGAAACGACGTAGTTTAGGTTTCAGTATAAATAGAAAATAAACCCTAAAATACCCCAAAATCTTCATTCAGACCATGCGACCAGTCCGACTCCAGCAATATGAGCCCTAGGCAGCGTGCGACTTCAGGTGTAGGCTTCGTCATCTTCTTCGGACTTCAAGGAGGATTCCAACTGAGGGTTTCGTCTTAAAGGTTTCATCTTCTGCTTTCTTGACTCTGTGTTCCATCTTCCAAGTAAACTCTTCTTTCTTCACTCTGTTGTGTTCGACTTTTGCTGTATACATTTTGTTTTTTTGTATAAAATACCTAACTCAATGACTCTGTTCGACCTAGCAGAGACTTTCTTCGCTCTGTGTTGTGTAACTTGTGTTCAGACTATTTTTTATTCCTTCACTCTGTGTTCTATTTTTTTATAAATTTGTTTCTACTTCTGTTCTGTTTAAAAAATTTACTCTGTTATGTTTCAAAAAATCATAAGTAAGAAAATTCTGTCAATTAAAAAATTGTCTCAAAATTTATTTTTTTTACTGTCCGAGTCCCTGTTCTGTTATTTTTTATTTTTATTTTTACTTATAACATGTTTTGTTGATATTTGTTAAGTTATATGTATTTTATGTATTTTTCCTTAGTAATTTTTTCTGTGAGGGCCTTTTTAGCATCTCGCCTCAAATTTGGACCTATCGCCTTTTGGCGCCTCTCGACTTTGACAACTATGCTTGTGTTAAACTCTTCTTCAATAACACAAAGACAGACTATTAACCTTAATCTTTTAACTGCCAACTGATACTGGTTGAAAAATGGAAATATTCTCTTGTTGCCATAAGACGGGTGATATTCAAGTTTACTTGCTGCCTTTATCAACTTGGATGATTTCAATACCCAATGAGTATGATTAATCCTATTGGTAATAAAGGTAAGGCAAGCCCATACTCCATGGTTAATAGAGTAAAATGATGTTCTCCTCATTTAATTTCATAACTGTATCAAGCATAGAAAAACTGTCATCTTGTCCATACATCTGATCACAACTCTATCAAATATTTGCTTCTGTAGTCGTCCTAAGGCTTCAGGAACATCATCTTCTAGATAATATGGAAAGACACATTTTGTCTTGCATAAATAACTTTCGAAAGCACCATGAAACAAAAGTCATACGATAATTACATCTACATTGCCATAGTATATTTTTTACATATCAAAGCAAACAAATATTCTATACATTAAAGGTTCCAAGACCATCATCTCATCCTTCCAGTTCGAGAATACCATCTTACAGAATGAAACACTAAACTAGTGTTTGTAGTATCAATAGCACACAGGGAAATGCAAATTTCCAATATTTTACCAATGAAATTGACAAAAACAAAGCAATAAGAGTTTTATATCTTTAAGCATAACCATATCAAAAGAAAAGTGATTTTTGATTGATATATGGAACACTCGATTCAACTGATCATGTCTCGGGTCGGCCATATTGCATATAAACATCAAGAACCAACTAACAGATGCTATCAGAGGAACTTGTCAATAGCATGTCACAAACTCATTTCCATTGAGGATTTCAAGCTAAACCGGACAAAATATATCTCAAAATAACCTGATATAATAAACTGTAAACATTCCAAAGACAAACATGACGAAAGTACATAAAATGAAAAAAAAAAGCGAGACACATTGTCAAACACACAAGAAAAGGATTTCTTTCTAGATGAGTGCATGTGTGTGTGTGTGTGTGTGAGAGAGAGAGAGAGAGGCAGAATAATAGAAACTTTGAAAAGTTAATGCAAGTCCACTCAAGCAACAGCACAAGTCCAGCAAAAACAGTAAAAAGATGGAGTTTCCATGTTCTTACCAAATCATATGCCTGAACAGCCAAAGCAACCTTCTCATCAGCAATCCTGATGGCATGCTTTTGTTCATCCAGAGCCTCATCAGAGAATTTGAGGAGTGAAGAACCTGGGATAATATCACCGGACTTGACTCCCTGCTTATAATCCTCTATTTCATGTAAGCAACGCTGCTCATTTTGCTGTTGAATGTCTGTTTGTGGCCAAAAATGAGGTGTGATCAATGGTTGCTACGTCAAAGCTGGAAAAGGCAGTACTAGCTTAATAAACAGAAACCCCCAAAAGATTAAAGAACATCCAGTTGGCTTCTCTGTGGCCATCAGTGAGAGTCGCCATTTGTGGGGTTCCCTTCTCAGTTAATCAGAGAGATCGGAAGGCTTTGCTTTTATAGTCTATGTCATCGATGTGTAGAGTGTAGCCTGTTTTGTTTTTGTATGCCTTTCTTGATGTATTTCTCACACATCTTGTAATATATTTTTCTATTACACACACACACACACACACACACACACACACACACATATATATATATATATATATTCTTATAAAAACAAGAAAAAATGAAGACAATAGTCAGAGTGTATACGCTATGATCCCAAATGCAATATACCACACACTCGATTATTCATCATCACTTTCTGTCCTCTTTCCTGTGACTAGGGAGTAAGTTCATAAAGCACAGGTAAGTCCAGGACAACCCAGAAAATCTGATATAAATACAGAAAAAAAAATTAAGAGAGCCTTAGGTTTGCGCATGGAAAGATCAAACTAACATGTGTTCAAAACTTAACTACTTTTCTATTGTGTTTTTAGTTTGAAATTCCTTCACAACCTTTATCGAATAAGGATCTCTCTTCTTTTTTTATTTCTGTAGAAAGTGACCACAAGGGGAAGCAAGCTACACTTAATGCTAAAAAAAAGATTGATAAATGAACAATGAACTGATAAATGCAATTTGCAACTATCAAACCATATCAAGACCCTTTCTCCTAAGTTTCCCAGAGATGGATATTTTCCAACTGGAATAGGGCGTTGCCTTTGGGTTAGGAGATACCTAGGGAAACCAAAAGAATTATTAAAAAAATCTTCCTCTTCATGTGCCATCTTATGCCTTTTTAAGTATGTAGTACAAAAATGTAACATAAAACAAGTGAAAAGTAAAAAATGTACCCCACTTAGTGTAACATAGAGCCATATTGCCAACAAATATCATTCTGGGTTTGCTTCTCCAGCAATAATAAAAGCTAACCATGACTATTTGAACCATGTGGTCCATATTTGAGACAGAAGACAGCATCTAAGGAAGTACTCATAAAAAACATTATTAGCTTTGTCAAGGTTACTATTATTTGGTTGGACAATTGATGATCTTAAGGAAAATAAGAATATTGAAACATATAATTTGTGCTGAAGCTCGGGAATTCTCATTTATTTAAAACATACCTAGTAAACTTTTATCAAGATCACGCAACAAAGCATACTTCCTCTGTAATATATTTGGCAGTGGCTCCAAACCTGAATGAAGATAAGCAACTTCTTAAACTAAGTATCGCCCATATGAACAGTTCAATAATCCATTATGTAATAGAATCTCATTACATTTCAGTCTCAAAATTCCACATATTTAGTAAGTGTAATCATTAGAACTAAAGGAATAACATAAAGTAACTAGACTTACAAAGGAAAATTTTCATATCAATTATGTGACACAGAAAATATCAACTCAATTTACAGTGAATATTCAGATGAAAGGTAGAAGCCAATTGGACCCCAAGGGTGGCAAGGGCACTCAGGCAAAGACCTTGAGGTCCTTGGTTCCAATCCCCACACCAACAAGGGATCACACTTACCTATCAAAAAAAAAAAAAGGTAGAAGCCAAATCAGAAAATCTGTTAGGTAGAAGATAAAAAAACTATAGAGGTTGATGAAACCAAATTATTCTTTTACTCTCTCCTTGATTACAAATTTGGACTTGTACTAAAAGATGCAACAAGATCTGTGAAATATTCTCACACTCAAGTTCTATTGAGTGCATTCAACACTCAAGCAGCTGCAGCAACAGCTATAAATACCATAAGCAGAACGAAAAGGAGCACTAAGGGCTTGCTTGGGAGTGTTAACAATGGAGGAAAGGGGAGGAAATGCATTAGTTTACCATCCTATGAGTTGCTTGGGAGTTTTTTGGAGGGGGAAGGGAAGGGTCAGTTTTCCTCCATTTTGTTTTTATTTTTGATAAGTAATAATAGTGTGTGTGTGTGTGTGTATATATATATATATAGGGCATCAAAATAGGTGACGCATCCTATTTCCAAATAATGTATACAACCAGGGCCTCCTACAACCCAAAAGAACTGTTTTTTTTTTATAAGTAAGATTATTATAAATATGCTAGCGTGAAAACAGGTGACGCGTCCTCTGTAAACAGGGAGCAACCCAAAAGAACTGTTATCCACAAACTCTACAAAGGGGGTTAAACCCTGTGAGACCAACTCGTGGCACCAAAAATACAAAGACTGGATTGTTAGCTCTATTTTGTTTCCACCCATTTTGGGCAGAAATGGAAGGATGAAAAGTTTCTTAAGTAAAACATGCAATATACCAATTTTTCCCATAAAATTGTGAATTAAGTTTTTCAAGATGCAAAATTGTGAAACCCTACAAAATAACCCTATTCAAGGAACCCACATCATCAACCAAGAAATCCCCAACCCAAAAGCTGCTGCTATGAACAAACAATCATGTGAAAGCTCTTCCTGTCTTGAAATTGGTATCTCCTACATTCATTATGATTCAATATTACTTACTATTACTACATCAATTCAAAAGGCTCAACAATGTAACATTGATTGGCGATCAGATCCAAAGCAAACATTAATTTTTGAAAAAGCAGTGAGAAAATCTATACCATGAAAACTAAACTGGAAGGTGTTTAATCCCTCTTTCTATCACCAATCCAGATCATGAAACAAGTTCTCTTGTACATCCATCAATTTTCCACCAGAACATAACCTCGAAAAAGATGTCCCGCTGCTAGGTTGTTTTGGCTTTCGATGGCGATCTTGTCTATTTGTTTCTCTTCTGGGCCTCTTTTGAAGAGGATAGTAGTAGTTTTACAACTTCTTTCTTTCATGTCTCCTATTTCTCAGTCAATATGAAGGAAAGAGGTGACCTGCTCTTCTCATAACTCTCAAGCACTGGGAAGGAAAATGGTAAAGCCTCCCCTTCCCTTCCCTAGCTTCCCTTTCCATTCCTTCTTATAAATTCTCCTATGTAGACCCTTAGCTAAACAGTATACAATAACCTCATGGACAGAATAGCAATATGTGATACACATAGATACAGGTATACATACAGCTAGATGAGTAGTCAAAAACAACTTTAAAACCTTCAGTAACAAAAGTATAACATACACCTTTACTTGAAATTACACCATTTCTTGATGTACGTACTATTACAAAGTTGGCATAAGTAACCTCAACTCAACCAAACTAAGCATTCACCAAGATATTAGGGTCAAAATACATGGACCCTTCTCCACTATTCAGCTTCATCTAGGGACACATTTCTGATATGTCCGAGCTATTGTGCAAATCCTTGATACATTGTCCTATACTACACATATAACTACTGTTAATATTGATCATATTACTCCACCATGTCTATACAATACTTTATTTCATACAGGAGCTGCTTCCACAGTTTCACTGATGAGTAGTTTTGTAGTTTTCTGTCTCTCTAGTATTACCACATACCTTATTAAGTTTCTCGTCCTAGTCTTACTGATGTGTACTCCTGTAGTTGTCTATCTCTAGTTTTACTTCATATTCTTATCACATCTGAAAATGTTTCTCCCTAGCTTTGTCAAGAATCCATAATTCCATATCATAAAGTTGGTCTTTCAACTTCCCTTTAAACATTGCAGGAATACTTTGATCACATACTAATGTAACTAATCATCATAACTTGAACAAATAATCTAGTTTTATGGCCAACATCATCTCTACTGTAACCCTTGTTCGTAAATTGGACCCAAATGGCAGAACAAGAGTCAGAATGTGGAACTGTTCTGGCATCAAGTTTAACTACTTCTCCATTAGAATTCCTACTAATACTTTAGTTGCATTCTTACTCCTGCTCAATTTGAAGTCTTTTTATTCATAAAGTTCTCTTCCACGATCTAATTTATCACTTAACCATACCTAAGTCTCATTCATTTCATTCATCAGTCATCACTATGCATACATAAAGAATACATACACGCATACATATAAATATATACACACACTAAATCGGTAGAGGTAGCGGAAGTTTAACATATCATAATGCTTAGCTTCACTTTGCAGGCAAGATTCTTCAAATATATCACCATGTTACAAGACATAATCCACTGATGGATGCCTACTTATAGTTATAGGAATAAACTTACACCCACAACACCCTATTAACACAAACCAATTGCTTCCAAATTATATTCTAAGGCAAAATCAAGTGCATACGTGATATGCCCATGAATTTATTTTTTTGATAAATAAAAATGTAAAGATAAAACAGGCGTTATTTGTACACTAGATGTATACCATTAATCGGAGATGGTGAAACTATACAAAAACTCTACAAAAGAATTAGACACCCTCGAGCTGTCCTCAACAGGCCTGTCTCCAAAGTGCTCTAATTGAATAAAGTTAAAAACAAGGAATCCTTCATCGCCAATATGGAACCTTCCACTCCATCAAAGGCCCTCCTATTTCTTTCCCTCCAAATAGTCCAGCACACGCCTAACGGTGACATGCCCATGGATCAAAATCCTTGATAAGCCAAGATAAAGTCCGCTTTAATTGAAAAATAAATTAACTGTTTTAACAACAGACCTACGGAACGGAAACTCGTGGATCAGCAGATGGAAGAACATTTCTCAGCTCATTCCAGTTCACAACAAAACAAAAAGTAACTAAAAAAATTACAAACAAGAAACGGATGCCACAATCAAACATGAATGGATGCGAATTAACGGATTATATACAGAATTCGAAACTTCCTTTACCTATACCAATTCACACAGACGCACTTTTGTATGAGAAAGAGGGGCTTACTCGCTTGAAAATCTTCGAGGAATGACATCTCTTGAAGGAAAGTTCTGGGGGTTAGTGGGTTACTTTGTTCCTAATCCGCCGGAATGAGTATCAGTCGCACGGTTGCGCCTTACAATTGTTCCCGCCACAGATGAATTGCAATATTTCGAAAGTTTATTCAAGCCCTAATTTTTTAAGAAATTAGATCCGCTCCGGGGTATATTCTGACGGTGCCCCCCGAGGTTTAGGACAATTAAATCGTCACCTTCACGTTTGAACTTGTCTTGATATCACCCTTTATGTGAAGGATAAACAAATCTTTTTTGACGGAGAATTGCAATTAGGCCCTCACAACTTTCAAGATGTTTCTAATGGGCCTTATATATTTTAAAGAGAAAATTGTGGTCCGGTATACTTTGATGAATTTTCAACCGCTTTACACCACGATAATATTATCAAACGGCTAATGTACACTTTCATGCATCGCGATAACAAATGTATGCATCGCCCGATATCAAATGATGCATAACATTATCAATAATGTATTGGGATACATGAAGCTGCACTTCGGCGGTTTCGTAATATTATCACGGACTAAAGCATTTGGAAATTCCTTTAAATTGTATCGACATGATTTTCTCCCTATTGTAAACTTTTGAATGATATTAGAGCTCGTTAGCATACCTTGAGGGTCCAGACTTTAATTCCAAAAAGATGGCATGTATTTCTTAATTAGGTGGGGCCATTTGGATCTCCAATTCCTATAACTATACCCCCAAAATTCTTAACTTCATGTTTTACCCTCCCCAACTAATCACTCCCCCCCCCTCATTCTCCCTCCCTCCTGTTGCGTATGTCTTCCCCCTTCTTCCGTTGCCTTCCCCCTTCCTCATTCTTCTGCTCTCTATCCAGTACCAGTCATCTTCTTTCTTTGTTTCTTTCAATTCTTCCTCCCCATCTCCCTCTAATGAACCTTCCCCTTATCTTTTTCTTCTTTCCCTTCTTTTTTCCTTCCCATCACTCTCTCACTTTTCTTCTCAATCCTCTTCTCCTCCCTGCAATAAGATATCTCTCTTCATATCCTTTTGTTTTTTCTTCCTCCAACCACCAGTAGAACAACTTTTTTTATTTGTAATGTTCAGCCCTGGTTGGCCGAACAACATTGTGTTGTTCGGCTAATGGTGACCGAACAGTAGAAATTTAAAAAATAAATAAATTCAGGGTTGCTCGGCTAGGGCTAGTCGAACGACACTATTGTTGTTCGACCATGGTTGGTCGAACATTCAGAATCATTTTTTTATTTTCGAAAGTTCGGCCAACTTGTTTGGCCATGGTTGGTCAAACATTCGAAATCATTTTTTGTTATTTTACCAGTGTGAAGATTGGGAGAAGAAATAGGGGAAGAATGGATGAGTGATGGGAAAAAAAGGGGATACACCGTGCAGGAGGGAGGGCGGAAAAAGAAGAGGGGGCGGGAAAAGTTACAAGATGAGGGTAGGAAGGAGGGAGAATAGTGAGAGGGGGACAAAGAGAGAATGGAGGGGGAGAGAAGGGTTGATGCATTGTGGGCGAAGAAATGGAGGAGAAGAGGAAGGGGTATGATTAGTTGCGGAGGGTAAAATAGATAGTTTACAAAAATTGGGGGAGGTATGCTTATTATAGGATTTGAGGGTCCAAATAGCCTCACCCTTCTCAATTATCATGCATAGTTGTTGGCCCAAATTACAATTTTCCCCCAAATGTATCCACCAAATCCCATAGTGCACCCCAATCTAAGGGCACCTCTAGTGGCAGGTTGATAAAAAAAAGTATAAAGTGTTATGAAAAGCTTTATAACATTGGAGAGACAATGTAGAAGCTGACTAGGATGGAAAAGCTTGAAATCTATCAATCGGTTGCAAGTCTTTTATTGCCGGTTGACTCATTAAAAAAAACTTTGTGATTATCATTCTTTCAACCCAACGGCACTTTCTATTAAAAATAAATAAATTTAAAAAAAAAAAAACCTAAACGTTTGCAAAACGGTAAAAAAAAAAAAAAAAGTTGCAGTAATATCTCAACGGTACAATTTTTGACTTGTTTTTTTAAATTTATTCTATAAGTTCTCCTATAAATAGGTTTCAAAAAAATATCACTACATTCTTTCAAACATATATTACTTCTATAATATCTCATTCTTATTAAATTATACAAATTCTTCTTTTCACTTCTTTTGTTATGGATAACAATTTTTTTGCAAATTTATTGAACTCTTCTAATGTCAAAAATTCTACGAATGTCGACGAAACTACTCCAAATTTTCAAGCTTCGCAAAAATTTCCAACTCCACCAAATGTTCAAACTCCAACAAATTTTAAAGCTTCACCAAATCTTCAAGCACCGACAAATTTTCAAGCTCCACCAAATTTTATCAACCAAATTTTCGTCATCCAATTTTTATCATCCAATTTTTCAAGGTATTTCAAGTGTTCCAAAATTTTCCTATCCTTCGTATTCTCAATTTCTTATGTATTCGCAACATGAATTTTTTAACCCAGCTATAACAAATCAATATATGAAAAGAAGTAAGAAGAATAGGATTTGCTGGAATGATGTTTAATGATGTTCAGAGTGTACATATAAATACCCCTAATTAACTTTCTCTACAAGACTGTCTATCCCTACAATTAAGCTATCACTCCTATAATACAGGCATGTTTATGAATATTAACTGTAATTAAGGAATACATCAGGAAACAGAAATCTTAACTATATATACACAGGTTTGACTTTCCAACACCCCCCCTCAAGTTGGAGAGTGGATGTCTTGCACTCCCAACTTGCGAACCATAGGCATGAAAACATCCTTCCCCAAGGCTTTAGTTAAAACATCAGCAAGCTGATTTGCAGAACTTACAAATTTCGTCACTACAGAGCCGTCTTGAATTTTGTCTCTAATGTAATGACAATCCATCTCTATATGCCTTGTACGTTCGTGAAAAACTGGATTTGCGGCTATGTGTAATGCAGCTTTATTGTCACAAAATAGCAATGCAGCTTCTTGATGCAAAATCCCCAAATCTCTGAGTAAATAACGAAGCCAAGTCAACTCACAACAAGCTCCTCTCATTGCACGATATTCTGCTTCGACTGAAGAAAGAGAGACTGTTTTCTGGCGTTTCGACCTCCACGAAATCAATGAAGGACCTAAGAATACACAATATCCTGTAGTGGATCTTCTTGTAAGTGGACATCCTGCCCAATCCGAGTCACAGTAAGCTCGTAATCGAAGATCGCTAGTTGACGAAAAGAAGAGACCTTAGTCAGGTGCAGACTTCAAATAACGTACAACCCGCAGAGCTGCTTCCCAATGATTCTTTCGAGGTAGATGCATAAATCTGCTCAGTACATGAACAAAATACATAATATCCGGCCTCGAAACAGTGAGATAGATTAATCTTCCAACTAATCGCCTATACTTCCCTGGATCTTTGAGTGTTTCACTCTCATCATCCAATTTCAAGCCACGTTCCATGGGAGTATCGATGGGAGCTGCCCCTAATAACCCTGCATCTTTAATTATTTCTAATGCATACTTTCGCTAAGAAATAAAAATGCCCTTCTTGGATGCAGAAATCTCAATACCAAGAAAATACTTTAAGTCACCAAGATCTTTAAGACGAAATTTATTATGCAGGAACTTCTTGGTATTGTTTATACTCACAGGATCATTGCCTATAATTAGAATGTCGTCTACATAGAACAAAAGAGCAGTAAAAGACTTCCCTTGCTTTCTAGTGAAGAGAGAATAATCGGCTTTTGATTGCACATACCCAGCTGAACAAATGGCCTCAGAGAATTTGGCAAACCATTGACGAGATGCTTGTTTCAACCCATATAATGACTTGTGAAGGCGACAAAACAAGTGTTCCTCCCCCTGTCGCCGGAGCCCTGGAGGTGGAGACATGTAGATTTCTTCGGTGAGATCACCGTGAAGAAATGTATTATTAACGTCGAGTTGGTGAAGGGACCATCCGCGGGCAGCAGCTAAAGCTAATAAACAGCGAACTGAAATGATTTTGGCTGTTGGAGAAAAAGTATCATGATAATCAACCCCCTCTAATTGAGTGAAACCTTTTGCCACAAGTCTTGCTTTGTATCGCTCAATGGAGCCATCAGACTTACGCTTTATCTTATAAACCCAACGACAACCAATGGGAGTTTTTCCAACCGGAAGAGGAGTGAGACCACGTGCCATTTGCTTGGAGAGCTTGTAATTCAGAGTCCATTGTTTTTTGCCATTCAGGGTGGGTAACTGCCTCTGTATAAGAACTGGGTTCTCTGACCTTATCGAGATGAGAAACAAAAGAGCAATATGCAGGCTTATATCGGTGATATGAAACAAAATTGCCCAGTGGATAGCGTGTACCTTTTGTCGGACCTGGAACGGAAGAAGCCGATTGGTCGGAGCAAACATTGGAACATACATAGTCGTTAAGTTTGATGGGCAGAGTGGTTTGGCGGCTAGAGCGACGCAGCATTGGTTCAGGCAATGGTACGGGAGGGTCGATGGGAGGCGAAGAATCTGTATGTGAATTTTCTGTATGGAGGGGTGCAGTAGTCGAAGGAGGACAAGAAGGTGAGGTGGGAGATGATGTTGTATGGAGGGGTGCAGTGGGAGAAGGAGGACAAGAAGGTGAGGTGGGAGATGGTGCTGTGTGGTCGAGAGAAGGCAAAGAAGATGGGCGAGGATGAGAGTCAAAGGATAGGTGAGTGGCATCAAGGGTCGATAGTGGAATTGGGCTAGAAGAACTATCAAACGATGAGGCAGTATAATTGGGCTTCACAGAGGCATATGGAAAAATATTTTCATGAAATCGCACATCGCGGCTAGTAAAAACTTTTTTTGTTGATAAATTGAATAATTTGTATGCTTTTTGACCGACAGAGTATCCGATGAAGATGGAAGGTATTGCACGATGAGAAAATTTGTGATAAATGTGAACGTCAGTTGCATAAGCAAGACAACCAAACACTCGGAGGTGAGAATAAGAAGGCAGTTTTGAATACAGAAGTTCAAAAGGAGTTTTGAAAGATAGAATTGGTGAAGGTAATCGATTGATGATGTGGACAGCGGTAAGAGCACATTCTCCCCAAAATTGTAAAGGAAGATGGGCATGGAATTTTAATGCACGAGCCACTTGTAAGATGTGATTTGTTTGCATGCTCCACAACCCCGTTTTGTTGTGGCGTGTAAACACAAGAATGTTGAAAAATGACACCATTATCTTGGAAAAAGGGAAAAAGAGAGATAAATTCCCCACCATTGTCACTTCGAAAAGTTTTAATGCGAGTGTCGAATTGAGTGAGTGTGTAACTGAAGAAGCGCTTTATGAGTGATTGTGCTTCATCTTTGTGACGCATTAAAAAAATCCATGTGAAGCATGTATAATCATCAACAATGGTAAGAAAATAATTAGCACCGGAAAGAGAAGTATGTCGATAACGACCCCAAATATCACAATGAATAATATCAAAGGGTTTGGTAGATGAAATAGTACTAGAACCAAAAGGTAAACGACTCTGCTTAGCCAAATGACAAACATGGCAAACATTATTTGACTCAACAGGCAAATTTAAATAATTCTTAGCAATGAAACTTAATCTAGATGGTGATAAATGGCCCAGACGACTATGCCATAAACCAGTGGATGAAATGGTGAGGTTGCAGGTCTTTTTATTAATGGATGAGGGAGAGATGATTGAAGGTTTTTCCGCTAATGCCACCAAATAGTACAGACCCATTACGTTGCTTACCCAAACCAATCATCTTCCTCGTAACTGCATCCCGCAAAACACACCAATCAGAAAAATATCACCGAACAGCTTTAGACCTCTCGTCAAACGACTAACTGACATCAAATCAACTTTAAATGTAGGAATGGATAACACATCATGCAGATGGTAGACAGAATTTAGAGGTATAGAAACCTTAGTAGCAATGTTTGCCTTTTCTCCACTAGGCAGTAATACAGGTGGTAATGAGCATTTTTTTATCCATATGCAGCAAATTGGAGGAATGAGTAATATGATCAGTCGCTCCGCTATCAATAATCCAATTGTGGAAGCGACTTTTGACAAACCTCGGCTTTGTTCTTGCATTTACTTTAGAGCTAGAACCTTCATCTTGATTTTTAAGAATTGACAAAAGTTGTTCCAATTGGATTTCTGATAATGAAACTGTAGGTCTTCCTTCATCATTATGTGAGGCATCAGATACTTGATTGGCCATAGAAAAGCTCTTGTGCTGATTTGATTTCTGGCCAGAATTCGTCTTTGCCTTGGGATGGTTTGGTGGGTAACCGTTTAATTTAAAACACTTTTGAACCCAATGACCAATTTCTCCACAATAAGAACACTGAGGTCGTCCCTTTCCTGATCCAGAGTGACGCTTATCCTGGTCAAAGCCTCGTTCTCCTTGCACAGAGTATGATCGATCCGATCGGGTACTCTGAGTATGGGGTGAACGATTTGCTGGAGGATGATAAGAGCGATCTGTTCCAACTGAAGAGTTTGATTTATGGAAGCTATCAGTGTGACGCACCGCCATAGCAGCGCTCCCACCGAGTTCATTTTGAGTGGCGCCAAGAAGCCTTTGCTTTTTTCTTCTTGAACAACCAAAGAGTAAGCCTTACGGATGGAAGGGAGAGGACTCATCAAAAGGATCTGACCGCGAATCCCACTGTATGTCTCATTTAGACCCATTAAAAATTGCATCAACTTTTGTTGATATGTTTGTGTTCCAAGTGTTGCGTCTGAATACGAAGCTAACTCATCCCACAAGCTCTTCAACTTTGTGTAGTAAGTTAAGACAGATAGCTGCTCTTGTCGAAATAGGCAATGTCTCGTTGAATTTCGAAAATGCGAGGAGCATTATTCTGAGAAAATCGATCACGGAGATCGTCCCAAACTTCAGTAGCAGTAGGGTAATAAATCACACTATCTGCTATTTCTGAGTCGAGAGTGTTGATAATCCAAGAATGAACCATGTCATTACATCGAGACCAAGCCGCATAGCCTTCGGGATCAGCCTTTTCCGAAGGAACATCGATGGAACCATTGACGAATCCTAGCTTGTTTTTAGAATTTAGAGCTAGAGTCATTGCCCTTTTCCAACCAGAGTAATTGTCTCCATTTAAGGATTTAGAAACCAAAACCAGACCTGGGTGATCTGAGTGGTGAGTGAAATAAGGATTAGAGGAGTCGGATTTTGAAGACTCTGAAGAAAGTATTTGTGATTTTTCAGTCATAGTGAAGAAACAGAGAAGATGCTATGAGAGATTATAGTATAGCGATGGATTAAGACCTTAATCCCTGCTCTGATACCATGAAAAGAAGTAAGAATAATAGGATTTGCTGGAATGATGTTTAATGATGTTCAGAGTGTACATATAAATACTCCTAATTAAATTTATCTACAAGACTGTCTATCCCTACAATTAAGCTATCACTCCTATAATACATGCATGTTTATGAATATTAACTGTAATTAAGGAATACATCAGGAAACAGAAATCTTAACTATATATACACAGGTTTGACTTTCCAACAATATACATCCGGTTCTTATAAACCGACTATAGGTATTGTAAATCCAACAACGCCAATTGATGCAAAAAGGGATAGCGTTATTGAGTTTGTAATTCCACCATTTTCTACCAAATAAGGGTTGAAAAACATTATTCTTGATGATGAAGTGAACAACGAAACAAAAGACAGGCAAAAACAAAGTGGAGCATTAAAGAGGATAAAATGTTTATAAGTGTTTGGCTCGTTATTTCAACAGATAGCGTGAACTCTCAAAATGTTAAGGAGTTTTTCAAACGAATCACTGAGTACTACAACAACAATCGAAAGACGGAAATTCGAAGGAGGTTGAATGTCTTGAAGTCGCATTGGTACACAATTACTCCAATGGTTAATCAATTTAACCATTTTTTTTAATCAAAGTTAGAGATCAACATCGTAGTGGGTGGTCTGATGACCAAGTAAAGGAAACTGCTCACGATATTTATCATTCGATAACTAAAAAATATTTCATATACGAGCATGTGTGGCTAATGGTGAAAGATGAGCCAAAATGGAAAAGTGAAAAATCAAGTGAACATTCCTCTAAAAGGACAAAGATATCTGAATCGGGGACATTCACTTCATCAACCGATACACATACGAGCATCAACATCGAAGACAGTGAAGTCGAAGTCCGCCCAATTGGTCAAAATGCGACAAAGAGGTAAGGGAAAACAAAAATCACCGAGAAAAATGAATTCAAAAGTATCGATTTATAGGATAAGCATCATGAAACTGAATAAAGAAAGGTTTCAGCACTCAAGGGAGTGACAATTGCGATGAATTATGAAATCATCTTCAAAGATACTAGTGACATGACGAATGAACAACTACAAATGCATCAACACTTTTGTGACATGATCACGGTCAAATACAATATTCCCTAGTTTAAGTTTTGTAATTTTAATTTATGAAGTTTCTAATTGTTGCATTATGAGTTTATGTAATATTTTAATTAATGTATTTTTAAAATTGTTT
Organism: Codonopsis lanceolata; assembly: GCA_013146195.2. NCBI lineage: Eukaryota > Viridiplantae > Streptophyta > Magnoliopsida > Asterales > Campanulaceae > Codonopsis > Codonopsis lanceolata. The sequence continues at coordinate 94,032,518 of CM028384.1, forward strand.
TACAAAAATTAGTCATTATATGATGTCTATATATATGAGATTTGAGGCTCCATATTTTCCCCAACCACAACCTCTTACACATATACCTACAGATACAACAATCTCCACACAAAAAATGTCTCAAGACCCCAATCATTTCTACAAAAATGCACTCCTACAATTCGTACAAGATGAATTGACTGATGATTCAAGTGAAAAAATGATGATGATGATGATTATGGAAATGAAAATAAAGGAAGAAAAAGCTTAAGCCTCTCACGGTCGTAAACGCAATCGAAAGTACATAAATCGAGAACGTGAAACTGGACATGAAAGACTTTTCAACGACTATTTCTTTAATGAGCCGGTTTACACATATCAAATTTTCAGGAGAAGGTATTGAATGAGTAAGGAGTTATTCCTTCGAATTGTAGAAGCTCTTTCAATTCATACAGAGTATTTGCAAATGAGGGTTACGTAATCAGTAGAAAGGGGCTTTCCCCATTGCAGAAATGCATTACTACTATTCGTTAATTGGCATACGGCACACATGCCGATCATTACGACGAGTATATATGAATTGGCGAAACCACTACAATTGATTGTCTAATGAAATTTTGTCAATCTGTGATTGAGGTATTTGGAAGTGTATACTTGAGAAGACCCAATGCTCACGATGTCCAATGCTTACTTCAACTACATTTTGAGGTCCATGATTTTCTCGATATGTCAGGAAGCATTGACTGCATGCATTGGCCATGAAAAATTGTCCAGTTGCATGGAAATGTCAATTTACTCGAGGAGATCAAGGGGTTCAAACAATAATGCTAAAAGCGGTCGTTTCTCAAGACCTTTGGATATGACATGTATTTTTTGGCGTTGCAGGTTCTAACAACGACATTAATGTGCTAAACCAATCTCAATTGTTCAATGAAGTATTGCAAGGACACTTTCCTCAAGTTCAGTTTACGGTAAATGACACACAATATACGAAGGGATATTATCTAGCAGATGGTATCTACCGGAGTGAGCATTTGTCAAAAGCTTTACATATCCAGAAGATTCTAAAAAGATAAAGTTCAAACAAATGCAAAAGGCTGCAAGAAGGAACGTTGAACGAGCATTTGAAGTCATCCAATCTCGTTGGTAAATAGTACGAGGTGCGGCCCGATTTTGGCACAAGGAGACTTTGAAAGATATAATGTACGCGTGCATCATATTGTACAATGTGATTGTATAGAATGAAGGTAATGCAATAAGTAACTGAAGCGATGAAAAAGTAGATCCACCGGTACTCGCATCCCATGGATTTATTAAAGAATTTAAACAATACCTCCAAAGGCATGCGAAACTACGCGATCGAGAAGTGCATAAAAACTTCGATCTGATTTGGTCGAGCATATTTGGGAACGCTTTGGAGACAACAACAATAAAAATTAAGTTATAACGATCGGATATTTCTTATTAGTAGTTTATTTACTTTGTTTTCTCATTGTATTATGCCACTTTAATTATAATTCGTATGATTTTATATTGATTTAGTTCAATAAAGTCTATATTGTTGCATCAGTATTTTTAATTACTAATAAATATTTATGAATGAGAATGTTTTTTTCAAAGATAAAATTTAAAAAATATATAAATTATTTTTTGGACATATTATATTTTTTATATAATTTTTTTAATGTTTCAAAACGATATATTTATATTTGAAAATAAATGTATATTGAGAAAAAATATAATATTTAGTTGTGGGTCCATGCTATAAAGCTTTTATGAGTTTATATATAGCGGATAATAGACTTATAGAAAAATGTTTATAAGCTGATGACGTGACAGTAGAAATAAACCTTTTCAAAGGTTTAGAACTGTGGATGCTCTAAGATTTGTCCCAAAACGGTATTGTCATTACAATTTTTTCCCCACATTTTTCACCCTACCCCGGACAAACGTTACATTGGCGTCGTTAAATAGCACATGTCTTGCACACGCGAGGTCAAAATGTCATTTACTTATCATAATTGGTTAAGGAGGGAGTCCAACAACACATCGAACATTTCAATTTTCAGAGCTAAACTTGGAATTCTAGTGCTGAAACGACAGTCATCCCAGAAAACTCTCTTCCTACGAAACTGAAAGTGATTTTCTCGAGAAGTTTTCTTATCAAAAAAATTACATTTTTGAGATATCTATTTTTTCTTAAAAAGATTTAACTTTCAAACGTGGATTCTTTGACCGGAACAGAGGGAGTATGTATATATATATATATATATATATATATATATATATATATATAATTATAAATATTTTATTATGAAAACTATTACATCTATACGCCCCTTCAAAGCTTATGAGATATAAAATCTATTAGCCACTCATGGCTCTGATACCAATTTTAAAACATGAAATAATAAAGAAAAGATAAATAACAACACACTTACTCTTTTAAGATGCAACCAGAGAAACTGGTTTATTTATTTATGATGGGTTTAATACAAGGGGGATGATGTTCAACACATGAACCAAAATATTTTTACAATCTGCAGAGAGACCTATGAAGATAGAAATGAGGGTAGTAAGGCGATGCCTTTTCTGGACAACATGTCCTTCCCTTTTATACTGAAAACTTAAAAAATCTTCGGTCAGGTGTCCATGATAGAGTGGAGTCGAGCAGGGCCATGATGGATCGTGGGGCAGAGCATTAAGAAAAGCACTCAAAGCATAACGGGCTTCTTTTGAAAAAGTTGGCCAATTTTAATCCCGTGACAAAAAGCAATATTCTTCAAAAAGCAATATTCTCCATAATTGCTTTGTCTGCTGGCTTGACAGTAATCCCGTGACTTCAGAAAGCAATATTCTTCAAAAAACAATATTCTCCATAATTGCTTTTGTTTTATTCTTCAATGGCAGACAAAGGTAAAAGTTTATTCCTCCATCCTATCATTTCTTTTGGATTGTTGCACTTTTGCTTGAGTGATGCCTACCATAGCATCCATGTAGTCTTCTAGAGATGGAGACTCGTCTTCCTCTTCTGGCATTTGTGATTCCCCGGCCAGGATAGCAAAATTTGATCCTGTTTCTGGTGGGAAAATTGGTGTTAACTCTGGTTGAGAAGCAATAAATTGCTCCTTCATGGATTCTAATACCTTGAGTTGACACTCAATGGGAGTTAGTCCTGGATGTTCTTTTTTGACCATATTCATCATATAGGTGAATACATTTTGAATTTCAGGCTGAGCTGATTGGATCTTTTTAGTGGCTTCCTCAAAAGCTGTGACATAATTTAAATATGTTTCTTTCAATTTAGTAACAATTTCCTCAGTATTAAAACCTTCCCACCATTTAAAATGGAATGTTCTGTACAGAACTGGGATTTTGAATTCATCAAAGGAAACTTCTAAGTCCCATTTTCAGATCCAAGTGATCTGTAATTCTGTAAAAAACCATAAGGTATTTCTACCTATTGGTGGGTCAACTGCAGTTTTGCCTTTTAATTTAGGGTGGTAATGATACCACGGAATGAATTGTTCTGAAATTTCCTTTGGAAGTACTTCCAAAGTAGGGCCAAATCTGTCCCACCATCTAAGGAACCAGGTGGGAAATCCATAATGCTCATGGATTTTTGGATTGATCACAAATAACCAAGTGTGCTTACGCACAAGATTTTGGTAATAGAAAGCATAAAACCATGCTTGAATATAATCCCAGTAGTTATATTCTACTCCTTTGTTAATCTTCAAAGTCTTAGGTTTTGAAGGGTCAAGCATACTCCATTGATGAGGATGCATATTTTTTATAATATAACACTTTGAATGTGTTCTTGAGGGTGTCTTCCCCTCAGAATCTGCTTTATGGAGGAAATGCTCCATTTGGACAGATTCAGTATCTTCTAAAATAGCTTCGTAAATATAACGAAACTTGGTATTTGGTGCTGGATGGTTCTGGTTACCCAGATATCTTTCTTTAATTGACCAGGGATCTTCTTTCCATTGCAAATCTTGGAAAGATAGATCAATAATATTTTCCCTATTTTGCTTACGCAAATATGGGATAGGAATAAATTCCTTTTTTATTTCTTTATTTTTAGATGAAGAGCCTATAGTGGATGTTGTCTTCATGGCTTCCTTCTGAGGAATAGTGGAAGTCTTGAGATTTGTATTTTGACCCCTTAGGGGTATTCCAACCTTTGGGATGCATCTGCAAAAATTCAGTAAGAAAATCGAGGAAGAGAGTTATTCTCTCCTTTAATATATTCAATGTCAAAATCAAATACAGATAATTCAGACTGCCATCTGGCAAAAATATGTTTTGAAACAATATTTTTAACATCTTTTTTGAGAATATATTTTGCTGCACTGCAATCAATGCGTAGTAAAAAATTTTGATTTAATAAATCATCTTGGAATTTACTTATGCATTTCACAATTGAAAGCATTTCTTTTTTAATAGTAGAATAATTTAATTGGGCTTTCTTCCACATACTGGAAGTAAATCTTAGTAATTCTTCTTTCCCATTACTGGGATTTTTCTGTTTTAATATGCCACCATAACCAATGTTCGAAGCATCGGTTTCTACTATTTTAAACCAGACTGGTTGGGCCAAGCATAAGCATGATAATTGTTTCACATGTAATTTAATAATTTGAACAGCTTTAGTATGTTCAATAGTCCATGGACTAGGATTTTTACATAATCTTTTATAAAGAATAGCACTATCTTGAGCAATATTTTTATAAAAATCAGAAATATAATTTAAACTTCCTAAAAATCTATGAAGTTGGGTTTAATCTTTAATTTCATCAGGAAATTTGGAAGCAAATTCAATACTTCTATCTATTGGTATAATTTTACCTTGGGCTATATTGAAACCCAAAAATCGGACTTCTGTTTGAAATAATTTCATTTTTGGGTAAGATAAAACCAATCCATTCTTTTTAATAATATCTTTTAATATTTTTAAATGTTTGAAGTGCTGATCAATATCAGTGGAAAATACTAGAATGTCATCTATGTAAACAATACAAAAAGCCGAATAAGGTATAAAAATCTCATTCACAATATTTTGAAATTCCGAAGGGGCATTTTTAAGCCCAAAAGGCATTACATTCCATTTATAATGACCAAATGGAACTGTAAATGCAATTTTGTTTTCTCATTAATTTGAATTTGTCAGTATCCTGACTTTAAATCAAATTTAGAAAATATGACTGCTTTATGCAATCTGTCTAATAAATCTTTTTTATTAGGTATAGGGCACCTAATCCATTTTAAAGCATCATTAAGAGGTTTATAATTGACTACTAGTCTAGGTACTCCTCTTTCTTTTTCAGCATTTTTGTTAACATAAAAGGTATGCGGCTCAAGAGAATAACTTTTCCTTATTAAATTCTTTTGTAAAAGATTTTCAATTTCTTTTTTACAAAGTTCTAAATACTCTGATTTCATTTGACTAGGCCTAGCCTTAGTTGGAATCTGATATTTTTCATCAAAATCATTTTTATAAGGAAGAGAGACAATATGTCTTTTCCTTTCCCAAAAAGCATTTGGAATATCACTACAGACTTCCTTTTTATAAATATCTAAGATCTCTTGGATTTTGTTTTGAATATCTTTTGAATTTAAATTTTCTTTTAAATTCATAATACTAACTTCTTCTTTTAGAAAATTTAAATGTTTTTCTTTTGAAGAAAGTAAATTTTTTAAATTCATTAATCATCCTAGTTTCATGATTTTTAATAAATTCAAAAACTATTTCTTTGTTTTGGATATTAGTATAAATACCCGTTTGATCTATTTTGTGCAAAGGCATAATAGAGTTTAAAAATGGTGTTCCTAAGATCACCGGTTGTTGGATATTTTTAACAAGTAAAAATGATGAAGGGATACAAATACCTTCATTACAAATATGAGCACTTGTAATTTTATATTTGATACCTAACTTGTCACCACTAGCAGAGGTGAGTGACTGGTGAGTTTTTTCAAAATATTTTGTGGGTACAAGACCTTCCTGAATACAGTTTAAGTCAGCCCCACTATCTACTAGAACAATAACTTTATCTAAGATATACTCATTACTAATAACTAGTTTTACACTCGTGCGTTAAACGCACGACCATACAATTTTTTCAATTAACTTTTACTCAAGTGAAATAAAGAAAAAAAACAATTTTTTTTTTAAAAAATGTTGGAGGCAACTACTTTTAATTAAAAAAATGTTTTGTTTTGATTTAAAAATTAGAGACTTGTATATTTAAGATCTGAGAAAATAAAGTCAATTTTTTAGAAAATAAAAACAACTTTATCCTTCACTAAGTTTTAATTGTAGCAATAATTTTAGAAATAGTTGTAAACCTAACATTGTTATAAATCAAAACATGGTGAATATATAGTCATATAGTAATTAATTGCATTATATGAAAAGTACTCCCTCCGTCCCAAAATTATTATCATGTTTTCTTTTTTTGTCTGTTCCAAAATAATTGTCTTATGTGAAACTTTTTTTAAGACAACACTTTTACCACTATATCCTTAATTTTTCATCTTAATTTAATTACGAGTCACATATACATGTGCTTTAAAGTAAACTACACATCAAACTAATATTAATAATTCAGTCAAATGTGTTTTCTTCAACCGTGCGTCAAATCAACCCAGACGATAATTTTGGGATGAGGGGGAGTAATAAACAATTTAAGAAATATACTACAAATGAAGAGAATCTAATTATAAAGAATTATATCAAAAAATAATAACATTATGAAAAAATCGAAATGTTATTATCGTGGTATCTCAATAATCCCCCGTTAACTACACAAATAAAAATGAAGAAAGAAGGAGAGGAAAATAGGAAACCCCAACTGCCAATCTCCCTTATTCTTACCGGTGATCTCTCAAACACTCACCGTCCACATAAAAGTAAGCTCTCGTCCACTCAGTCGATCTATCTCTCTTTCTCTAATATCCAACTTTATTCTAAGGAAAAAATATTGATTATATATTTTCGGTGATTTTTCATTCGGATCTAATGAAATCATATAAAAATATATTGTTTAATTATTTCATATAAAAAACATTTTTGACGTTCAGATCTACTGTGAATTTGTTAATATTTTTTAAACATCGATTTTTGTTATTTACTTTTAAATAAATCTTCAAACTAATCATTTAATATTTTCGAAAGATAATTTTTTTGTTCTGGTGATTTTTATTTCATACTACTTTGAATTTGTCAATGATTTTTTTACAACTCAAATTTTGGGTATTTATTGATTTACATGATTTTTTTAGTAGAATATTTCAATATATGATAGGTTCATGTTGTGAACTAATCTATTTTCATTAATCATCATTTACAATGTATTGATTCATTTATGTTTGACACAATCGAGAATTGAAAAACTGTGCAAATTGGTAATTGATGGTGGAAGTTCCAAGGAGTTTTTGAATTATTTAATTAAGGAATTCATTAATTGTTTCTTGTTAATAGGAGTTTCTATTTTGAGAAACAAAGTTTTGGCGGGATTTTTCCCTATATAGATTACCATGTTTTTATATATGTGTAGACAATAGATATGTAAACATACCACTTTTGATTAGTAACTTGATTAATAATTTGAAGAAAATCTTCAGAGATTTTCTCTTTAGTATTATTATCTGTTGATTGTTTTGATTCGATCTCTTTTTCTTTTTGGAAAGAATTTATAGTAAGATATTCTATTTGCCTACCTTGGAATTTTACTAATTGTTTAACTTCACTAATCTTTTTTTTGAGATTATTGGATTATTTCTTAAGATCATTAACATTGATAGGTTGTTGATCTTTTTTCTCAATCTTTTTAAATACTTCTTGGATGGAATAAAAATCTTTTATTCCCTTCATTTTGTTAATATCTTTAACAGCTAATAAGTCTTCGGGATTATTATCCTTTGTGATTAGAGATTTTATAATCTTTTCTTTTAATTCTTGATCTGTTAAATTATCAATCAGATTAAAGATTTTTGATTGGTCACTAGTGAGCACATTAATGCTTAAGCCATTCATTTTGACTATAGCTTTCCAATAATCATTATTTTTGGAACATTGCCCTGTAGAACATTGTCTTTTACAATTATCAATTAGTTCATCAGACGAGGACGAACTATTGATATTATTAATTTCTTCATCCTCTGTGGAACTGTAATGCTCAGAAAAACTTTCACTATTACTACTGGAATTAAGCAATAATTTGTTTAATTGAATTTTAAGACCTTCATCTAGATCCAAGTTATTTAATTTTTTCTGTGTAGAGCATTTATTTGCAAAATGTCCTACTTTACCACATTTAAAACAAGTTTTAGGACCTGATTTAGATCCTTGTTTTGTTTGAGAGTTTTTATAGTTTTTTCTTTTATAATGTTTCTTAGGATTTCTATAATAATTAGAATCCTCACGAGATTTATATTTATTTCTTTTAAAATCTTTTCTGTATTTTTTATGTTTTATTTTGGGGTAATCAATTTTTGTATCATAAGCAAATTGATGACGTATTCCCCAATTTCTTTTTACCGCTATATTTTGCTTTTTAACTGATATTGTAATTTCATGTCATTACATATTTCTATTCCTACTTGAGTACATGTAGAAATAATATTACCATATGTAATATAATTGTGTGAGATGGTTTCACTATGGTATTGATCCTTTAATTTCTGTCTAACCTTTTCAGAAAATAAAAGAGGTAAACTATCTATAAATTTTGCTTTCCAATGCTCAGCATTTGCATCTGATCTCTGCATTACTTTGGCAATAAAAACATCATTATACCACCTAAAATGGGTGAGAGAGAGAGAGACATCTTAAATTTTGAAGGATCTCCCCGTCCTTTTCATTTCTTTGAGGGACAACTCCCACAAAATGGTGAATTATAGTTTGGATCAGGGTGTAAACCGCATCTTCACGAACTTCTACCCCCTCTGTTTTAACTGTATTAAAAATTTCTAATTTTTGTTCAAGTGTGATAATATTATCCCACCAACCTTTTATTGTGCCGACAAACCGACAAAGAATCATTTTTGCCGCTCGAATCTTTATTGATGCAGCCTTACGCATCGTGGCATACATAAGCATTCTGTGTATTAGTTCATATATCTGATATTCAGAATAACCATCTAAATTTCATTCATAAATGGTTCTAGCATTATAAGAATTTTGATTTTGGAATACTCCTTCTTCATAAAGAAGATCTGGTGGAGTTGGTCTTTGGTAATAAAATTTTAATCCTGGTCCAGGAGGTTCATAAGTTAATTTATCACATTGTGCATCAAAGACACTAATGTCAGAAGAAGTACTTTGACAGTCGATATCTTCTTCAATCTGTTTGTCTTTATTAAGAACCTGAATACTAAGACCTTTGATACGAGTTGTTAAATTATCTAAAAACTCATCTCCTAAATTTATATGAAAGTTCTTAACAGGAATAGGAGGTTTTATACTAACAACATAAATTGGATTAGTATCTGATGTACTAGCTTCTGTAATAGTTTTAGGAAGATTATCTTCAATTCTATTCAGTTGTTTACTAATGGAGTTAAGACATAAATTAGCCCAATTATTTTGTTTAATAATAGGCTGGATCTCCGTTTTAATTAATGGGGAAGCCACAACATAAGGTTCAGCTTCTAATTTCTGATCTTTTCTAGTAATTACTAGATCTTCAGCAGGAGGATGGATTTCAATTTTTATTTCTCCTTTCTTATTAGTCCAATTCTTGTAATAAGAACTGAGTACTTGGATATTTTGTTGAATAGGGTACCACTCATGGAACCACTGAACAAAATAGGTAACTTTTTGGGCTTGTTATAAAGTCTCGTAATATATATTTTTTAATAATTTGTTGTTCTTCTGTATTAAAAGCTTCGAAGAACCAATTCCTAAAATCTTCATATATTTGATTTTGGAATTCTAAATTAATACTAATTCTTAAAGGTGATTTGGGTGTGAAATCCATTTAAACCCACATATCATTTGTAGAGTTTTCCTATACTGGTTTGGTAGTATAAATTCTTTGGGGAATTTGGTAATCAGACATTCTAATGCCTTGAATTTCTTCTCTATTAGTAGAGGATGTACTAGGTCTACTAGTATTGGTTTTAATAACAGGACTTTACCGGGATGACAATGACCTGGATAACCTGCTTTTATTACTAGAATTGAACAGGACTTCAACATCCCCCATCATCATTTTGTATTATTTGATCAATACTATTGTCTAGTATTGGTTTTGGTGGAACAATTTCTTCCAAGTTCCAGTGGGTTGGAAAATTAATTTCATTCCAAGTTATTTGTTTTGGTGTAGCAATATTAGTGGTTATACTATTGCTTTCTATAACCGTAGTTTTACCCGGATTACTCCTAAGTATGGCATTAGGACACATAGTCTTCATAACTTTATAATGTAATCTATATATAACATTAATAGTCTCGCCTGCATAAAATTATAACCCGAAGTTTGATATTAAGTATAACAGATTCAAATAAATTTCTATCAGTTAAAGATAGACTTAAATTTGGGAAAACATTAAAATAAACTGGTCCATGACATAGACTAGTCTGAGCAATTCCCATTAAAAAATGAAGAAAGTCTAAACATCTACCATCTCTAATACATGCAAGAATAGAAACATTTAATCCAGATAAAGTTAAATGTTTGAAAGCAATTTGGATACAACCAATATGCAAATAATTATACTTATCCTGATATGCAGAAATATCTTGAAGATTTAAAAGAGGTAATTTTAAGCTGTTATCATCTATGCTAACAGATTGTTCAAGAGTTTTAATATTTTTCCGACATAAAAAGTCAAAAGTGCTGATTGAATAAATCTTTTTTGGTTCAATAGACGGAATAGTCCATTGATTTAAAATCTGGTTTTGAGATAACTCACTGGTCTCAGCATTTTTTATTTTAATAGCTTTAGTGTTACTTTTTCTGAAAATTTCCATTTTTCGAGAATATATCTCATAAGATTTAAAGTATGAGTATAGTCATAATAGTTTTGGTTTAAAAATATAAATAAATTACATATATCAGAATATTAATTCACATAAACAATAAATATGCTTTGACTCCTACACAAAGACGGATTACAGGTACATATCCTACCTCTTCTGGGATTTATGGACGAAAACTTAACTCTGATCTAAAAAGCTTTACGAAGCATATTTAGAATTTATATATCATAATATTTTGATATATATAATTATAAATATTTTATTATGAAAACTATTACATCTATACGCATTACCTTTGTCTTTCATTGAAGAATAAAACAAAAGCAATTATGGAGAATATTGCTTTTTGAAGAATATTGCTTTTCAAGTCACCTGACATCAAGTTGCACAAAGCAATTATGGAGAATATTGCTTTTTGTCACAGATTAAAATTGACCAACTTTTTCAAAAGAAGCCCATTATGCTTTGAGTGCTTGCTTTTCTTAATGATCTGCCCCACGATCCATCATGGACCTGCTCGACTCCACTATATATATATATATATATATATATGTATGATAATTTTATACAACGTACCAGCCTATGGTTTGGCCAAAATCATTTACATATATCTCTTCTATAGAAATGGTTTAAGAGTTGCCAAACTCTGCTTGACCTAATGTAAATAGTCGTTCGGATGTGTTTGTAGGTGAGCGCACCATGGGGGTTTTGGGCAGTTTTTCCGCATGCCACGATTGCTTCAGTTCGTGCGATTCTTTTCATTAAGAGAATTCAACCCATCCAAATGTTCCTCAGAAATTAACTTCCTAGTAGAGGACAGGAAACAATGTGGCATCTCCTTGAAGAGCTAGATCTGGTTTGTTGTTTGAACAAAATCATTCTACTACATCCTCCCTCAAGTATCCCCATGACCGAAGAAATGAAGTGAGAACAACGGGAAGTAAGGCAAAAGAATGCCATAGACATCAAGTACCTGCCGGTCAGTTGTCTTGGATCAAATCCATTTGACAATGGATGTTCCAATTACTTCAATGTGCTGAGAATGTCTTCAATTCAGCTATTGGTCGACTAAACCAGTCTGATAAGATAAAGAATGCAAAGTATGGTTACACGCTCAAACGTTGACAGCTTCTTTAAATTGTCTTGGATATCTCTGCAAGAATGGTTCAACTTTTGGCAGCCACTTTGTATAATCTCATTCCATCAATAGTTCACAATACTCAAGCCTGGTTTCTTCATTAGTTTTCCTTCTCCAAAAACTTTCCTTATTTTTGTTGCTTCATCCCATCTCTCATTTGAAGAAAATAAGTTTGAAAGTAATGAGTGATAGCCACAATTATCTGGCTCCAGTTGGGAGAGTTTTCTTCCTGCAAGCTCTCCAAGCTCCATGTTCATGTTCATACGACATGCAGCCAAGAGGGCTCCCCATGCAGCATTGGATTCCAATGGCACATTGTTATTGAAGTTCTGATTTAGTCTAGTTTTCATTATCTCATATGCTTCTCCTAATCGCCCATCCCGCCCAAGCATGTCAATAATGCAAGTCCAATGCTCCTTACCTGGCCGAATTTTGTACTTTGTGACCATCAAGTCAAAGAATCTGCAACCCTCTTCAATCAAACCACAATGATTGCAAGATGAGAGTAGAGAGGTGAATGTAATGGAATCAGGTTTATATCCAGCTTCCTCCATTTCAGAAAACATATTACATGCTTCTCGCCCTTGACCATTTATTCCATATCCAGAGATCATTATGTTCCAGGAGCTTTGATCTTTCGGACAACCAATTTGAATAAATAAGGCTCTGGCTTTTTCTATGAATCCATTTTTTGCATACACATGGATCAAGGAATTCATAACCAGTATATGAGAAGTTAGCCCTAGTTTCAATATATAAGCATGAGAAATTTCAGCACCATAATTAGTCAAAACAGCTGCAGAGGCCTGCACTACAGAGATCATTGTTACTGAATCTGGCTTGTATTGGTTCTCTAACTGCATTTGGCAAAAGACTCTTATGGCCATGGAAGAATCTCCAATTTTCGCATACCCATGAATCATAGTGTTCCATGTGACAATATTCTTGAGACACATTGAACGGAAAAAGATTTCTGAACATTTCACGAATCCACATCTCAAATACATATCTAATATGGCATTTCCAACAATAAGATGTGAAGAAAAACCTTTAGAAAGGCAAAATCCATGGATCATATTCCCTTGCTTAAGGCATCTGGATTCTCCACAAGATTGTAATAGCATAACCATGGTAATGGGGTCTGGCAACACATTACTTTGAAGCATTGTAAGGAAAAGGAGCATGCCTTGTTCAATTTGGTGGTTCAGATTATAGGCAGCAATCAGTGTATTCCAAGTTGCAGTACAGGGTCTCCATATGCAAGTGAACAATGACTTGGCAGCATTTAGATCTAAACACTTCCCATATGCATCTATCATTGCTGTACCCAGAACCACATCTCCATCCATGTCAAGAGCCCTCTTAATTATGATGGAATGGATTGATTTAATTCTTCCAAGATTCCCTAGGCTTGCATAAGCGGGAAGTACATTAGCCAATGTAAATGAATCAGGTTTGAACTTTGATTCCGCAAACATCTGTTCATATAAACATGCAGCCTCCTCATTATACCCATTTTGTGCATACCTAGCAATTAATGCATTACACGAGACCAAAGTCTTCTCAAACAAGTCTTCATTAAACACAGCTTGAGCGCAGTCAACTCTTTTGCACTTAGCATACATATCAACAATAGCAGTTCCCAGCCGGAAGTCAAAATATAAACCTGCACGAATTAAGTGGCCATGTACACTCATTCCCACATAGAGTGCTCCAGCCTCACCACAAGCTGACAGCAAATTTAAAAGGGTAACTGCGTTTGGAAGCAAACGTCCATTTTCCCCCCTCAGTAACAAGAATAAGTCGAATACTTCAACCCATTTCCCACACTGTGCATATCCCGTAATCAGTGAATTCCAAGACACTATATCCCTTTCACACATGCGATTAAAAACCTGGCGACCAAGATCCAGCCTACCCATTTTAACATACATTGAGACCAAAGAATTAGCTACGGGAACATACATATCCAACCCAGTTTGTTTCACATAATCATGGACTGAAATCCCTTTTTCAACACTCCTCAATTCACTACAAGCCATAATCACGTGACAAATACAATCCAAATCAGGTGCAATACCTAATCCCACCATCCTTTCGAAAGCAATCACAACGTCCTCATAAAACCCATTGAGTCTAAGCCCAAACATTAAAGAGGTAAAGGTATCCCCATTTTTCACGGGCATTTCTTCAAACACCTTGTAAGCATCAAGAGCTAGTCCAAATTTCATATACATAAGGACTAACTTATTTCCAGCACCAACCCAGTTTTTGAAACCATATTTCAAGAGGTACCCATGAATGCCGAGTCCATGATCAATATAGGGCAGGAACGAACATGAGTTGAGGAGCGAAGGAAATACAAAAATGTCGGGTTTGGAAAGAAGAATAACTCTCTTGAACAGAAAGATGGATTGCAAATATCGACCTGTTTTAAAGAAAATGTTTATTAGGGAGGTGTATGAGTTGTGGAGATGAAAATCAACTATCGAATTTTTGGATGTCATCGGGGATGATACTGTGGACACAGTCGTGTAGAGGAAGCTTGGCTGAATGAATTGAACTTGGGAAGTAAATTTCGGAAAGGAAGAGGAAGAAATTGACAAGTGTGTTAGTTTGTTTTTGAGAATTAACATTGGCGGGGAAGAGTTGTCAAAACGTACGTGGAGGGTAGTTTTACAGATAAATCTGTTACACTGAGACTGAGTTGTAAAACTTAAAAGGAGCTATATATCTTAACTGATTTTTGAATTTAGATATTTTTATTTAATTTTTGGTTTAATTAATTTAAATGGTGATAGATTTATATATAGTCCTAGAATCTAAAAGCATCTCCAATACAAATGTGAATGATGAATGTGAATATGATGTAACAACTAAATTTGTTTATATTGTGGATAACAATGTCAATCTTTCACATTCTATTTGAGAGTGTAGATACATCCTAGTCATTATATATGCATATATATAAGTCTTTTAAGTCAAAATTTTATAGTAGTCTTCATAATCGTGTGAGAAAATATATCTGCTTATTGATTTGACACTAATAAATGATTATATAAAAATAATAAAAAGTCAAATACCTTATTAAAAATTTAAATACTTATATTCATTATAATTATATATAACAACCAAAAATACGTTCACAATAATCAATAATTTTTATGATTACTTATTTATATTTATATTAAACTTTCAAATAAATTTTAAAAAGTGGTCTAGCCAATAATAAATGATTATGTAAAAGTAAGAAAAATAAAAAGTCAAATACCTTATTAAAAATTAAAAATTATATTCATTATAATTATAAATTATAAATAACAAACAAATATTCTTAATCCAAAATTAACAAATGTTCATAATTCAAATTGAATCTTGCTAATAGCAAATTTTGTATAGTGGTGGGCAGCGGTGGCTGGTGGCGGTTTATTGGGTGGAGGCGGGTGATGGTGGTAGCGTTAGTGGATAAACTCAATGAATAACCGGTTAATATCCATTTTGTTATTGGTCATGTGTGTTATCTATTAACACCTAATTAGGATAATACCCAATAAATCTTTTATAATGAGTATATTGGATAACCAAATGAATTGAATAAAATTTTTCCACCCCTACATGTTATGCTTGGGCTGCCTGGGAGCATCTCAATGAGAAATCTGGTTCACTGGTTTCATTTTCAAACATTCTCTTATCTTATGTGTAGTGTAGCCATACTATTAGTATTAGGTACTAAATTCTTGTGAGTTGTGAGCAAACCTTTTCGTACACATCTCAAAACTATGAGCATTTTCAACATGTAACTTATAAATGTGTCTATGAAATTTGACATTTTGACTAGACAATATCTTCCATTATAGCTATGTTTTCTCCAACAATAATGCTAGGTTGTCAGAAAAAAACATTCAATGGTATGGAAACACTATGTCTTCAACATTTTAATGACTTGTATGTCACTGAAAACAATGCAATCTTCGTTGCCTAATACAAATATATGTTATACTTTGTAAAGCTAATAATCTCATTCCTATGGGTAAGAGATGTTTTCACTACTTAAACTAACCATTAACTGCTAAATTCTTTTTGTTAAGCTTGATAGTCATTGTTGGACCTATATCTAACAACTTAAATTTTTAGATGAGTTGGTTACTTAACAATTTTACCCCATTTGTTCATAAATTATTGTCTTGTTTGATTTTTTGGAGTCAAACTTGGTACTACGAATTACGTTTTTATGATTTGAAAAATGAATAGAAAAAATATACGTAAAATTTTCATTTGAAAAAATTCATTTTGATCCAATAAAATCAAACATGATTAAAATATAAGAATATAAAGAGTATTTTAAATGTATCGAATTCCTTAATATTTGAAATCTTACTCTAACCCTAATGACTACTCGCTCCATTCTGGAAAAATAATTAACTATACTATTTTGAGAGGTTTCACTTTAACATATTGATGTTAACATTTCAACATTATCCTCTACATTTGATATTAACATATTGGTTATGGTCGAGTATTTCTATAATAATGATCAACTTTAATACCACTAGTTATATTACACTTTTGAAGCCTTGAATTTTCAAAGGAAAAAGGAAAATAAAAAAAGGTTGAAGAAAGAGGTGAGATCGGAGACGTTCCTACTCAGGGTGATATGATATGTAAACTTGCCTGCGCTTCTCAAATCAATTCCTTCCTACTTCCACCAAATCCATTCCCTCTTTGTGAACGTGAAGTAAATTCACTGACTCATTCAATAGGACAAACCTAAACCCAATCATATTACAC
The DNA here is from genome assembly GCA_013146195.2 of Codonopsis lanceolata. Lineage (NCBI taxonomy): Eukaryota > Viridiplantae > Streptophyta > Magnoliopsida > Asterales > Campanulaceae > Codonopsis > Codonopsis lanceolata. The sequence continues at coordinate 94,049,413 of CM028384.1, forward strand.
CTAATAACGCACATCACACCCTTATTATATGAATATCACGAGTTCAATTGATAAGTCAGTGTGAAAACAAAAACAGCAAAAAGGGACCCTGGGGTCTGGGTTAAGTAACAATCATACTCAAAAAGTTTTATGAATTACCCCAACTTTCTAGCAAAGAGTCCATTATTTCATTTTGAGATGTTTTACTTAAAAAGTTTGTTTTTAAAAATTAAAACATAAAATTGATATTTTATTACTAATTAGCTACTAAAATATAATTTTCTTAATATACTGTAATTTTCTTAATAGTAGCAACAAAATCTTTAACTTTTAAACGTTTATTTGTATCTATGACTTGTTTATCATTCTGTTAATTAAAATTTGCATTACACCATGCCATCAGTTCTGAATGGAGAGAGTATGCAACAAAATCGATAGTGTAATTGCCCATGGCTGGGTTTCGCAAAAATCATTTATTTGCATTGTATCTATGACTTTAAATATCTGTTAATTAAAAGTCTTTTTTGAAGCCATATTTAAACTTTTTTTTTTAGGGTTTATGGAGTAGTCCCGCTGGGCAAAGTTTGATTTGTGTCCCTAGTTTTAGGAAGAAGAATTTCGCTAACAACTACACAAATACATGCCATCAGTTCTACAGAAAATAAATCTAAATTTTAAATCAACATAAGTGTTTATCATGCTAATACCAGCTACCAAACGCGGCCTTAAGTCTTAACAAAGCTCTTCCAAATAGTCTCGAGCCCCGCGCTCCTGTTAACGGTGACTATAATTCCTACAAACGCGTGAAGTGGACCCACTCGTTAAGGCAAAAATGGAAGGGTGTGTTTAGTCATCCGCCGGGGACCACTTAAATTGTCATCCCCTTGTTGCACCGGAGTAATAAACTTCAGGATAAAATGCATCGAACCGTTCGTACTATGCTTTAATTACAATTTTTACCCCATAATATTGAAAGTATTTCGTGTTATACAAGTTCCAATCCCTTTGGAGTTTGGATTACGGATTACGGATTACCCCACAGTTAATCACATTTATCTACATGTGATCCATTTTGAGGGGTATTCATCTTTTCTTGTCTTGGAATAAAGCAAAGAGTGTGGCTTCTAAATTTGCAAAGAGTGTTCAAGAAAACAAAGTAGAGTATTATAAGGGGACTTGTAGTTGGTGGGCTGACACTGGACTAAGGAGTAAGGACTAATAATTATGCATGTGATGTGTGACAAATGACAAAATGGGGTTGTTAAATGTTCACTATATTAATCTTTGTTGAAAAAGATATGCAATCCAAGGAGCCTCTCATTCACTTCACGACAGTGAAAATAAGTCACAAGAACAAGACATCACCCTCTTCTCCTCAAAGAAACAGAGGTTTGTTACTCTTCACTTTTCTTACTATCTCACTCTTATTCTGTTTATGCTGCTGCTACTTACTGCTTGGTATTCTCTCCCTTCTTTCAAGTTTTGGTTTTAACTAGCCACAATGCAAACAACTGTTAGCTTTTCTCTGCAAATTGTTTCATGCCCATTCATTATATATTTTCAAGGGTCTTGTAAGTGATCAGCAACTCCAGTCCTAGGAAAATGTTCCGTCTATGTTTCTAGCTTTGTGACCAACTCCGGCTGTGGTGTCGACTAGACTAGACCAGACCAGACCATTTTACTTGGTGGGTCAGAGTCAAGTAATTCTCTAAGTTTTCAAATTGTTTTGGTAGAAAGGTAACAAACTACATTGCCGTATTTGAATTAGAATGTACTCCCTCCGTTCCGGGCAAAGAGGAAAGTAAATCTTTTTTTAAGGAAATGTGAACTTTCTTAGTACAAGAAGAATGTTAGTAGTAGTATTAGTTTTGTTTGTCAGTTTATTGATTTTTCTTGCAAGTCATGCCTTGTAGTTAGTTGTTGGATGACATGTTCAGGGAAATTTATAAATTACATGTTTGAAATCTTGAAATTGCAGGATGGGTGAGTCTGCTGGTGCGTTTCAGGCTAAGATGATAGAAATCACGCTGAGCAATGCCGAGATTGTTCAATGGCAAGAATTGCAGCAGAAGAGTGTAGAGTGCTCAGTGAGACTGAGAAAGTCATTAAGAGCCCGTTATACTTATGGCATTATCTTCTTTTTGATTAATCTCATTGCTTGGTTTCTTCGTGACTATGGCCAAAGGGCGTTGCCTCAGCTCCACTGTAAGTTGAGGCTCTCTCTATTAATTGCAAATCTTGAAGATCAAAATTTTCTAGTAATTTTAATTCTTTTCTCTCTTCAAAATGTTTGTCGTTACCTTTTCAATCAAATTTGCGTATGTGTTTTTCACTATATGATCGCGTCAAGTCTTTTTATGTCAATTTATTTGTTTGAATCTGCCTGAGATTTGTCATTTTTTCTTGAGTTTTAGACAATGTGGGTGAATTTTCTTGGATGATGTTGAATTTCTTCTGCAGATATAAAAGCTTGTGGAATTGGGGGCCATGATTGTTTTCGTACCATGGGAGTTCTTCGTGTGAGCCTTGGCTGCTTTGTATCCTTTCCTCGCGCCATGAATTCCATAAATATGTTGTGCCCCATTACTTTTCTTCCTTCAATGAATTAATGAAACATTTGTGCTCAACGTTGAGCCGTAAGTACAGAGATGGAGGAGAAGGAGCCTCTATATGGAGTACTAATTAGACTCTTTGAAGAATCAAGTGATTATTGCAGTGTCATTATGATTGAGGCTAAAGCTTACATCAAATTTTCCTCATGTTATGTTAACCTTGACTTATATGTCAGATATTCTTCTTTATAATTTTTCTTACAACTTGTCGTACCAGCAAGTTGTATGAAGCTCGCAGTGCATGGCATTCTGGATGGTGGGCGTTGAAGTTCATCATATTCATTATCGCACTTATGATTTCATTCTTCGTCCCCTCAAATCTCATTCAATTATATGGTACATCAAATCAACTAAAATACCCTCAATTTTCTGTCCATTAAGGAAGTTCCTGTAAATTCCTGCTATTGCCTGATTTACTGAAGTCCTTAACTGAAACTGTAATTATAATGTTCTTGCAGGGGAAATCGCTCGTGTTGGTGCAGGGTAATTATCAATCTACTCTTTAGAAATTCTTACATGCATGGAAAAAACTTTACCCAGTTAACCCTCCTGTATAGTCATCTATATTTGCCAAAAGCTTCATGTCAATTCTTCATATTCATTTTTGTATCCCTTTTACTTATACACCAACTGTTGAATAAGAGATTCTCTAGCTAGTTAGCTTATCAAGAGTGCTTCATTTTGTATTGCTAAAAAAAAAGGAAAAAAAAAGAAAGAAATCTCACCTGACAATAATGCCTTTGCGGCTAAGCTGGAAACTGCAAGTGGACTTCTTTTCTTATCCTATTTGATGAATTCATTAACTCAGTAGCTTGAGAATTTTGTTCCTATTGAGAAATGACAAGAGTGTGATGTCTAGTGATGCTGACATTCATGTTTACCACGGATGCTGCAGGATTTTTCTCCTCCTCCAACTCGTAAGTGTCATTGAATTCATAGCCTGGTGGAATACTTATTGGATGCCTGATGAGAGAGAGAAGCGAAGGTTGGTGCTTTTCATGTTTTTTATATCATTTGAAATCGCAAGGCCTATCTTGAGTGCATGCTAGCTCTTCGTGGCATTATCATACTTCTTAAGCATCAAGATTATATGCATACGTAAGCTGTTGTAGCTTATATTTGACCTTTCGTTCTTATCTGCAGCTGTTTTCTAGGGTTATTCATGTCAACGCTCTTTTACTTTGCCTCTTTCTGCGGAATTGTGATGATGTATATGCTGTATGTCCCAAGAGCTTCATGCACTCTCAACATATTTTTCATAACATGGACGACGATTTTGCTTTGTAGTAATGACTGCCATCTCCTTACATTCAAAGGTATGCTTTTTTCACTATTTACACTTTTAACATCTCTTCTCTAAATTGCACCAGTTTTGTTGTTATCAGTTGACTTCATATTTGGCTTCAAGCACTTTCTCACTTTCTCACTTCCAAGGGTTGAACCAAAGAATGTTAGGGAGATAATAGCTAATAAATGATCTTCCTTTGTGCTGCCTTGATTTTGCTTAGACTCAGCAAAAGTAATTCGATTACTTCTCCAATTTCATATTCTTGATTTTGACTAATAACGGTTAAATGATCCAGATGTCATCTTGGCTATGCTTTATGTTTAAGGGTAAACTTGAATTATATAGAAGTATATGTACTCTTCTACAAGTTAAAAGATATACTTTTCCATACATGATCGTTGTGAATGATGCTTAGAACAGGTGAATAGAGGTCTTTTATCTTCAGGGATTATGGCAGCTTACATTGTTTTCCTCTGTTGGTCTGCTATCAGAAGGTCAGTACTCTCATGGATGCCTTAAATTTCCATCATCGAGTCAGTTAAAAATAGTTCAGTCATAAATACACGGTGTTCTGATTGTGTACCTTGATGTTACATTACCAAATACTAGCTTGAAACTTTCTATGGGACTTGCAAATTTATTTCAGTGTTGTAACTGATTGAATGGTTTTCCAGCGAGCCTTCCATTGAGAAATGCAGTCCTCAGAAGGAAGACAACAGACATAGCGATTGGACCACTGTACTTGTAAGGGTTAACTGCCTCTATATCTTTCCTGTTTCTTAAGTGGGTATTTGTTTTGGTATCTCTTTAGTTCTTAGCAAACCACTATCTTGCATTCCTCTATGGGCTATTACTTATTTTCTTCTTGCGCTGCTTTCAGGGCTTCCTAATCGCTATAAGTGCAATTGTAATGGCAACCTTTTCCACTGGGATCGACTCACAAACTTTTCAGGTATATCGAACTTCTCATCAAATACTAGTGAGAATTTCTCGCTGATAATACTAAGCATCTCCTTGCTTATGAATCCAAAAACTAGCCCTTAAACGTTTTATAGCAAATCGAGCTCCAATGCTTAATAAGAGGCATGAATTCGCAGTTCATACTCTAGATACTGATAATCATGCATTCTCACACGGAGGCCCATTGTTGTGCACAGCGGAAGACTAGGCAAACAATTTAACAGAGTATAATATGATCAATCACAAAGAAGAGAGAGAGATTGGGGCCAACGAACTATCGAAATTTTGTTAGAGACTTGCTTAAAACCGTCCTAGGGATACAACTATTTATATGTGTACAATAGAAACCCTAAAACCCTTAAAAGGCTAAAAAACTGACAAAACAGCAACATGGCAAAAACCGGGGTTGAGCGGTTGCTCAGCCCAAGTGCTGGGCGATCGCGCAAAAGGCAGTAGCTTGCTTCGAAGGTTTGTCTACTGAGCGATCGCCCAGGCCCAAATGTTGCTATGCCCTCGGAAGGAACTAGCCTGTTGCCTGATTAATCGAGCCATCCCATTCTTAACACCCATCTACTACTATTTGTTTTCTCTGTCAATCATTCAAACTTCAAGGAAATAATATGAATAATGTGTCTCCTGTCCAGTTTCGGAAACCTGAAGTTCAACTGGAGGATGATATTCCATACAAGTACGGTTTCTTCCACCTGATATTCTCGTTGGGGGCAATGTATTTTGCAATGCTATTCATCAGTTGGAACTTAGATAGCTCAACCAGGAAGTAAGTTACATATTATATCTTTGTTACGTATACATCATCTATAATTCATATGGCAATTCCCTAAATATGTAATGGCTTTAAAACAACAGATGGAGCATCGATGTTGGGTGGGCTAGTACATGGGTCAAAATCGTTAACGAGTGGTTTGCTGCCACAATATACCGTAAGTTTAGTTTATCTTAAATTTTCGCCATCTTTCAGAAGTTAGAAGAATATTTCTTTCTCTTCAATTCCAATTTCCAAGCCTGTTGTATGGTTTCAATGCAGTATGGAAATTGCTTTCACCGATTGTGAGACAGGCCAAAGTTATGGATCACGAAGAGGCAGAGCCTCAGCAGCAGCAGATAGATAACTTGGCTTCACCATGACCCCACCCTCATATTCTACAGTGTACAAATCTTACACAGTTGTTTCTCTTGACGGAGAGTGTAATAATCTAGCTAGCTTATTCATTCTTATTGGTTTTTAAGATGCAGATGAATGTAAGATGAAAATAAGTTATGATTCATTTATCAAAAAAATCAGGAATAACGATTTATCTATCTGGATTTGAGATCCCATGTACTAGTGCACTATTTTGTTTTGGGTATTTTGTTTTGGGGGTAAAATATACTTCGATGATGTGGCACATTCTCATTGGTTAGACATTTTGTGGGTCTCACCACTCCAACCAATGAGAGTGTGTCACATCATAAAGTACTCATATTTTGGTGTAAAATAAGAGTGACCCTAGCATTGCCCTTTTGTTTTTCATAACACACCGAGCTAACTGAAAATACGTTATATGCACCAAATGATGTGGTATCTTACGAGTCATATTGTTAACATAATTTTTCAACTCATAGCGGAGCACATAAAATATCAAATAAGATCATGATACATTGGAAAGCACATCATTTGGTGCAAAAATTTGAGTACTCATTGAATGACTCTAGCATTACTCTCTCTCTCTCTCTCTCTCTCTATATATATATATATATATATATATATATATATATATATAATTTCAATTTCTAATGTAAAGGGTAAAACTATTTTGCGTGGTGATGTCACCACATATTAGACCTCACAATTACAACCCGAAACTTGTTAACCCTCCCAGCCTGACTTGAAGATTACCCGACACGACCCGTTAATGGCTTGTAGATTGTTTGATAGATATCTGTTTTATTACTGCCTGATGCAGTTTCGAAATTCGACACATTGTCTGTCATTGAACGAAAAACTGCTTTCATTGAGAGAGAACTAGGTGGTGTGCCCTATATGGTTGGAAAGATCTACTAGTCTAGTTTATGGGGGGAAAAACAGTTTGTCGTTTCGAGCTTTGAGGTGTGAGAAAATGAATTTTGATTATAGACTATGCAAGCTGCCGGCACACAGTATCTGCAGCTCCGTTTCATCTTCATGTTGATTTTTTCTTCTCGATTTCTTCTCCTACACTCAGCTGGGGTTCTTCATCTTTGAATAATCATACAATTTCAGATTATCCTCTTAGTTTTGGATAAATTCTTTGTATTTGATTTTTCAACTCATGACTTTTCATATTTCTCAATTCAAGTATCTAGCCTTGTAAATGAAGGCCGGGATGTTCCATTCTAGCCTATTTATACCCCTCATATGTGATGGGAAAACTCAGATTTAGAGTTAGTTAAAATACATATTTTGTAAGTGTTATTGCATTAGGAGTGAGTGATTCCTCCATAACAAGCAATTGGCTTGGTTGCGTAGAGTGATTCCGCAATTGGTAGCGTTGAGAGAGTCCACTACCACCGATTGAGTGATTCTCGGATATCCCCCATACAACTTATTTATTTATAGATCTTGGCCTGCATCACTGCCTTAATTATTTAAAGTCTCCCGCTGTTTACATATTTGATTTTCTGGTCGATGCAGCTGCATTACAAGTTGCATTGATAAATTCTTTGAATCCTAGCTGCTATTGATCTTTCAGTTATGTTTATCGATGCATAACATTTCAACTTACTTCTCACATTTAATATTAACATATTGGTTATGTTCAAGTTTATGACCAACTTTAATGTTAGTTATATACTTCATTTAATAATTAGATTTTTCAAATATTAACTCTTTAGGTGGAACAGAACAAATTGAGTATTATATAATATACCTCTTCAATTCCATTCCAAATTGTGCGTCTCTTTTTGAACAAAAACCAATAAATGAATAAATAAAGTTATCTCATTTTACAACAATTTTTTAAAAAATAAACACTCGTTTCAGGACCAAGAAAATATATATTTTGTATGACTCAATAAAAAAAATAACATAATTTCAAGAAGATTAAAAAAATTATTAAACTTCAACACTAAAATATTAGAAATGGTTGGAAAAAACCAATATAAAGAGTCTGACCGTGTTGGGGGATGGAAGGAGGAATATGCTACTTTAAATAATTCTTATTAAGGTATATTTAGGAATGTTGTACCAACTACACTAGCAAGTACCTTCGTCTCTAACTATTATATTTATGTACACACAAAGAATGACAATTCTTAATTAAATACAATCAGACCCTTTTTAAATTAAAAAAAATTTGGTACATATCAATTATCAAACCCATAAACTTAATACAGTAATATATTTTACATAATGTCCTAGCTTTAAAAAGGGAGTCGCTAAAGGGCAATGCTAGGCCACTCTTATTTTGTATTAAAATATTGGTACTTTATGATGTGTTATACTTTCATTGGTTGGATATTTTGTGGGTCCCAGCACTCTAGCCAATAAGAGCGTACCACATCACAAAATATTTATATTTTGGTATAAAATTAGAGTGGTCCAACCATTACCCGGGGTCGTAGCTAAAACCCTGAAGCACAGACTGGACTGTCTCATAACTAACACAACATGCACCAACCAGTAACCACTTCATTTTTGGATCTTAAACCAACTCCATCTTCATTTCATAATCTCATTCATTTACATCATTCAACAAACATTCATCATATCAACACCTAAAATCAAAACATTAATTCTCTCTCCCTCTTTCTCTTTCTTACAAATATTTCAAAATGACCAAGCCATCATCACCTTCCTTTTTCCTCATGGCACTAATCGCAGCCGTCTACATGGCAATAATAGTGGTGATTGCAGTCGATTCGGTACCAGTGGGGGGAGATCATGTTCTTGAGCTATATATGCATGACATTCTCGGTGGCAGCAACCCTACGGCTAGACCAATCACGGGCTTGTTAGGCAGCATCTACAGCGGACAAGTACCCTTCGCTAGGCCAGTCGGGTTCCTCCCCCCTAAAGGTGGCGTGGCCATCCCCAATGCCAATGGTGCTCTCCCGACAGTTAATGCCAATGGTATCCCATTAGGAACTGGCTTAGCGGGTACAAGGTTCGCTGGAAATATTAATACCAACAATAATGGCAATGGCAGGAATATCGGTACCCAACTTGGACCTGATGGTTTGGGACTAGGGTTCGGAACAATCACCGTCATCGATGACATCTTGTCCTCTGCCCCTGAGTTGGGTTCACAGTCACTGGGGAAAGCACAGGGAGTCTATGTGGCAAGCTCTTCAGACGGAAGCACGCAGATGATGACTTTCACAGCTATGATTGAAGGTGGAGAGTATGGTGATAGTCTCAACTTCTTTGGAGTGTACAAGATTGGAAGCACCTTGTCCCGTTTGTCTGTCACCGGTGGGACCGGGAAGTTCAAGCACGCATGTGGGTTTGCGGAGATTCGTTCGCTTATACCTGCTGGTCAGACTGTTGCAGATGGTGTAGAGACATTGCTGAGGCTCACTGTTCACCTTACCTACTGAGAAGGATGCTTTGAGGAAGAAACAATTGTGGGTTTGTATTGCTTGTTTGAAAATTTGAAAATCGTGAGTTTGGTTTGTAGTTACTCATATGTATCAATGTCACAATGAATGAAAAAAGAAGAAGACATTTAGTGATTTCATCTGTACTCGTGGCAGTCATGTTATCAAGATATTCACACCCCCCACGACTTCTGTAGTTATGTGAATAAGAAGGGTAATGCTAGGGCACTCTAATAGTACTTAATTTTGGGTACCAAATGATATGACATCTTATGTGTCATATTATTAACATAACTTTTTAACTTATAGTGGAGCCCATAAAATACCAAATAAGGTGACACATTGGAAACCACATTATTTGATACCCAAAATTGAGTGCTATTAGAGTGGCTAGCATTACCCATATTCTTATTGCCGGAAAAAGTCAACCAAGGATACAAGAAAATGAACAAAGTTCTGCTTACATAAAATTTCAATACTTAATATCCTTCTGAGAATCTATAAATCCCAAAATTCACCTATTTTAACATTCGACAACTCGGCTCAGCCTAATGAATAAAACTCTTGTTTTTCTAGTCATTAACTAATAATAATATATAATAATAATCAATATGATAATGTGTATTCGTACTAATATATATAACTTCTTCTATTGTCAATAGTAGAAGGCTTATATTTAAAAATTCTTACAACTAACATTACTTCTAACCAATGTGAGATAAAACTCTTCAAAGTGAGACATTACTTCTAATGACTCACTTCTAACATCATACTTTAAACATTGATATCTTATTCATCCAAAATTTGATCTGGACAAATAAATATATTATTTTGATGCTCTTGTCGAGTAGAACACATTTGCACAATTACTTTTGTCAACAAACAAATGACACATAAAGCAATTCGTGCCTCAAGTTGCACAATTTCCTTAACTAAAAACGCTAATTTTTTAACAAGTATTGATATCTTATTCATCCAAAACTTAATTTGGACAAATACTTTAAGTCTTGATATCTTATTTATCCAAAACTCAATTTGGACAAATAAATATATCATTTCGATGCTCTCACCGAGTAGAACACATTTACACAATTACATTCGTCAATAAACAAATGACACATAAAAAAAATTGTGCCTCAAGTTGCACAATTTCTTTCACTAAAAACACTAAAAATTTTTAACAAATATTATACTAAATCTTGATATCTTATTCATCCAAAACTCGATTTGGACAAATAAATATATCATTTCGATACTCTCACCGAGTAGAACACATTTGCGCAATTACCTTTTGCCAACAAACAAATCATTTCGATACTCTCACCGAGTAGAACACATTTGCGCAATTACCTTTTGCCAACAAACAAATGGTACGTAAAGAAATTCGTGCCTCAAGTTGCACAATTTTTTTCACTAAAAATACTAATTTCTCAACTATAGAAGAGATGTATCCCACATTAGTTAGAAATTGATGTTAGTTTTAAAAATACTATTATTAAGTACCAATAAAAGAGATGTATCATATATTAGTTGGAAAGTGATGTTGATTTTCAAAGTCATTTGATAAAAGATTTCAACCATTATTGATAAGTCACATATAATTCATATTTATTGTCATTATTTCTCCACGTTTATGATATTTAATATTGTTAATTATTTGAAATTTAAAGAAATTATTGCTCTTGTAGGAGTTTTGTGACAAATGACTTAAATGAACTTAAATGCAAAACTTTAAGTGTAATCAATTGAAACTAAAGAAATAAGGAGTCAAGTGTGGGCACGACTTATCAAATTGTGGATCCAGAATTGCAGTCTCAAGCTAAGGCGTGGACACGCCAGGAGCCATTTTGAGAATTACTAGCAAATGACACTCCAATTAATTCTAAATTAGTTTTTTTTAGAGATTCAATGTAGTTTTAAGTTGAGAGGATGAACCTAGACTATTTGAGGGGAAAGGGTGAGTATTTACTCAAAGTTAGTGGGTTTTTATGAGGAGACTTTGGAGACTCCTATTTAACCTTGATCCCTCCCTTCTTTGTTGAACACCAATCTTCCTAGTCTAACTACTCTCTCTACTATTTTCTCTAGTTTCTAGCAACTAAGTTTATGGATTGCTAAAGGCTTTTTCCAGCCAAAGGATAATTGAAGTATTGGTCCATCGTGATTTGTGATCCAATTGATTTTATCATCTTCTTATATTTTCTCTACTATTTATATATTTCTTGCGCTTATTGCAATTGCTTATTATTGTTTTGGTTGATTGCGCAAAACGGGCCCTTTGTTCAATTGTCAAGATAACATATTGAAATTTAGAACGTTAAATCCGTAATTGTTTAATTGTTTTAATATTTGTGGTAAATAGTATAGTTGATTAGAACCATATTTTCGTTCTATAATATGAAAATATATAATCTAGCTTAAATGAACATACATGTGCGTTTGTTGGCTAGAATTAGTAGCTTCTTTAGATTGTAATGTTGTTGATAAATTAAATTATATGATCATATCTAGAATTGTTTATTGGCTAGAGAAAAATTAGAGAATGTTTCCTGATTATCGAAAAAGTAAGGAGAGACTGGTTGTTAGGTCGTACCAATAACCATAACGAGTTTAGTAGAGAACAGAGAAATTAATTTTTGCATCTATGATCAAGTACACGAACCAATACTGAGATTATTCCTTTGGTTGGATATTTCATCATATTGAATCATTTTCACTTAATTGTCTGCTAGTAATTTTTAGTTTATTTAACTTTTATCACACAAAAATCTCAAACCCCCCTATTTTTATTTTTTATTTTTGGTTACAAAAGTCTATATCAAAATTAAGTCTAACCAATCTCTATGAATACAACCTTGCTTACCACTCCTACATATCCATAATTTTGAGATGCAAGAATTATTATTGTTGGTTTCGATAACCATCAATTATTACTAATAGAAGATGTTTTATCACATTAGTTAGAAAATGATGTTGATTTTAAATTATTTTATATTATTATCAATAAAAGATATGTGTATCACATTGTTTAAAAAAAGGGTTAGATTTTAAAGTCTTTAGACTCAAGACTTTCACTTTTATAAGAGATGTATCTCACATTGGTTACAAAATATTTTATTATTATTACCAATAGAAGAGATGTATCTCACATTGGTTAGAAATTTATGTTCTTTTAAAAATACTATTATTAATTACCAATAGAAGAGATGTATCATACATTGGTTAGAAAATGATGTTGGTTTTCAATTTTTTTTGATAAAAGGCTTCTACCATTATTACCAATAGAAGATATATATATCTTACATTGGTTAAAAAATGATGTTGATTTTAAATTATTTTAGATTATATAAAAGACTTTTACTATTATTAGCAATAGAACAAAATAAAAAGAACACAAAAGAAAAAATCAGAGTATGATAGTGAGTCAGTGACATTATTGAGGGAAAAAAGCCAGAGTAACTAGAAAAATAAAAAAGTAAGTAGTGTTGTATTTTTTTTTTTTTTCATAAATACACAAGCAATTAGTTTTTATAAAAAAACACAAACAGAGTGAAAGAAGCATAAAAACCCAAACAAACTTATTAGCTGTAACCTGTAGGCCTGTAGCAGTGTATCAAATTGTAGGCAATACAGAGTGAAAGAAGATAGAAATAGTTTTTCATTTCATAAATACACACACTAAAAACAACAACAAAGTAAACAAAAACATAGTTTAAAAAATGAAGATGAAGCGAATTAGAAGTCAATTTAATCACACAAAAAAAAAAAAAAAAGAAACAACAGAAAGTAAAATGTTTCTTGAAGACTCAGTAGAGTAAAGAGAGTCAAAACTGAGTAAAACAAGTGAAGAAAAGAAGAAAATAAGCAGGAAGAAATCGAATTATCATGCAATTTAGCCCCCCCCCCCCAAAAAAAAAGAGAAAGTTACCGGTTAGTCTGATTGTTGAAAACGAAAGTGTTGATGACTGGTTGTCATTGTTGAAGACAGCAGTGTTGAGGACTGGAGGGTGTAAGAGCAAAGGCTGTTCTTGTAGACTGAAGCACAAATAGAGTCGACAGTCACGGACGAACTGTCGTTTGTCTCTGTTTAGCCGTTAGCGAAGAAGCTTTTTGTATCTCTTCGATCGAAGTTGAGGAGTCAAATTCGAATCCTAATAGTCAAAGTCGTACGTGGGGGTAAGACAGTAAGTGGGCTTTTTTTAGGTTAAAAGTTAAAACCCTAAAAAGGTAAAAAATTACGTCATATTTTAAGGGTTTTCTAGAATGTATGCCTTTGCTCGCTTCTCGCCTCGTTCAAAGGCGCCCAGCCTCGCTTCTGTATCTTCGTCTCGCCTGTACATGCAAGGGGCGTAACCCCCTCGCATCGCCTCTCGCCTTTCATAACTATGACCCTATTGAGGTTGAGATTAAGAATTCAGGGTAAAAAAATTCAGTGTCAAGGATGGAGAATGTAATTCATGATCATTAGGACACCTTGCTTCTTCTACTTCACTGTCGAATAGCCCAAGATATATATACCTTGCTGCTTCTACTTCACAATGTGGGCTTTAAGATTAGCATTCTTGTTCTTCTTATTTACGACATTCATAATATAATTAGCAATCTGATTAGTAACGTAATCGACGTGAGTCCCACCCTTGATGGTCGCAATATTATTTACAAAGCTGACCTGGTAAAACCAATAAATCCCCATAAAATCATGTGAGCTACAGATTTAACATTTGAGCTACACTTATCAATTATACGAAATTGATAATATAGTCTTCATTACATGTTGAAACTGCCTTTCACTCAAACTAACGCAAATTTCCTATATGTCATTAACTTTCTCTGCAATCCTATATAATTTACTGAATACGATTAGCAAATATTTAACAACAAGGGGAACGACATTCAAACGCACGCTAACGAGAAGGAAAAAACAAAAAGCACACAATAATATTACAAGCAACTAACTCACCAAAAATATCAATGCATGTAGGCATCATTTTTCTGTATCATCTAAATTTCAATCAACAGAGCCAAACTTCAAAATTAAAGAACAACAACAAAGCTCAAGGATTATTGTCTTATACCTGAATGACAAACTGGAAATTATGTTAATTTGAATTATTCAAGAATGTGTATTAGTATACTATGTAATACTTCTCTTTTGTGATGTGTTGCTTTTCTTTTCTGTTTTGTTTTGGTGTATTGATGTTTTAACTTTTTCATTGTGGATAATCTAGATAGTTACGAGCTCTGTTGTGTTTATTGCTGGATTCCTTTTTGTTTTAGAAATGCCCAGCGACCTATTATTTATCAATTCAGTCCCCATCTGCTCAACTAAGACAACTAGACTTCTTTGAGGTTAATGTGTTTTAACATCAATTAATCCATTTACAGTGGAATCAAATCATGCAATTACAATTATCCTAATTCCCTAAACTTAAACCTTAACCCTTAAACCCTAACTCTAACCTTAATTCCCTAACTATAATCCATAACTCTAACCCTAAACCCTAAACCTAAACATTGGATATATATTCAATGCATTTGGAGTAAAAAAGCATGATTCTTTGATTAATAAAAAGAACAATAGTTCTGAAAAAATAAAGAAAGTC
Source organism: Codonopsis lanceolata (assembly GCA_013146195.2). Taxonomy (NCBI): domain Eukaryota; kingdom Viridiplantae; phylum Streptophyta; class Magnoliopsida; order Asterales; family Campanulaceae; genus Codonopsis; species Codonopsis lanceolata. The sequence continues at coordinate 94,064,430 of CM028384.1, forward strand.
TTAACACATAAGAAATACCATCGTTTGATCGTAATGGTCTTGCGCATGAAGCTAGGATGAAAGCCTTTGAGATTGCGATATCTCGTCATGACTTCTTTTTACGATAGGTTAGCGTCCGACTAGAATATGCTATAAAAGTTGGAATTTCTGGGATACTACTACCGTGTGAAAATTGACAATTTATGGACTAGGATCTTAACATATACTCCCTCTGTTCCGGCCAAAGAGTCATGTTTGAAAGTTAATTTTTTAAAAAAAAATTGACACTTTTAGTAGTTTATTATTTATAATAAAATGAAACTTTTATGCCTTAATTTTTAAAAGTGAACTCTTTGCCCCCTCCGGTTGTAAATTATTGTCCTCTTTGACCCGGCACACCATTTAAAAAAACTGTATTATAAATATTGGTAAAATATGTGATTTCCTTTAATGCTCTTAAGCATGTGGTCATGATTAAAGTAGTAGAAAACGTAAGGATAAAATGAATTCCGTTAGAAGAATTCAAAAACATGCATAATTTTGTGTAGGGTCCTAAACCAAGTCCAATTAGATGAAAGATTTATTTATGTATTAGTTTTTAACTTAGCCCAAATCTGATTAGATAAAGGATTTATTTAGCTACTATAAATATGTGTGTTATTGAGATTTTCTAATAAGAGAGAGATAATAATTTTTTGTCCTAGAAAATAATAGTGTGCTCCATAATAATGTGTTCTACATTTGATTTCAGAGCCATAAAATTCTTCACAATCAGACCATCAAATTATAAGCTCTATATGGTGGAGGTAGCAAATGCGTATTGCCACTGGTGAGGAATTGCAGGCAGGATTCCAGCTCATATCAAAGCATCGCATGGATGGAAGACTGATACAGAAAAATTGATTTGCAGTGAGAGTAGATTCAGAGCCAATGGGAGTGATGATCAATTTTCGTGGTCAAGATGGTTTGTAGCAAGGTTTATATGGGTCCCAAGTTTGATAGAAAAATTAATTTTCTTGATTGGAGATGTCAGATGTACACTTTTTTTGGTGGTCTGTGATTTAGAAAAATACGTTGATGAGAGACTTGCGGAGAATGCAGCTAAAGGGGAGAAAATCAAATCTGCTGAAGCACTTGATTATATTTTTAATGGAATTGAAGATGGTGTTTGGAAGAAGATTACTGGTTCTAAATCAGCACATGAAGTGTTCGATGTTTTAACGAAGATATACGGAGGTGATGATAAAGTTAAGAGAAATTATTTATAAGTTTTGACGAAGAAATTTTAAAATATAAATATGGAGAAATCAGAGAAAGTTTTAGAGTATATCTCTCGTGTGAGCGATCTGACTTCAAATATGAAGGCAAACGGAGATGATGTTTCGGATGAAAAAATTTGTTCGAAAATTCTTCGTTCGATGACGAAAGCTTTTCAAGATGCTACAAAAATAAATATGGCGACTAAAGATTTGAAGACGTTGACGGTAGCAGAATTAGAATCCGCCCTTGTTAGTCATGAGTTACTATTTGGTGAAAGATCGGAGAAAACAGAAGAAGCTACATTGCAAAGTCAAGTGAATTTAAAAAACGTGAATGATGGATCAAAGGATAATAATGGATCAACTCAAGGAAACCAAAATCATGGTGGTAAAGGTCACGGGTATAAATAATTGAAGTTCAGAAATTGACTTCGGAAATTGAAGTTCAGAAATTGACTTCCGAAACCGAAGTTCAGAAATTGACTTCAGAAACTGAAGTCCAGAAATTTACTTCAGAAATTGAAGTCCAGAAATTGACTTCGAAAATTGAAGTTCAGAAATTGACTTCCGAAACCGAAGTTTATAAATTGACTTCAGAAACTGAAGTCCAGAAATTTACTTCAGAAACTGAAGTCCAGAAATTGACTTCGGAAACTGAAGTTCAGAAATTGACTTTCGAAACCGAAGTTCAAAAATTTACTTCAGAAATTGAAGTTTAGAAATTGACTTCTGAAACCGAAGTTCAGAAATTGAAAGTCCAAAAATTTACTTCAGAAACTGAAGTCTAGAAATTGACTTCAGAAATTGAAGTACAGCAATTGACTTCGGAAATTGAAGTTCAAAAATTGACTTCCGAAACTGAAGTCTAAAAATTTACTTCTGAAACTGAAGTCCAGAAATTGACTTTGAAAATTGAAGTTCAGAAATTGACTTTAGAAACTGAAGTCCAGAAATTTACTTCAGAAACTGAAGTCCAGAAATTGACTTCGGAAACTGAAGTTCAGAAATTGACTTCCGAAACTGAAGTTCAGAAATTGACTTCCGAAACTGAAGTTCATAAATTTACTTCAAAAATTGACTTCCGAAACCGAAGTTCAGAAACTGAAAGTCCAGAAATTTACTTCAGAAACTGAAGTCCAAAAATTTACTTTAGAAATCGAAATCCAGAAGGTGAGTTTCAAAATTGAGTTGACTTCGGGAATAAAATTTTCAAGGGTTAGTAAAGAAAAAAAGGGGGGTGATAATTGTTGGCTCCTTCAAGCTCATACATTAAGCAATTCTTTTGATTCTGCTTGCAGAAACCTTCAGAAGTGAATATCCACACACAAGGGGACAACACGTGAAGAATTACTAAGGTAAATAAATCTCAAGGGGACAATCTAAACTAAATCTTCCAAGGGAAATTAAAAAAAAAAAACCAAAAAACAAACACAAACAAAAAGAAAATATTTCGAAAATATTTCAAGCAATGATATTTCGTGATCGCAATGGGAGTATCATATGACCAAGCTGCGCAAGAATGTTCGGTTATGGAATTTTATGATTAACCAAGCTGAGCAAGAGTGTTCGGTTATGGAATTTTATGTGTGCAAGCCCTTACTTCGTAACACTTCCCACGCAAGGGGACAAATGTAGTAGGGGTTATGCCACATCACTCCAGGTGATTGCCACGTAATTACCTAGTATCTTCGAACTAAGACCTATCGTACGAGAACGTACTAGGCTCCAGGAAATAGCCTAAAGGGGGGCTGAGGTTGAGTGTTTTTAGCCTAGGGTAATGATGCCCAGACCTTTATGGCCGCACCCCGGCTTTATTAATGGTCTGTCAGGATGACATCTTGCTTGACCCTATGAGAATCGAGTTGGCCCTAGAGCTCCGATCTTTGAATATTAGGGTTCTGATGAACTAACTCTATGCCTAAGGTAAGGGGCAACAACTTACTGCTAGCACTTACATCAGTTAAGGATGACCCGACTTAGGGCACTACCGGGTGATTTACTATAAGTGCAAAGGCAGATCTAGGGTCCATGAACCCTTAAAAGACCGAGCTGGTTTTTGGGAACCTCGGGGTTATTGGTTTGGTGGCTGAAGTTAAGAGAAAGTCTTACCCGTTGTACGCGTGCGATACCACGCACGTGCGACGCGTGTGACCTGATGACTAAGAGAGAAAGACATGATTGTGGTCCCCACCTATGAGACACTTCTCTTATGATCATTGCATGATCAATAGGACGATGACACCTAGCTGGGAATATTCCCTGTGTCATCCTACATTCACTATAAATAGAGGTGAAAACCTCATTTTCAAGGATCGATAATCATTTGATAAAATTCACTTGATTGAGAACCTAGTGAGTACTAGAGAGAGAACTCTCTGGGATCAGCCTCTGCCCTCTTTCTCTGTCTCATCAGTCTTGGCTTCCACCCTAATCCTTTACTCTTTGAGGTCCTTTGATAGCAACGTGTCACGCCTAACTCTTTACCCCAACACACATCACATCTTCCGGGATACACACATTCTACAGTGTCAATCAGTAGTGAGAAATGATACAAATTGCTTTAAACTTAATTATAACAAGGAATCACAAATATAAGGATAAACCATATGATGAGGTAGTAAAGAATACCTCTTGGACACGAAGCAACACTATCATTACCCATATAGGGATACACAAGCAACAGTTCAGCACGTGTCGAGCAAAAATCTCGTCCTAGTCATTAGTATTATTCAATGCTAAACCTTTATAAATAGTTTAAGTCTCCAATAAGATGTAAAGCATGAAAGAAATGAAAACAACCCCTTAATTTTCAAGCAGCTCCTTCAATCCAACTCGATATGACCAAGGCAGCCTCATTATCAGAGACCAAAAACAGAAGGTGTTAGGTGCCAACTCAACACTAAATCTCAATGCTTATTCATTAGGGCAAGCATAGATTTCAATATACTATTGGGTTAAGTAATGGGTGAAAAATTCACATATTTTTCCTAGACTCTTATAGCTAATAAAACTACTATTAGAACTTAATACAAGGAACCATACATATTAACAAATCTCAAAAAAAATGTTAAAAGTTCTCATTTTCTTTTCTTTTTTGGTTCATTTGATCCGCAAAAGAAATAAATTTTATTATTACGAATTACATAACATGATACACCTCAAAACATCAAACAATTGTTTCATGCTCGGTACCTAAGATTCCAAGTTATATTTTCTTTCTCTTACTCTTTTCTTTACTTATGTAGTAACCTTGTCTGCTAAAGAAAGCATCAAAGGCATGCCCTTAGAATACATAATGGGTGTACCTTGTCAGGATTTCAGTCATCTATCCATCCAGAAACAGAAGAAAACACAAAGGAGTTTCAGAGCTTTGTAGGTAATTACCACATAAAAGAATCCAGCTTCTCTGCAATCTTGATCTAGTTGTCTAACAACTTTAGCAACAACCCTCATCATCAACCATGTTTGGATCATCGCATTTAGCCACCAAGGGACTAACATCCACCTTCAACATGTAAACTAATATCAGGTTTATATGGAGTATAAATTAATATGGGAATCAACTATTGAGTCCAGAACATGGACATAACTGGGCATCCCATAAATCTTATATATGTATATATGAATAATAGAGGGACACTTTGTTTGTTTGTTTGTTTTTTGATCCACAAAAGAAACAAATTTTATAAATATGTATTTAGGGTTGGCGATTGAGTGTGTTGGGTCGGGTCAAAACGGGTCGAAACAGGTCATGGCCCATTATGACCCAACAGTGAACTGGTCAAGATGGGTCAGACCGGGATGGGTGGTGGGTCACTCCGTTTCAGCCCACATTTCCCATAAAAACCTACATTTATATAGCATAAAAATAACAGATTGAAATGGGTAATAGGCTGGCCCGTTTTGATCCGACCCAAATCGACCCGTTAATTTTTTTGTTGTTGCAATGGGTAACCTGTTTCGACCCAAAAAATAACTGGCCGGGTTGGGTGGATTAACGGGTTTTGGGTTGTAATTGTCAGACCTATATGTATTACATAACATGATACACTTCAAAGCAGTCCACCAAAATCACGATACAAACACCCAAAGCTCTCCCCAGGACAGTATGAAGGCCAAGCATAAAGAAGGGGAAAATAACAGCATTACAATATGAACCAGGACAGAACTGGCTGAAATAGAGAATGGGTACAGGAAGACGATGCATCACAAACACCTATCAACACAGGCATCCCTAAATAGAGACAAATATTTGCAGCTAGAGGTCTACGACAGCAAGTAAATGATTATCCGAGGAGTGACAATTTCTGATATTAACCACAGCAAATATAGCACAATTCACAAACAATATTACTGTTATCCACCACTTGAGTATACCCAGTCTTGTAGCTAATAAGAATACAACTGTGCATGAGCCCTTTTTTTTTTTTATAGGTAAGTGTGACCCCTTGTTGGTATGGAGATTGGAACCAAGGACCTCAAGGTGTTTGCCACCAAGCTGTAACAAAACTATTCCTGTCTAGTCCTAACTTTGCCAATGCACCAGCAACAGCACAAAAATATTTCATCAGACAATAGCAAAACAATATTTGAAAGTATCAATCTCGCTTAGAGTAAAATTCCCAAGTCCAACTCAAACAAAATATTTATCAACAAAGTGCATGATCCCCAATTTAACCACCAAGCTATAGGGAAACTATCCCTGTCTAGCCCCAACTTTGCCAATACATCAGCAATTAAACAATACTATTTCCTTAGATAATAGCAGAACAATCAAGTCTACTTCAAAGTTAGACAGGAATCAGAAAGCATCAATTTCGCTTAGGGTAAACTTCTCAAGTCCAACTCAAACAAATTATTAATCAAAAGATTAACAACAATAAGGTTTCGATTCAAAAAATAAGATGACAGAACAGAGTATGAGAATTACAAATAAGAATGCATTTTGCACAAAGAACAATCAGATTGAGAAAAGAAATAGATAAATTGATGTATATACAGTAACCAATCTGCATCCAACAATAAGATTAGCCCATACTACTTCAACCATATACCATATAACATAATAATGAAACCTAAAGGAAAAGAATGAGATACTGTCCATGCTGTAGACTGCACTTTAGGGTATTCCATCTTGATTTTAGACTTTACTTGGATCCAAGGACTGCCAGCGCTTATAATAAATACAAATTCAGAAACAATCTTCTAGTCAATTAATAAGATTTTCTAGCTAATGATATACTATGGATGATCTGAAAACAAGCCAATTCCTTGATAGGCTTCTTTCGTTCTTTTAATTGGGGTTTAACCAAAGTTGAAAAGCAAGAGATTGATGATAATCAGGAGATAAATCTTCAAAATGATGAAGAAGGACAGCAGAATTGACTTTGATTTTGCGAAAGTTTTCTTGGGCGCAATGGAAAACAGGGCACTTGTTTGTAATCGGGTATCTCATGCAATGAAATCGTGTATATAGAACGAAATTAACGTAAAACTGGGCAAATTTTCATGTCCCGAAATTACATATCTGGCCTTAATGCAATGGTTGATGGTTTGTAACATTAAGAGTTATTTTTGTCCACACATTGATTTTTATGGGAATAAATTTACTTGTATGACCTTAAAACAATATTATAAATTTACATGTTTGACCTTATTTCAACTGTGAGTGGTTTATTAGATGCAGGGACACTTATATGCATCTATTAAATTGTAAGAAATAAGCTTGACTTTTATAGGTAGAGAGAGATAGAGAAGAGATAGAGATAGAGAGAAGAGAGATAAATAAGAGCACTATACACTACTATATGCAAATATAATGGTTATCGACATACCATTCATATTACTCCTTACTGCGTTATGAGAAATTGGTGATGTTAGAACGACAAGTTACAGTTTCTTGATCGAGCCCATAAATTGAATCAATCAAGTGCATCCTCAGTGAAGCAGGCCCTTTCGCCATTCTCATTCCCATCTCTCCAGCAATACCGAATATGGAGAATGCAGAAGCTGTGGCTTCAAAGGCATGCGAAGGATCAACTGCAACAAATGCAGCAATGAGGGCAGTGACAGAGCATCCACTGGCAGTGATCTTTTGCATCAGAGCAACCCCATTCTGTGCCCCAACAACTCGTTGGCCATCTGTAACAATGTCAACAGCTCCTGAAACTGCAACTATACTTCCACTCGCTTGAGCCAAAGACTTTGCTGCTACCACAGCATCTGTTGATTCATGCGAGCTATCTACACCCTACATAAACCACATCAAGAAACTGCGATAAATGTTAGAATTTGCTTTGCTTATTTACAGAATTCACACAAGTTCAAACATCTGTTCAATTCTAAGAATTTTAGGGATAATCTAACGAACCTTTTGAGTGAGCGAAATGTATCACAGAGTGCTTTACTAGATCAAAACGGGAAGCATGCCCATCCCAGCAAAATTGGGATGTTATGCAGCAATCACTAAGAATAATTTTACCAGAGAATTTTTTTAACAGCAATCCGATTACCCAATTTTAACAGCAAAATGAACACTGTGATAAGCAAACAATTCGACCTGCCAATCGAGTCGACGCATAATGATCGTAAAGTGAAATGAGCTATCCAACATACCCTATATAAATTTATACAAATTCAAGAATCCCAAAACCACTTATATCTCGGTTTTGACTCCAAACTGAATATTTTAAAATGAATACATCAAATTTGAGAGTACAAACTTAATTTATACCTTGGAGGGACCCACCGAAGAAGCCATGGAAAGAGCAATAATCTCAGACCCATTCCCTCTAATAACAGTAGGCTTAAGCTCAACAAGCTCAAGACAAGCTTTCAACCGGAAACCGGAGGCCCCAGCTGCAACCGGGTCGAGAACCCAAGGTTTACCCAACTGATTGGCTAACTCTGCCGCCGACTTCATTGCCGGCAGCCACTCGGAGGTGAGTGTACCGACGTTGATACAGAGGGCGTGGACGTGAGGGGTGAAGTCTGGGATTTCTTGAAGAGAGTGGATCATGGCAGGTGATGCGCCGGCGGATAAGAGAGTGTTGGCCATTAGATCCATGGAAACGAAGTTGGTAATGCATTGAATTAAGGGGGAATTCTGGCGAACGGATGAGAGATGGTTCCATGCTTTGGAGGCCCAGGTGTTCTTCTCTTCTTGGGCTTCCATGGCTGTCTGGTCTGGCCTGTGTTTTGGAATACCTCCGCAGCTGGAACACTTCTACGCGGTGTTTGGGATTTGATAAACTGACAAGATTTAGAATGACCTGCGTAAGTTTTTTTTTTTTTTTTTTTTGTTAATAGCATACTCAATGTTTATTTTTCTAACACAACTTTTTAATTGGTCCCACCGTCACATATATATATTGTTTTTTACCCGCTTAAAAATATATTTTCTCATTATATACTATTCTTTAACATATTATTAACTGGGTCTCACTGCCACCTTATTAACTTTACACTTCATTTTTATTTTTATACTTCTCAATAAATAAATTTATTTCATACTATTTAATATATTTCATATTTAAATATTTCATATAAATAATTAATTTATAAATTAAGATATAAATTAATTTAAAAATAATAATTACATTATTATTTTTAAATTTTATAGTTTATAATTTAATTAATAAATTATCTATAAAACATAATACACAAAATGATAAAATACATAAAATGATAAAATTAAAAACCCACCTACCCACTCACCCGCCCCCTAAAAAGAGCCCACCCCCCACATACAAGCAGTCAATTTGAGCTTCTTAAATAGGAAGTTTTTTTTTCTCTTTCCTAGTTGGAGCCTACATGGCAAAATAAGAAGTATCTCTTCATTGTTAATTTACACTTCCCAAGAGCATCATGTATATTCTTAATAATTTTATCTTCTTACCTACTTAAGAATATATCTTCTCATTGTATAATCTTTTTACACATATTCTTACACAAAAAATACTAAATTTAAACATCATCTCACATAAAAAATTACAAAACCCACCCCACCCCCCCACACACACACTCCACCAAAAAGTTAAAGTGTCAGCCGCCCCCTCCCTCTCCCCCCACCCTCACATTCAAACAAGCTCTCTTCCCTACGTCAATTTCCTATTTTGGAAGTGAAATATACTCTCTTTCCGACTTGACATTACAAGAATGATTTCACCATTGTTCATTTGTCAATTCTTAATAAGAATGTGTATAAGAATTTGATAAAATGAACAATGGAGATGCTCTAATAGAAAGTTTGCTAAGAATACTACAATGGGGATACCCTAAGGGGGCGTTTGGTAGTACTATTAAATGATCCGGATAGGATTAATAATACTAACATTCCATAAGCAAGGTGTTTGGTATAAATTAAGGCTTGGATTATTAGTGCTCACTACTCGGATTAATGTCTTTACGCCCTTGCTATTTATCCCGGAGAAAGGCTGGTATTATTAAGAGGGTTGGGGGATAAACTTTTTTTGGACAAAATTGCCCTTTCCTAATTGTTTCCAAGTGCACACAAACCTAGCCTCCCTTATCATTATTCGAAAATGCCAAAGTCCTCTCTATCTTCCTCAAGCCGACACCTATCGCCATCCTTCAAAGTCATTTCCCCCATGGTTGACGAGTTCAGTGCTTCCCTCCATTAGCGCTGTCGTCAAACTATTACGAAGCCACCGCCGCGTTCATACTTCACAAAGCTTACAAGAACAAACCGCGAAATTCATCCCACCCCACCGAACCCACCGTCACAAACCGTGGCACCAAACAGTGTCACAGAGCCTTCGTAAACCTCAAAACACGCTGGCAGCTTGTGTTTCTCCTTCTCCACCACCGCCGTCTCCATCTCCGCGCGTCCTTCGTTTCTAGCGTTCTTGACTACCAATTTCTTCCTGCTCGCAAACGTTTTTGAGTCATTACAGCAGTAATTTTGGCTTTGATTCTCGCTTTGTTCAGATTTAGAGAGTCAAAATTGTGTGGAGTAACTTTCGGAGTACGTACAGAGCTTGAAGCAAAGAAAATGATTTAAGCATTCTTGTCTGATTAGCGCCTAATTGTGTTCAGATTTTGATTCTGCTCCCAGTAGCGCTCTTAGAGTTAGAAAATGATTTAAGCATTCTTGTCTGATTAGCGCCTAATTGACTCAGTGAAATTTAGATTATTAGGAGCATGTGCCTCTTCTTTTCGTTGACCAAGTGCTTTCGCTGTTTTTATTAGGAGATAGGGATATTTCACAACATTATTTTATTAAGGAATAGTACTTTGTATTGCTCTTGCTGGTTGTAAGTAGTTGTCCCTATCATCATTTCGGTGGAATGCGAACGCTTATGTCTATATAAATATGGAATAAGCCACTGCCCCTTTCACTCCTTCGGTCGAGGATTTGGCTACGAGTCAGACTATGTTTTATTGGGTACTAGCATGTGCTTTCTAGTTTTCCTGGTTGATGGGGCGAATGATATTATTGACACTCCTGACCGCAAAGACAAGAATATCATCAGCAAAGAATGAGAGATCGACTAATTGCTTCTTGTTTTTTATTTAAGTTTGTTCCCAGTTGACGTGAATGAATGGCTGCAATAATTCTGTATGAAATGTAAGATAGAATGATTTCAAAAAAAAATGGACGATAGAATTCCGTCTTAGAATGGATGATAGAATTATTAGAATGGGTGACTGACTTCAGTATGAAATGGGTGAATGGATTTATAAAAATGGAGTGAAAAAATGCAGTCCCATTGTCAGTTCTGATTTGTTTCACATAAGTATGAAATTGAGTTTTCACGTAGATTAAGTTTATTTTTTTTATTTTGTTCAAAGGAGTAAATCCTTGTATTGATATTGCATTTTTAGTTAAATCTTTCTAGTCTATGACATTTGATTTCTAGTTTCTTAAAATTTCGTTGCTATTTCATGAATAATTGGTTTGGAAAGGATGTTGTTTTAAAGTTAATTTCTAATCGTTTGTCATTGATATTAGAAAAAACGATATGTGGGTATTTCGGTAATTCAGGTAATTTTCTCAAGTCAAGAAATGTTTCTACCAAACATCATATAAATTTTGAAGGGAGATTATTAATACAACCGGATTGTTAATCCCTGGAATAATAATCCCCTCCATATTAATACCACTTATCCAGTCTGGCTACCAAACGAGCCCTAAGAGTAAGAGCATCACCCAGATTAGGTTTTTGATTTCTTAAAGCTTGGAGAAGTGTGTATTAGTGGCCAAGTAGGAGAGAGAAATCTCTAATTAGGAGATAGAAGATGTGTTTGCTTCATAAATAGGAAGTTGAATTGGGAAAGTGTGAGGGAATGGGAGGGGCGGCTAGAGTGTTGGGGGAGGGGGGGCCTGTTTGGTGGAGTGTGTGGAGGGGTGGGGGTAGGGGGAGGGAAGGTTTTGTATTTATTATGTGGGATGATGTTAAATTTAATATTTTTTGTGTAAGAATATGTGTAAGAAGATTATACAATAGGAAGATATATTATTTAAGTGAGTAAGAAAATAAAAATGTGTAGGTGACAGTGGGGCCCAATTAAAAAGTTGTATAAGAATATGCAACATTGTGAATGCTCTAAGACTGGCTAACTATTTTTAAGAATACTTACTCTGCAGACTAAAATAGACTATTGGGACAATAGTTATTTGTCCACCGTATACTTTCTCCTTTCTTATTTTTTTTTTCATGCTTTCGGTTCTAAAATAATCAATTTTTTCTCCTTTAATAAAATACTTTTATTATTTCACCTTATGAAGGGATTAATAATTATACTATTAAGTATTTGTTTCGTGAAGTGTTTTGATCAAAATGCTAGTAAAAAATATACTTCATCCGTCCCTAAATAATCGTCCTAGTTGACCCGGCGCACAGTTTAAGAAAAAATAATTGACTTGATTATTTATATTGATTTAATGTGTAGTTTCTTTTAAAACTCATGTGTATGTGGCACATAATTAAAATAGAGTGAAAAAGTAAGGGTAAAGTGGTAAATGTGATGTTCTAAAAAGATAAGTTTCAAACTGTACAATTATTTTGGAACGGACGAAAAAGGAAAGGAGAACGATAATTTAGGGACGGATGGAGTAGTATTTTTTTAGTGTTTCGATGTAGTGTTTTAAAACGTAACGTTTTAAAAATGTGTAGCGTTTTAAAACACTCAAATTTAAAGCATTTTAAAAATATTTTGCGTTTACAACTATTTTATTTATGAAAATATCGTTTTGAAATAGTTTTTCAAACGTATTTATAACAAAAAAACTATATTTTGAAAACGCTGCATTTTTAAAATATTGAGTTTTCAAAATACTGCATCAAACGATACCTAAATTAGTTAATGTTTAAAAAAAATTCTTAAACAGTTAGATATGCTTTCAGCCTTTCAAAATGACTCCAAATATTTTGTATTTATAGTGTAACTCTCCTCGTACCACCAACTAATTTAAAATAATTAATTAATTTAGTGTATAAAAATGATGTACTATTTTAGGTATTATCATGTTGCTTTCACTTTCAAATCCAAGGTGACACCTACAAAGTGCAAAATAAGATGACGCCCTCATAAAGATAAGGAGAGTGGACCCTCCTAAAAATACTCAATTTTTTGGGCCATCAAATCTCAAAAAACCCTATACATTATTTAAAAAATAAAATAAATATTTTATTCTAATTTCTAAAAAGACTTAGACTCTGTTTGTTTTACGAAAAATGATTTTTAGATAATGTTTTCCATATTTTCCAATATTTGGTAACCAGAGGAAAATGTAGTCAACATAAAAGATTTTCCAAGTTAACGGAAAATGAAGCCTTCTTTTTAAGAAAATGACTTACGGATTCATTTTCCAAATGTTCGAGCACCCCTTCGCCCTCTTACACAATTACACATATTTACAAACACACAATATTTTACTCAACAAATACATTTTAGAAATATGATTAAAGTTTGTGCACATTATTTATAAATTATAATTTAAATAAATACTCATTACGTTATAAAATTAGTTTCCACTATATTATTTAGGGATGTCTCAAATATTATCAATTTTCTTTTTTAAAACGTTTTTTCATTATTACCAATTTTTTTGTTTGTATTTGTGACATTGAAAAAAATGGACATTATTGATTTGACATCATTAATGATAAATTAATGATTACTAAAGGAAAATTACTTAAAGTTAAACATTATTTTTGTTCAATATGAACATTAATATTATAATTTTTTTTTGTATTTATTCATATATTGTTTTCCATGTGTTTGCCAAACACCTGAAAATGTTTTTCGACATATTTTCAAAATATTTAATAATAGGAAAAATATAACATACGTAACCTTTGTTTTTTAATTTTTCAAAAATTGGAAAAAAAAATTATGCTATAAAGGAAGGGCCCCATTCGATGTAATTAGACTTGGGCCCCTTATTTTACAAGGTCGGGCCTAGATGACGTGTTCGGTTGGCCGAACAAGATGCTAAGATTTTTTTTTTTTTGTACTTCGCTTGCTGATGCTCTTTTGGTCTTTGGGGGGAGTGTTCATGTTGATCTGGATTGGGAGGGAAGAAATTAATTTTGGGCATGTATGTAAAAGGGAAAATGTTCCCCCAAAAAAATGGTGGAAGGACTGAGAAAGAGAGGAAACAAATGAAGAATGGAAGAAGAAATGAGAGGTTTATTTGGTACATAGATATGTAAAATCACACATATGAAATATTTAATATAGCATTTAAAAAAAAGTGGATCAAATTGCCCTTTTCTTCATTTATTGACAGTTAAAAAAATGACAAATTATAAGTCGATACATCTTTTAAAACATGTTTTTAGATGAATCCAGCTATTTTTTGGACATATCTTTTAGGTATAATTTTGGGACGAAAATACGTCACTGCCCTTTATGTCTAAAGTATGAAGTCCTCCTCGATTGTAAGTCTGCAACTTGGTTATTTTGATTTTTCTTATATTTATCCACCCTCTCCGACCTTTATCCAGATAAACATGATAGATATTTATCTCTCCTCCTCTTCCACCATCACAATCTTTCATTTGGGCATTTCTCTTCCATGTTAACAAGTTGGGATGGAAAATTATTAGTTGTTTTACCTGCCATGGCATTATGATTCCCGCCATCATCCTTTTTACTTTTTCCGCTTCTTGTGCTCACTTTTCAAAGTATCACTCGTGCTCCACTCTACTCTTTCTGAATGACATTTTAGGCCTGACTTATTAAATTTATTAGTTGAACTATTGTGAGTATGAAATCGGGGCCGTTCCTGACATTTCAAAGGTCCCGGAAAAATTACGAATAAAGGTCCCAACAAATCGATAATACACAATTGTACTGTAGTTGTGAATACCAATAACAAATGAAACTTTTAATTTTCAAATAAACTTCTTAATGCATTAAAAAAAAATATTGAGTTTTCATTTTACAAATCTCTATAAAAATATCAAATTTCAGTTCAAAACTCCTATCTACTAACAAAGTTTTCATTAATTGAACTGCGGGAAGGGGAACTGTTGAAAGCTGAGCTTAAGGTGGAGTGGAAAATCTGGTGGCCATATCATAGGGAAGATTGAAGAGATTGAGAATCCCGAGGTCAAGGGTTTGTTGTTTGCCGTTGATCGTTCCGTCTTTCTGTCCGACTGTCCGCCCTAAGTGCCCTTTCGTCTAATCGTCTGCGGTGTCGCATCATGTCGTCTTCACAACTAAGTCGTTTCCAATTGGCAATTTTCCATCCCTTTTACTCCTTCCGTCCCCAAATTATTGTCTTCCTTTCCTTTTTCGTCCGTCCCAAAAGAATTATCTTGTTTGAAATATTCATTTTTAGGACAACATGTTTACCACTTCACCCTTATTTTTTCATCATACTCTAATTATTTGTCACATACATATGAGCTTTAAAGTAAACTACACATCAAACTAATATTAATAATCCAGTCAAATGTGTTTTCTTAAACCGTACACCAAGTCCACTAGGACGATAATTTAGGAGTGGAGGGAGTAATACACACACACACATTATACATTAAAAAAAAATGGGCCCCTAATGTTTTTGGGCTCTAGGCAGTCGTCCCTTTAGACTATGCCCCAGGAATGGCCCTGCATGAAATTGAGAACCTGAATCAGGGGGAATGGAAAAGCTAAATGAGTATCTATCTCTTTCCTCATATCCTTTAACTTCTCTTGCTATGATTTGGGTCAAATATATGTAAGACATGCATCACTTCTCAAAGATTTTAGTTCCTTGGGGCCAAAGACAACAATGTACTCCTTGTATATAGACTAGATTTTGATGTTTGTCTCATCTTCCGCTGCTCCGGTCGTTTCACATAACTACAAAAAAGCGATATATTTATGATGTGTCAATTGGTTTAGTTGACATAGAGTGTAAACTAATAGACATCGTTTATTCCAGTTAAGATGATGCCTGGATTTGGGCAGCAACCTGATGTCTGAGTTTGACATCAGTAACTTGATGTCTGGTTCTGATGCATATCCTTGGCATCAACATTATTGGATTTTTTTTATCTTGAAAAAATTGTGTTAAAAGTTCTGATGCCTAGTATTGGCATCATCATTATTAGATTTTTTTTTGTCTTCATTAATGACATTTTTGTCATTTGACAACCAATTTGTAATTATATGAAATGTCCAAAAAATTGATAGGCCTAGATGAAAACATGTTTCTAAAATTGTACCAACTTAAAATTTGTCATTAAAAAAAAGATATATGGATTGGGTAGTCTGGGTAATGGGCAGTCTGCTGTGGGTTGCGTGGGGGAGGGACTGGGCCACTCGGGGAGGTCTAGTGGGTGGGTTGGGCTTGGGGGAAGGGGATGCCTAGGCAGCAAGTGCTGGTCTGGGGCTTGGGGCTAGGGCTAGGGCTTGGGGTTGGATGGTCGGTAGTGGCGGCTAAACGGTAGGTGGTGGCGGTGTTCAAACATTTTTTTAAAAAAATTTAGTTAAGGGTAATATAATATTTTTACAACCAAAAGTGATGTATTAACTATTCCCTCCAACTCTAAATTATCGTTTTGGTTGACTTGGCGCATAATTTAAGAAAATATATTTGACTAGATTATTAATATTAGTTTGATGTATAGTTTACTTTAAAGTACATGTGTATTGACACATAATTAAAGTAGAATGAAAAAGTAAGAGTAAAATGGTAAAAGTGTTCTTAAAAATGAAAATTTTAAACAAGACAATTATTTTAAGACAGACGAAAAAGGAAAGAAGGACAATAATTTAGAGACGGAGGGAATATTTTATAAATGCGGTATTAAGTATTACCCAGATATTATTTAAGCTAAAAACCAAAATTTGCTAGTGTAATTAGAAGAAAAGCAACAAAAAGCGTACCATTGACAAAAACCAGTCACATGAGTGAGAGAAGAAGAAGATTGATAGCTTAGCTTGATTGCACAATCCAGGTGGAGTAATCCTTTCGCAATATTTCTAAGCTCAAAGCGAGAAGCAACCCAAAAAGATCCGGGAAAAGCACACCCGAATAATGCACAACCCGATCCAACAATTCCCACCACCCTCCTCCTCCACCACCACCACCAAAATCTCCATCCTCTTAGCCACCATTTTCTTCTCCCTCCTCTTCATCCTCTTCCTATCCACCCCCAACAACCTCTATCCCCCCCACCACCACCACTCTACTCCGACCCATTCCTCTTCCCCAACCGCCAACCCATCACCTCCACCAACAACCACCATCACCGCCTCCTCTTCCTCAATCCAAACGCCACTCCTTCTCCCCCACCCCCTCCTTCCCTCGCCTACTTCATCTCCGGATCCACCAACGACTCGGTTCGGATCATCCGCCTCCTCCTTTCCATCTACCACCCTAGAAACCACTACCTCCTCCACCTCGACCACTCCGCCCCACAAAAAGACCGTGACTTTCTTGCCCGGACCGTCCAATCAATACCCATTTTCAAAGCGGCCCAGAATGTCAATGTGGTTGGGAAAGCGGATCTTGTTTACCCTAAAGGGTCATCTTCGATTTCCTCAACATTACATGGTGCTGCCATTCTTTTGAGACTCTCTCTCAACTGGGATTGGTTCATTAATCTTTCTGCTGCTGATTACCCACTTATTACACAAGATGGTACTAATTTTACTCTAGTTGAATTATGTTTTTCCAATTTCGCTGAATTCCTGGTGTCACATTTATATCATGTTTGTGGTTTTTATTTATGTGTATTATCTTTGTCAGTTTGTTGTTAGTGGTACCTTATTATAATTGTGTTTGCGTTCCGTTGAAATTTATTGGTTAATGGGGTTGTCTAGTGCTGTGGGTTTTATGTGTAATTATCTTCATTGCTTGTGGTTTGTACTAATCAAGTATGAGTTTGTGGATTTTTCATTTTACGGTTATTTAGTGTTGTGGGTTTTATTGTGTATTATCTTTGTTGCTCAATGACTGAACTTGAATTTTTGTGGGAATTTCTTGATTGTGTTTTTAGTGTTGTGGGTTTTGTTGGGTTTGCAGATCTTCTTCACATTTTGTCATATTTGCCGAAGGATTTGAACTTTGTGAATCATACGAGCTACATAGGCTGGCGAGAGTATGAACTGGAACTTTTCCTCTATTTGTGCTATTCTGGAATCTGGATAGATGATCAACAGGATTGGAGTTAATAGGGAGTTTGATAATGTGCTTTGTTTGCTTGCAGGTCGCGGAGGTTCAGACCTGTCATCGTTGATCCGGGACTCTATCTTGCAGAGAAAAGTGAGGTGTTTTATGGCACCCAGAAGCGGGAGTTGCCTGATGCTTACCGACTGTTCACAGGCAAGTGCAAATCTTTTTGTACTTGCAACATGTAATATTTATATCCTCATAATGCAACAGCTTTGGAAAGATTCAATTTCCACCAGCAAGTCCACTTAAGTCACAAAGGCTATATTGAGTTTAAATTAGTGATAGCATTTATGAGGATATTATTAAAGTAGTCTATTTGGTAAAATGAACATTAATCAATGTAGTATACATAATCTCCTAGAAAGGCTTGCATTAATTAAGAAGCTTATCGGCACAATAATGTCAAACATTCAAAAAAAACTTAATGCCTTGTTGCCAATTAGTAGATTCTAATCCTGTGAACTGCGTTTTCTTAATGACTTGGCTTGCTTGGTGACAACAAGTATTCTGATAGCGTTGCTTATATGACGTGAATGGTAAAGAAATGGCCTAAACATACTCTTTGTAACACAAGAAATAAAATATGATTAAGAGTTGATATGTAATTCCGTCGTGAAGGGAGAGAATTAGTGGGATGACCGTTGCACTAGAAGCTCATGTAGTCACACATGCAGATTTGTGTCTGAGAATAGTGCTAATATAATGCTACTTAGAAACCCTTCTTCATCGAGACACTTTGTTTGGAAGTCTTCGAAGCACCTATGTTGACCGGACCAACGCGCGTTAAAGACTTTTGTTCTTAGTTCAGGGACCGATAGCGATTCAGTACATTGTAAAGTGATATTGTTTCTGTTCACATATAAATAGAAGTGTTTTTTTTTTTTTTTTAATGTGTGAACCGAAACGTCACATTAGAGGATATTAAAGTAGGTTGAGTTGTAGTCATCAGATTGATGGAAAATGCATGTGTTAAAAAGTCTTGGTTTCAAATGTAAATGAAATTATGAAAAAGTTAGAAGCATGGTAGGGTGTTGAGATATAGGATCTCAATGAGGTTTATAGTGGTGAGGATGGAGTTTGATTAGTTTTTTAAAAATTTAATAAGTCTAAAAACATTGATTAGGTATCATTTTAATACTTTGTTCTTTTTGATGTATTTATCCTCCTTTTCTAGGGACCGAAAGTGGTTACGTGGTTGTATATAATACTTCAAAATAGTGATTCCACAACCATATGGAGAAGTTCAATCCAAGTAAGGTTTAAGGTTACTAGTTACTTACGAGGGTTGCCTTTGGAAGAATAGGGGTTAGTCTATGTAAAGAAAGGATGATGAGAATTGAGATGCCACATATTGTTGGGATTCAGGCAAGCAACATTAACATCCCAAATTTCATTGGGATTCAGGAAAGCAGCTTTGTATTGGTATCCACTTCTTGCAGTAGATCTTGTTTCCAGATCTAAATAAGGGAATTGCTGGTCTAAGAAAAATTGGTTAAGTATCAATACCTGCCTTAAATATAGCTTGCAATGCAGTAATTTTAGAAGTAACCTTCAACAGATGGCACAATTAGTAAAAAAATGGTGAAAACATCATAACAATCAACCATAGGCTGTCTCTAAAGTTAACATTGACAGTAATGTCTACAATTTTGACTTTCCATTGTGAAACTAGTTATACGTTGCAAGTGTTGGGCAACAATTCTGACTCCCTGCTGCAGTGCTGCCGCCATCTCCGATCATTCCCACTCCTCTGTCTTTCTCTCTCTTCATTTTGTAAAAAATCACAGTACAAAATTCCATTTTCAACACTTCCTTCTTTCCTTTTTTTTTTTTTATAGGTAAGTGTGACCCCTTGTTGGTATGGGGATTGAAATTAAGGTCCTCAAGGTATTTGCCTGAGTGCTCTTGCCATCTCTCCCACCCCTTGGGTTCGAACACTTCCTTCTTTCCTTTAAGATAATTCCGGTTCTTTTAACATCCGCCACTGCTTTAGGTTCTCGTTTTCTTTTTTCTTTTTGGGAGTCAACTCTAGGTAAGATCTGTGTTCCATAAGGAATTTCAAACTTCTTGATTTCTTTTCCTTATCATTTTTTACTGATTTTTTGATTCTGTTTGAGCTTAAATTGTTTCATTCCTTTTTTTTTATTGGTAAGTATTGCCCAGGGTGTTGTTTCATTCCTTTTGAAGCACTTGGTGGATTCTATAATTTTGGTTCCAATTATGTTTTAGTATTCCAGGTATCTATTACATATCAATTTCTGCATCTATTCAACTTAATAATTGCTTCTTCTTCTTCCTTTCTTTTTTTTTCTTCTCTTTTCTGGGGATCCAGATCTTGCTGATTAGCCTGTTGACACTATGTGGAAATTTATGTGGTGGTTTTTGCGAGAGTTGTATAAAAAGAACAGGGTCAGATTGGTTATTTCGGTTTGGTTTTTCGAAATCGCGGATAGCTCTTGCTGATTAGACTGAGGTTGTAATTTGATGGATCATATATTTTGAGTTTATTACGAATGGAGTTGTTGAGGAATGTGCGATTTGCTGGTAACGGAGGTGGTTTCAGAATAGAGCTTAAAGAGGAGGAAACATTAGAAAAATAAATTATGCTGGTTTAGTTTACAGATTTTATGTCAAATGGGTAAAGTAGTTACAAGCATCATGTGTTAAATTGATAATCACAATTTGATTTTCCGTCAATTTATAACTGGGTGATTCGGGGGTGTATTGAAATTTGAAATGTCAAGTACGAAAAGTATATTAAGGGTTTACTATCGGGTTAAAAAGTTTAGGGATACAACTCCATAACCTGAAACTCAGGGGGTTTGCTGTAACTTTAAAATGTTAGGCTTTATATACATGATCCTCTATCATTTCCTTGAAGGGTGAGGCTAACCACACGCCAAATTATACTCTCTACACCCCAATTCTATATACACCTCGCCCATTAAGCCAATTTTCCCACCTTACTCTCTACTCCCCACCCTAACTTCTGATTATACCCTTTAAAATTTCTCACCTTACTCATTCTATTCTACACCCCAATTTAATTTACACCCACCCATTTAATTCACCAACCAACCTTCATCCACCCAATTAACACCCAATCACCCTCACCAACCCAGCAAACACTTACTAAAGAAAGAAGGAAAATTGCACAAAGAGGAAGAAGAGCCAACACAGAAAATGAGGAAGACGGCCAACGCACAGGAGGAAAAAGAGAAGGAATTACACAACTAAGCTTACATGTTTCTCATCGAACGCTCACCCCCAAACCCAAAAGAACAAATACTGGATGTGTTAGGATATTGTTTAGGATGGTAGTTAGTCAAAATTTGGTTTCTAATATAGAATTTGGTTGAAAAATGTTGAGAATTTGAAAATGGGTTGTGTGGCCCTGTGCATAGAAGGAGGTGTGTGCGGCAGACATGTGGTGCAAAACAGGAGGATTGTGCGGCAGCCATGTGGTGTACAATTGGAGGACTGTGCGGCAGCCATGTGGTGCACAACAAGAGGAATGTGCAACACACCAGAGCTGCACAAATCGGACAAACAACAGTCCAAAAATTTCGAAAAAATTGGTAAAAAATGACAGTTTAATGGAGGAAAGTGGAAGAAATACTTATATTATTTGTCTACATAATTTCCATGGATGATATTTTTCAACAATGTAATGTTTAGGGTTTGAGTTTGAGAGAAATTTTTTGTAGGAAATTTGGTAGAAGAGAGGAAGTAAAGAAAAATGAGAATGGAGGGAAGATATTCAACATGTATAAAATTTAGCAGGGGTGTAATTAGAATATTTGGGGTGTAAGTAGAAAATATTCACATTTATATAATGACATTATTGCAATTAGGTAGTGGAGTGCAGAAAGAAATTATTGATGTGCATTTAGTTGAAGGGTGTCTTTGGTCATTTTACAATATTGCATTTTTGCAATTTGTTAACTTGGGTTGTAGAGAGCATATCTTTGTGTGTGGTTAGCCTGGCGCCCTTCCTTGAAAATGCATTCTCTTCCTTTGTGTGATCAATTTTCATTTTCACTAGAGTACCCTACAAACTTACTTTTCCCGATGTCCCAAAATAAGTGTTCCCTATTTCATTTTGAGGAATATTATTTCCTTAACCAACGTACTATTCGGGGGAGATCAAATTAACCGTGTACTTTCGATAAGACAAATGTTGTCAGTGTATTTGGTTCGAAAGCAAAATGTTAACAGTGTACTAATAATTTGGACAAAATATTACCAATTTCGTTAAGTCTTCATCCTATTTTGTTAACGGGGTGATGATGTGGACTATGTGGATCTTAAAAGGATTTCTTTCGTAAAATTTCAAAGTAAACGGTATCTAATAACAATTACATAAGAAGGGAGGGATTGAAACAGAGCTTGCGCATCATCCTTTGTCGTCATCGTCGTCCAACCCATGGTCGTCGATTTCTCAATCTCTCTCTTACTCTATGTAAATCTGAACCAATGGAAGAAGCCGTCAAACTCACGAAAGACGAAGAAAAAGAATTCTGATTCATAATCATACCCTACTGCTCGCCAAAAGTGCCACTGCTTGTCTCGTCTATTGTTGATGGATTCAGACCAATCTAATTCAATTGAAGACGTCTTTGATTCCTCTCTGAATCTGGAAGACACCCACTTCAATGAAGGTCATCAAGAAGGGTACAATGACGGCCTCACCTCCGGAAAGGATGAGGGCCACCAAGTGGGTTTGAAATCAGGATTTGAAATTGGTGAAGAGTTAGGGTTTTACAGAGGTTGTATTGATGTTGGGACCTCTGCAATTCAACTGGATTCAACTTGTTTCTCCTCTAGGGCTCAAAGATTCAATTGGAAGGAAAAGAAAAGTGGAAGAAAGGAGGGGGTGACTGCCATTGGAACTTGGAAGGGAGGGGGTAGGGAGGCGGTGGAAGCAGCAGGAGGGAAGTGTGAAAGGGAGGGAGGGGAGGGGATGTACCAAAAATAAGCATCCTCTTTCCATTTTTAGAAAGATTCCCTTTATTTTATTTTTTTGATAGGTAAGTGTGACCCCTTGTTGATATGGGGATTGGAACGAAAAACCTCAAGGTCTTTGTACGAGTGTTATGGGGATTGAAACGAAAAACCTTAGGGTCTTTGTACGTGTGTCTTGCCATCTCTCCCACTCATTGGGGTAAATTTTCTATAATGCTCTTATTAATCTTGACATGAAAAAAGAAGAGGGACCCATTGATTTGTCACTATGGTATAATTTAAGGGTATTAAAGGAAAATTACCTGGAGTCAACTACTTTCTTATAACCCATGTAAAGGTAACTTATTTTGGGACGGTGGGAGTAATACTTAATTCCGGAGAAAACCGAAGGATGCTGGCCATTAATCTCTCTCTCTCTCTCTCATGTGGGACAACAAGAATAGCCATAACCATTGGACCTTTATATTTTGTTTTCCTTGTTTTTCCTTTTCCCTTTAGCTGGACTAATTACTCATGTTTGAATTTCCAACCCCTTTTTTCCTAATCGTGGGTGTGTTTTAAATCTGTTCACCTTCGAACACTATCATAGTACCATTGGTAAAAGTGGCCTTTGTCAGCTTGTAAAGAAATGAAGTATCAGTTCTGACGCAGGACTGATGATGGATCATTCACTGGAGGCAATGGTGTTAGCTATCAAGTGCAAGCTTCATAATTTAAGCAAAGTACATACATAATTAACTTTGTCCTCTGGGACTCATTACTCGTACCTTTTGACCAACGACCAAGTTGCTCACAGAAGCTAGTTCTCAACTCGTTAGCTCTACTGTTTATGCTGTCTGTTTTAGCATCATTAAACCATGGATACGTTCCTTATTCCTGACTAAAGTACACCTTTATATATCTGTTTTATTATGGATAGCTTACCAGATAATGCAAGTCTCGAAGATTGGCCTTTAGTTGAAAAATCACTTCTCTTTTCATGCATGCTTGTAAGCCTACCAGGGTTGCAAACCCATCCGTAAACCCATATCTTTGAACTGTTACTTACCTTCTCAATGTTATCAGTATTACAACTATAATGTGATTAATGATTATGAATTGGACTAAAACCTGGGAAAGGCATACAACATAATTTTCATACTAGTTACTACACTCTTGGAACAAATGTATAGAAGAATTGACAAAATTGTTTTTCTGTGGATGCAGGCTCACCATCTGCCATATTGAGTCGAAATTTTTTGGAGTTCTGCATCTTAGGGATGGAAAACCTACCCAGGACCCTGCTTATGTACCTATCAAACACAGTATCATCTCAACCGGTCTATTTCCCTACTGTTCTATGCAATTCACCGCAGTTAAATAGAACAATCATAAACCACAGTCTGCAATATTCAAGCTTTGACACCAAAAGGGATCCCCGTTCACTCAGTTCTGATGACTATAATGATCTAATTCAAAGTGGAGCAGCTTTTGCCTCCCCATTTGCCCGTGATGATCAGGTTCTTGACCGCATTGACCGAGAAATTCTGAGCCGAGGTCGTGAAGAACCAGTTCCCGGAGGTTGGTGTTTAGGTCAGTCCAGAAATGATACTTGCACTATTTGGGGGGATGCTGATGTTTTGAGACCTGGAGCAGGAGCAGCAAGGCTTGAGAAGTGCATTGTTGAATTACTTTCCGATGGAACATGGCAGGCTAATCAATGCATAATTGAATGATTTGCCGTCTAGAAAACAGAAAAATTAGATTGCTAGCAAAGAAAACAAGAAACCGAGTGAACTAACATGGGTTCCATTTAACAAATTAGGTCAGCTGATTAATTTGTAGGTAGTTGTTGTATATTAGCTGATTTAAATTCAAGTTATTGTATATCGAAGAAAACAAGAACAAGATACGCTATTCTCCTTGTTGTAGAGCTGAGATGTGATAGTTTCATTATAAGAGGTTAAATTTTAAGGTATAGTCTATTAAGCCCACTTTGTATCGGAGTGTGAGAATTTCAGACTATGTTTCAACATTTGCCTTGGTGGCTTTATAATGTTGTCTCTGCTGTTTTTAAGTTTAGTCTGAATTTTGAGTCTTTGACAGGTCTTTCCTTATCATCATTTGATGTTTTGTCAAACTTTTCCATAATAATTTAAATCAGCATAAACATATCGAAATAGACCGACAAAACATAAAAGTTAGAATTGAACCATCTCTGGATCAGACGGTAAATATCCTTATGTATAGCCTAATAAAAGGAAAAAACTTGGATAATAAGGCGTATCTTCTTGAACCAGCTCAGAGGAGATCTCCTCCCTCCTAATAACATCCACTAAACATAAAGGTTAGAAAAAGTTTGCAGAACCTCACAAATTTGTAATCATGGTATTCTGCCGAACATATTCAAACATTCTTGAATGGACATACCGGATAAGGAAACTGAACGATTAAAACAAGAGATGGAGAAACATGCAACTTCCGAACAAATTAAGGAGAAACTTTCACAATACCCCTTTAGGAAACAAATAAAAAGATAATGTTCTTCATCAACGGGTTGTTCATCCACTAGGAGGATAAGCGATGACCCGGGGTCTTTTAGCTAAAGCATCCTTGTTGGGTCAATTACTCTTTGGGATTCTCTACTTTGACGTTCCTTCGTATTAATTCTACTCATACAGCTCTATAGCTCGATCACATTAGCACCACTTCCCCAGGCCTATCAAGAATAACAATGCTCATGTCCATATTGAAAGGATTTCCAAGGTCAATATCCTTTGCAGTTTGCGCACATATCAGCTCGTTGTCAGGCTTGGCAGGGTTGCTTCAAGGTTGCATGGACGTATGTTGTTCCTACTTATTGCTCAATGAGTACTACGATTTCACTAAAAAACGCCGAAAAAGGTTGCAACGGCAAAAAGTAGAAACAAGGCTCCTCCCAAGTAGCCAACCTAATCCAGATTAAGAGGGAAATCTCAGGAATCAAAATGTCACTCAAGATCAGAGATGAGATGTGTGTGTGGGCTCTTACCAGTTTTTCAGAAATGTAATTGGCAAGAAATGCTCCTCCTACTACAGCAATTGACGTTGCAAGTAGGTGTCCAGCAATGGCTCCACTTGCCACACCCCACGGGGACTGAATAACACCATACCCGATAAATCAAGACAGAATAAAAAAATACATCAAGCACACACTTATCTGGTGCTGGCTTTGGAAACATTACCTGAGCAGCACCAAGAGCAATTGTTGCAAGCATTGAACGGTCACCCCATTCCTACACAAATTAACAACATGATAACAATGCTAACAGTGCTTCATGCATTGAATATATAACTTAGTTCATGATTTAGTATGTTTAAACAACCAGATTGAAAAAAGAACTGAAAACTGCAAAGAGTTTAATTCTTGTGATATTGACACACTAAGAATCCCCCAAAAAGAAGGCAAAGAAAAAAAGAAAACAAGAAACGAAAATCTACTTCAAGTCTTGTGCTGTGTCATCTCATATACTGCAGCTATTTTCACAATGGTCGCCAGCCCCAAGTAAGACGAAGGCTGAGTTGAGTAAGACATGAACTTTTATATTCTATAATTCTAATATCTATACAGGAAAATCAAGAAAAAGTCGAACAAGCAAATAAGTAATGCTTACTGCAAAAAATACGAGGGTAAGTGACTTCCACACAATTTCAAGTGGGTTTGAGAGCTTCTTTGATGCCTGTTGGAAATCAAAGTAGGAACAGTTAAACCATCTTCTCAGAATTACTTTGAATCTGCCAGTGTCACTTGGAACATGAAAAGAAGGATGATATAGGGCAAGGGTAATCAATCGAAGAAGCAAATAAAATATGCTAAAAGTGGTTCCATTGAAACAAAAGCTGATCAGGCGAGATAATCACCTTTTCCTTTATTAACTCTTCAGCTTCAGCAAACTCATCAAGCTCAGGACTGCTTTTGTCACCAATTTTATCGGTAGCTGATGGAAGGTCCCATGCATCTTTGATTGATTTCAGACCAAAGAACATCAAGAGAGTTACAGCTGCATATTCTCCAATTGGTAATGCTGTTTGTTGATCAAAGGATGCAGAAAATCAGAAAATTATCTTTCCATGAGTACTTATCAAAAAAAAAAATAATAATCTTTCCATAAGTTAGCTGATAAGTAGAGATGGTGCAAGGCTAACACTTATTTTACCCCCAACAACATGAGTTGACTACGTACTTATACATGGAAATAAAAAACTAAAATAAAAGTCCCAAGACCACAATGCGCGCACTAGTTACTGAACATAGACTACATCCAATCTACCCTAGTCCCTGCTTATCCACATATAATGAGACAAACATCCCAATGCTATGCCCTTCACTGTGTTTTGAAAAGTCGACAAGGAACCAATTTATTTATATCCAGCAGTCCATTAGTCCTATAATATTCAGTTACAGTCATACAGATTGCAATTCAAGACTAATAAAACCTCAATTACAGCAATGGCTTGACTCCACAAGCAAGGTGCATTTTCATTCAGGATGTATGCGCTATATGATGGAGAAAGGCTGAAAATTAACAAATTGAGAAAAAACCCAAAGCAAGATACAGAAACAAATTAAAAAGGAAGCCCTACAATTGATGCTTGCGCTCACAGGTGTCTTCTGTAACTAATACTGTTTGATAGTCCATATTTTTCTAGAAAAAACTCCCTCCATCCCAAAAAAGAGTCCTACTTTCCATTTTGGTTTGTCCCAAAAAAAAGTGTTGCGTTTCTGAAATTTGGCTCCAAATCTCCAAACTGTTTCAGTGATTTTCTTTCTTTTCGAAGATATAATATTTATCTACCGTGTCGTATAAAATATAAATATAACTTTAGTGCTATACAATTTGAGTTGTCATGTGACTCTTTTTTGTGGATGGATGGAGTACTAAATACATAACTAACACTATTTGGGTTATTTCCATCAAACTACAACTACTTAAAATTGACTTCCAACCTTTAGCATATTTGGCCAAAAAAGGAAAAATTGAAGGACGTGCGGCTTACTAGTTTGAAATTGAGCAGGTACCGAGTGAAATATCCGCCCGATTACGACTGATAGGACAGTCATAAATGATAACGCACCCATTGATCCCAAAAGAACCTGAACATTTTATCGAAGCACAAAGGAGACAATTATTTATCTATCAGACTATCACAATAAGTAATAAAGTACTCAGAAATTTTGAAACAGCAGTCTTGCATAAATATTTTGAAGTTCAAATTATTTGTAATGTGAATAATGTCTTATCTAAAATGTAACAAATCAAAATATTAGACGTAGGAGTATAAGTAGGAAAACGCCTTTAAATTGTTCACTTCGTTTAATCAGGGTTGTAGGTAATCTGGTTTGAAATTAGAGGATGACACGTTTGCGATCCCTCAAAAACTAAGTCCTTTCTCATTGCAAACACATGCACCTCAGACACACAAATGCAGATACACTGAAAGTAGAGGATGGAGATCATACCAGTCCTTTCTCATATTGCATGGCCAATAACGCGGCAATGAAAAATGTCTGATCAAGTAAAAAAAACAATTGCAACATAGTTAGATTAAAATTTACATGTAACCCTAAATTACTGTAAAAAAGAAGACATCGTAAGACGGAGTCGCTGACAGGAAATCAGAACAGTAATAATACTATCAGACAAGCTACACAATCTCAAAAAATGGTTACTATAATCATCAATTCAACTGAACTCAAAGGTCTGCCTAGAAGCATATCTACAATAGAAACATGAAAGAAGAAAAGTAGGCTCCAGACAGTTAATAATTTACGGCCCTAAATATTTGATTAAAGATACTAACTAGGCTACGGATTAATGTTAAGTTGATCTTTCAAAAAGAGAGAGAATGGAAATTATGAGTTTAAAAAAAAAATCTAATGCAAGGGTACTAAAGTCATTTTATGAGGCTTAATAGCGTTTTAGTGCCTACAATTTGAAAAAGCTAAGGGGCTCTATGTACACAATTCAACAAAAACAGGGGAGTTAAGTAAAATAATCCCTCTTCTAAATAGAGGCTTCTAGAGTGATCTTTTAGCGCAGCACTATATGCAGATGACGATATTTGTGTTCTTGATTGTTCATTTAACACAGATATGACGAGATTTGTGTTCAATCAGCTAACATATTTGGGACTAGAAATAAATGCTAAAACTGGCATGGTTTACTTTGATCAAACCCCTCCTTAATTAATAACTCATCAAGACCAGTTAAAAAAGAAAAATGTATGTGTCATAAAAATGGTAACCCATTGTAGTTAAAGAGATGAGTTTTGATCCTAGTATAGTAAAAACACGTTAACATCTTCCTATATCTCAATTTATGGAAGTTACCATTTTCCCAATAAAAGAAAATCCGACATCATATCACCTGACACCTATATTTATCAAAAAGGCTTTGCTTACACCAGGAGCTTAAATGAAATAGTAAAATCCAAAAAAAGAAAGAAAGAAAGAAAGAGTAAAATCATTACAAGTTCCTCGCTGAAGACAAAGCTGACAGGGCAGTATCCTCACAAGGCAAGCACAATACACAACCGAGATTCCAAAAAACTGAGACAGATAAGAAATTAATCATTGAAGGAGAATGTCTAATTCTGACATAGCAATCACCAATGGGCAAAGGAGGGGTATGAAAGTGCACATGTCAGTGCACTTTCATAGCCAGATCTCAAGAAAAGTTGGATGTGGATTCAGCCGATACTAAACAATAAATAATACAGTCAGAAACATCACTAGTCTCTGGTAGATCAGTTACCTTGTCCCCAATTTCTGAAACAAATATCAACGTGAATGCAGCTGTGAAGCCTGACTTTGCAATAGCTGCTAAAAGTGAAGTAGGTCCTCCCTTTGTAAAGGCAATTAGGGAAAATACTAAAGCACACCCAAATAGCACAATAGCTATTGAGAGAGGATACGGAATTCGATTAGGAGGCTTCTCGCTGCCAATCGTGAAAGAAGAAAAGGAAAAGAGGAAAAAAAAGAAATATACACACATGTAAGTATTGTCCATATTATCCACCTTGTGAGTGTGTGTGTGTGTGTGTGTAAGATAGATAGATCATATATATATATATATATATATATATATAGAGAGAGAGAGAGAGAGAGAGACCCGACACAACTCACAGTTTTGAAGAACTATTACTTGATGGACCGTTTACAGTAAAATTTTGGTTGTCTTCGTCATCTCTCCTCTCAAAGCCCCCAGATCCAATTCCGACATTAGATGCATGAGCTCGGATTCTGTCACCAACCAAGTTCAACCTTGACCCCTCTCTACATTGTACTGAAAACGAGAAAAAGGAAAACATCACCAAATCAGGGTCATATAGCCAAAAATGCCAAAAGCATGACTACCATTAACAGTCCATGCACAATCAGTAAGTTCTGAAAACTGACTTCCCAAAATTCACTCCCTTCGCTCCATAACAGTAATCATTTTGACTGGACAAACAGTTTAACGAAGGGGATTGAATCATCGAACTACTTGAATTTTCTAAATGAACAATAATTTTGGATTTCAAATATTGGAAGGATTTAACTATTGTTTTTCCATGGAGAGAGAAAAAAACGAATTCTCCAAAAAGAGCTTCGGTAAGTGTACTCAAGAGTGCTCAACCAATGAGCTAGGGACTTGGTTTGCCAAATTTGAATTGTTCCAATTGAAAATAGAAAAGAACTGAATATGATTAGAATTGTTTCAATTGAAAATAGAAAAGAACTGAATATGACAAAGTCTGCATTTGTTCAAAATAATTTTGTAACAGAATATAGGTGCAAGACCTGGTATAGGTTGAATCACAATGATTTTGTAACTGAAAGCAGGGTGGTTGAAGTAATCTACAAATGCCTGCAATGTAGTGATAGCATGAAAACTAGCAACCAGAGGCAGTCAGCCAGCCTGGAAGTCTGTTTTCATGGCAAGACATAGCAGATAGTTGAAAGAAGGAGACATGAGGATATTACTCCCTCTGAGGATATTACTCCCTCCGAAGAGTCCTATTTTCAAAGTTAAAACTCTTACAAGGCATTTAGACTTTCATAAACTTCCTTCAATTTGCACTTGAGTAGAATCTTTTTGTTTGGCACATATTTGCAACATCACCTTTTCGAAACGAAAGATTTTCTTTAGGAAACAATAAAATTTTATAACTTAAATTTAGAAATAGAGCTCTTTTTATGGGACAAACTAAAAAGGAAAGTAGGAATGGTTTTGTGGGACAAAGGTAGATAGTGGTAATGTCCCCCACAGGACTAGCAGGGTGTCCAAGTGAGAGTTGGAGGTAGCAGAAGGGCCACGGAGGTTAGAGGTCAGAGAGTGGAATCAAGACAGTATGTTGAGAGGCATAGGGCAATATGTGTGGTTGCTTTATTCTAGATTCTGATGCTCTTGTGAGAGGATATAAATCATACATTTAGTGCCCAAGATGATGGGAAGCACATGAGGGAATCTTCTCTAGGTCGAACGTGATGTGTACCACAGCAGCGCTGGTAGTATTCTATATCAATTTTTTATTTTTATTTCTTTTTCGTTGTTGATAGAACTCTCACTATTTTTATTTTTATTTTTATACCCTTTTGGGACTTTAGAAATGCTTGAATTCAGGGTTACATTTGAAGTTTCAAATAGCTATAAGTATTTTAATAGTCAACTTGACTCACGTCGGTTAGTTACTCTAGTCAAGACTAAGTAACTAGGAAACTTGGCTTTACTTAACCGAATCATGCTGGATGAGGTTTTTTCAAACTTGTCTTGATTAAGAAAAATCAATACTCAACTCGAACTTGAGCCTACTTGTTTACAGTCCTGCTCGTTGACAGCCTTGGTGACTTACTCGAGCTGAGTAGAGTTATTCAAGTGGGGCTGGGTCGCGTAATCGAACTACCAGGTTCTATTGACACCCCTAGTAAAATCCTACGTAAGCTAACCTTAAAACCTATTCATTTAAGCTTCAGGAACCAATAATAACCAACTACTAAGCATTATCAATAATTTGACTTCTAAGAATCTAACACTCTAGTCTACTACTAGTTGCTTTTGATTTTGGTTTTATATTCATCATTATTAGAAGTAGCTAGTGCTGACACTACTACCAAACTAGACCCAAGTTATTAACTAAAACAACAAGATACTCAAACTCTAATTCCATTACATCAAGCAAATTTCTTCTTTCCACCTATATCTGCCAACTATTTAAGGCTTCAATTTTTCAGGTATTTAGCTTTTTTCTAACTTTTCAAAGTAAGCTTTGTGGCATTCAAACCTACTGCGATAGATCAAAAGTTGACTTATTTCTGATGAAACTTCTCAGATTTTCTACCAAAGCACCTAATGAGCCATGATAAACCCAGAAAAAGCTACTGTAATACACAAATGCCAAGTTTGGAACAAATCACACATGAAATGAAATTCAATGTTTAAAAGAAAACAAGGGAAACGGAATGAAAAGCAAATGAAAAGCAAGTAAAAATGTCAATGGAATGGTCCTGGAATGAACAAAAGAGATTAACTTCACTACAGAAGTAAACAAGTCTATCTATGCTCAACTATTCCCCTGCCTTCCTAGCTCTTACCCAGTAGAGTCAATTTTCTTTTTTCTGAACTGTTTATGCTTATTAATCGTTTAGTATGCAACAATCGCGATTCTTTTCTATGCTATTTGAACTATCATTGTAGTAAAGTAAAAATTGACATGGAGTGAAATTACTATTGTGCAGCAAAGGAGCAGTTATTGTATAAAATTGGGGGGAATGGGATGATAAAAAGACTTACAAGATGAAGATGGAGAGTGGGATTTGAGTCTTCTGGTGGGTGAATGAGAAAAGCAAGGGAATGAATCTGCCAAAGCCAAAAGTGGAAGCTTCCCTTTGATTGGTGGTGTCCCAATAACCAACCCATTCATCTTCCCTCTCCGTTTTGTCAGAATTTGTCAAGTTTACAAAATCATATCCATTTATGGAGCCAACGGTCGATTTGAAGTGAACCCTATTTGGGATTTGATTGAATCAGAGAACTTGCTTCTGTGGACTAGTTGGAGTGAGGACTGACCGATTACAAAGAACCAACTGTTTATCTAATCTTGGCCAGCAACTGTCTTTGTTCAGAGTCGGGTTCTTCTTGCGGGCTGCCACGTGCACATTGGATAGAGAGATAAAATGGTTGAAGATACAACGACGACACCGTTTAATCTTTTTCTTTATATCGTGATCGATTTTCAACCCCTAGAGAACCGGATTTTGGTTTGAGCAATGCTAGGGTCAATCTCATTTTGCATCAAAATATAGGTGCTTTATGATGTGGCATACTTTCATTGGTTGGACATTTTGTGGGTCCCAACACTCCAACCAATGAGAATGTGCCACATCACAGAGTACTCATATTTTGGTGCAAAATAAAAGTGGCTCAAGCATTACCCTTTTGGTTTTTAACCACTAAGAGCATCACATTCTTATGCCTTGCATTTTGAAAACGTAGTTTTTTCAAAACGTAACGCTTTTAAAACGCAATATTTTCAAAACGTAATTTTATTTTTATAAATACGTTTGGAAAACTATTTTAAAACACTATTTTTCATAAATATAGTAGTTGTAAACGTAACATATTTTTAAAACATTACAAATTTGAGCGTTTTAAAATGCTCCACATTTTTAAAACGATGTGTTTTAAAACGCTGCATTGAAACAATTTTAAAGAGAAAACGAAACGTTTTTTACCAACGTTTTGACCAAAACGCTCCACCAAACAAACACTTAGTCGAGTCTCACTATCACCTATATATTTTACGAATTTTTCGCTCTTAAGAATTATTTTTCACAATAGTTTTAATTCTTCCTCTATTTTTATATGAATCTCACTACAACATCATCCACTTTCTTTGTACTACTTTTTATTTTAATACTTTACAAATTAATTAATTAATATGTATATTATTTGTAAATTAATTAATTCGTCTATAATTTTTATTAATATATTGCATATTCAAATATGCAATATAAATAAATTAAGTCCAAAATTTTTAAAGAGAATAAGGAAAAAGCCTCTCTTATTACATTCCACAATTTTCAAAAAAAAAAAAAAAAGGAAAGAGCCATCAGGTGGCCCACGGTGCCAGAGGTCAGGACTCGCCGCATGCGAGCGTGAGCTACACGCCCGCCTTGGAAGCCAGTAGTGGCTGTCACTCTCGCCTCCCCCCATGCGTCTCTCTCTCCCTCTTCCGTCCACCAATTATTAATCAGAAATTTGGGGAAGGAATTCCCAAGGAAAAATTGCCCATAATGGTGTATAAACAATTTGGGAATTGTCTACGAATTGCTCATTGTGGATGCTCTAAGGGATATTTTAAGGGCAAAATGATGAGTATTACCCTTAATGAAATTCAATCAGGCATGCGCTGAATTATAATTCTAGTTTATGTATCAAAAATCAAAATTGTGCATCGAGATTTACTAATTCCAAATTATGCATCGCAAATTCAAAATTGTATATCAGGATTTTATGCCTGGTAATCCAGTTTGTGCATCAGAAATCAAAATTGTGCATCGGGATTTATTAATTTCAAATTGTGCATCGCAAATCCAAAAATTGTGCATCTGGATTTTCTATCGGGTAATCCAGTTTGTGTATCTTGAATTAAAATTATGCATCGAGATTTACTTTTGTATTCTAATTCCAAATTATCCATCACAAATCCAAAAATGTGCATCGAGATGTTCTACATAGGACATCCAATTTATGCATCGCAAAATCAAAAGTATGCATCGGGATCGGAGCCCACACCAAACGATGCATCATGATTCACAAATGAAGCATTATAATTCAAACTTGATGCATCGTGATTGAAAAAGGTGTCCAAAAACAAACAAGTTCATAATCAGACATTTCATCAAACAACTTACATGTATAGCAACACACACAAAGTGAATCTATTTTATTTGAATAGCACACACAAACATAATGAAGAAGAAGAAAAAAGAGGAAGAAAAAAAAAAGAAGAAAATAATTGAAATGAAAATCCCAACAGTTTTATACTGCAGTATAACACATTAATTAGCTAATGACAAGGTAGCAAAGTCAAGAAAAAATTCAGTTATAGCACGACCGAAAAGTACACTAATTTTCACTCTCGATCCATATAATAAAACAATCATCGATGGAAGAACATGAAGATCGATAGATGAAGAGGGAAGAGAGTGAGAAGTTATGGTGGTAGATTAATCGAATCAAAGGTGAAACACACAAGTGTTTTTCCTCACTTGACCACCACACTATATTTTTCTCAATCCCTGTGAATTTCACTTGTAATTTCTCTATCATGCACAATTCTAGGGCTCCGATCAATTCAACAAAATTACTCATCTTCAACATAATAAATTAAGAACATAACAGAAATAGGGAGGAGAGAGACGAGTTCATTGCGATGAGAAGAGACGGTGTCTTTAACGGACGGGGGCATTAAAGGAATAATTTTAACAAAGTGGACTTATACGGTTGAAAAAAATGTATTTAAGGGGTTAAATATTTGAGAAAGTAGGCCGACCTGCAATGTATCCATTTAAGAATAAAAAATAGAATGGGCCACCCCACAATCTACTCCCTACAACCCATAAAAAATAATTACAAAAATGGCATTGTGTAAATTGACAATACACACTCTTATACTAGTGTGCGGCTGGAGCTAGATGCATACACATACTTTGGTGTGTTCAGGCAAAACTAGATGCACACCTTGTTGCGTGCAATCAGAACTGGATGCACACACCAAGGTGTATAAAGGGCTAGAATAGGTATAATGAGCCATGTACAGTGAGTAATGTTGGAAATTTGATGAAATGAGTGGGATGTATGGAGAAATGAGGTGTATAGAGTAGATTGTGAGATCTGAATAGCCCCACTCTAAAAAATAAGTTCTTCATTGTCAAATAAAAGTTCATCTTTATTTTTTAGGCTATTTCAAACAAAAGTGACCCTTTTTAATATTTTTTATGTTAGAAGTTATTTTTATTATTTTACGTTTAATTTAATTTTCACTTTAATTAATGGGCATTATTATAAAAAGGGTATCATTGGAAAATAGTATACACTATTTTAAAATGTATAAGAGAGTCAATTATCTTTTTCTTTATATATGTATCAGGTCAAATAAAACACTCTTGTCAAAACCGAGAGAACAAATTTTTCCTTCCTTAAATCTCACTCTCAAGTCTCACCCTTGTCCATTAGAGCATCCTCATTGTTGGTTTTTCCAATTCTTAGCATTTCTTCTTCGCTAAGAAGAGGGGAATACACAATGGGGAATCATCTTCTTATGAGGCCAACAAGCCAACTAGGAGAGAGAGAGGGTATTATCTTCTTAGGTAAGAATTAAAAAAAAAAAAAAAGAATAATCCTAGCACATGTGTGTGACCAATTTAGGGAGGGTAAAATGAAATATATTTTTATATGTAAGAAGATTATGCGAATGGAAAGATATATTCTTAAGTGGGTAAGAAGAGAAAAATGTGTAAGTGACAGTGAGACTCAACTAAAAAGATGAATAAAAATAATTAACAATAGGGATGCTCTTAGACTCAAATGTGCAACTAAGGGTGATAACGTTTTAGTAATTTTACTAGTCCTTGATTTTAATCATTAGAAATAATTTATTGAGTTAACATACTCTCTCCGTCCCAAAATAAATGACGTTTTAGGATTTCAATACAAATTTATTCACATTTTGCTAAAATTGTCAAATAACTCTTGCTTTCATAATTCGTCTCTCCCATAAAAATTGTTTTGATTGAAAGTTTTCTTTTTACGATATAACTTTTATCATTTTATCCTTACTTTTTCTTCATACTTTAATTATGGGTCGCACGCATGTGTTTCTTTAAAAGAAACTACACATTTTACCAATATTAATAATCAATTCAATTGTTTCTGGATTATATGCATGAGCTTTTAAAAAATTACACACTTTATCAATACTAATAATCGAGTAAATTGTTTCTGAGTGACATGCACATAAACTTTAAAATAATTACGTTCTTTATTAATATTAATAATTGAATTAATTATTTTTTTCTTAATCCATGTATATATCAAATATGACAATAATTTTAAAACGGAGTAGCTTTATATGAATAATTCATTAAGAACCAATGCTATAAGTGGTTGGCTTTTCACCCAACAACCCACTAAGTTATCAAGTGTTTCTTTACGATCTTTTGATCAATTTAATACAATGTAGTTTTTGAAGGAACACATGATTACATCTTATTCTATTAATAAAGTGCACTTTCAACACTTTATAATAGCTTGGACATATGACACCATTAGGCTACACCTTAGAATATATGATTATATGTCCTTAAAATGCATCTATTAATAAAATGAACTCTTATACTTTTATTTTTTCTTTGTGAGATATGACTCCATATTTTCTTTTGTTATTCAACTATAGTGTCAAGTTACCCACTTTATGTATTAATTTCTCATTTACCTTAAATTAGTTTTGAACAACATTAATTTCTACATATTGAAGTGTAT
Organism: Codonopsis lanceolata; assembly: GCA_013146195.2. Taxonomy (NCBI): domain Eukaryota; kingdom Viridiplantae; phylum Streptophyta; class Magnoliopsida; order Asterales; family Campanulaceae; genus Codonopsis; species Codonopsis lanceolata. The sequence continues at coordinate 94,101,815 of CM028384.1, forward strand.
CAAAATATCAGGTCCGAACAGGTAACCAAAAAACCCAAAAGTGTACTTCGAAATTATACTTAAAAGATTGGGCCAAGCCCGTACCAGGAAGGAGGTCCGGACCCATATCCAAAGAGGGCCCAAGCCCAATCACATACTAAAGTCCAGTATGGAAAGACCGCATTTATATAAATGGTAGGAAACTTCCTATGAAAGAGGTCAGTGACTATTTCCCACCAAAAAACAGAATGAGAGCTCTCTTTTCATCTCTCCCTACTGCCGGTTTATACACATTCATACACACACTCTATTTTATGGATTATCGATGATACACACAACAAATACTGATTATCACACCTGAGGGTTTGTGGGAACACCTCCACCCATTCACGGTGCTTTATTTTGCAGATTTCACATGTCAGATATCTTACCGCGACGATCACCACCGGACCACGACTCCGGCAACACTAACACGACATTATTTTTGGCATCCCGGACACAACACGACAAAATCACCATATTTTCAGCGTGATCACATATATTATTATGTTCAAATATTTAATGGAAAACATGAAACAGAGGAACTTAGTAAGACAAGATGAATAATTTATTAAATTCGTCATTTGAATTCTGATCTGAATTCTGATCGAACCTGAGTGGCATTCTTTGTTTGATTTACAATTGCAAAACTAATTTGTATAATTAATAATGCGTGCGATAAAAAGATCAATTGATTTGACATAAAGTTTAGCTATCATGTTCATTGTTTTTATAACCTTAAAATATATCAGTTCCTTAAAAAGCAAATTAATTTTCTTAGCCCGTTTTTAAAAAGTATACATTATTTTATTTAAAAATATATTTATCATTTTATCCTTAAATTTTTGTAATATTAAAAAAAAATCCCACTTTAATTAATAGGATTCACTCTGAGAGTCTCACATGAGTATCCTTGAAAACATATTCTAACATGACATTTATAATGAAATCAAGTAATCAATTATAGTTGAACTGGCAGGCCCAAACCACTCATACAACGATCACGTATTAAGCATGCAAATCGAGACATCACGAGCGGGGCACGTGTCTTTCTCATACAACACGCATAAACCTATGCTCGGCATAAATGTGAAGTGTGGCTTATCTAGTGAGCAGAGATATGCATCTGGCACCCATACGGGCATATAGAGCAGACACTTCCTCTGTTATTGACTGGGGACCAAGTGTATGGCGAAAAGGATGACGTCCTAACGAGCATAGTTTGCCGGCTAGGAAACATTGATTACGGTCGTCCAGAAGGTGGGGAGTTAATGACAAGAAATCCGCCCCCACATTCTGGATGTGACCTTGATCATGTCCACGCTTTTCGTTCGGACAATTAATGCTTACTTATTAGCATTCAAGGCTAAGCCTATATACACCATTCTCTAACTTAAGGAAGATGTACGTTCAATTCTATTAGCTCTTACACTGTCAAATTGTTTTCACAATTGTGTGTTAACTAATTATCACGCCAGAGTGTATTTGCAGGGAAAGCCCCTGCTCAATTTACGTGTGATTCAAGTTGTTTGACAGGTTTGAGCCGAGAAGATTTAAAGCCCAGATATCCTATATTTTAAGCCCAGTGTATCTTCACATTTTGGATATATCAATAGTTATTTAATAAATTTTCCGGATCAAACAAAATATTTTTTTTTGAAATAGAATGATTGGGTAAAAATACTAGTTTTAGAAAATACAAAACAAAGATAAAGTTCCTGCATATAGTGTGACCCGTACTAATTTTCTTTTGCTTTTGAATTAGTATAGATATGTTGTATTTTAACATGAAAATAAAGTTTTATCAAAATATATCAATTAGTACTCCTTCCGTCTCGGATAAATAATCTTACTAATATTCTTAAAGACTTTTGGTCTACAAATTTTCTACCATTTTTTTAATATATTCCTTTATTTGAGGGATATTGAATATAATGAATACATAATTAATGAGAGAGTATGTGTAATGGCCTAATGGATATTATTATCACGACTTATTTTATAATTTATCATTAATTACATTTCTTAATCAGAACGAAGGAAGTATTAATTTAAGGATTAAATAATTATTTGGTCCCTGAACTATTTTTTTTTTTGAAATGTGTTTGGTCCTTAAAATAGGGTTTTACTAAGAGATTACCCCCTCACGGGGTTACCGTCAATTTTTCCGACAAATTTACCCTTAGTAATGTTAGTGGTTCAAAATTAAAAAAAGAAAAAGGTAATCGGTACAAAGAAGAAGAAGAATGGATCGTCTTCCAAACCACCAAAACCCAACATCCTCTTCCGAAACCCTCATTTTACTCAGATTCGCATACCCTTTCTCCTAGTTAACGTGAAGCACCATCACCAACTCAGTCCTACGATTTAGTAAACTAGTCGCCTGAAGAAAGGAGGTATCCATGGCTCGTCGTCTCGTCCAGATCGACGCCTTCGACATTTTCTCTGTTTCAAATCAACGCCATCGTTGGCACCGACAGTGAGAATCTCCCTCTTATTTAGATCTGAAATTTTAACATCCATATCTAAATCTGGATGTTAAAATATCCAGATATAAATCTCAAGAGAGAATAGTTTCTTCAACAAATCTGCAGATAAGGAGAACGAAAATTGAGAGAGAAACACATAGACCCATCTGGGTTCCAAGCCAAGTACGTCAATAAGTGGAAAAAGATTGGCTCTGAGGTTCCCGGTCGGACGGCTAAACGCTTGGCAAGTGGTGTGAGGTGTTTAAGGAGAAGCAGTCCAAGCAGGTCGATAAAAGGTAGCAGTGCCCGTGTTCAATTATCCCACCGACGGTCGTGGCTATTTCCGATTGTTGGTCGTTGGAGACGGCGGTACAAGGGAAGTACGATCACATTTTGGAAACTTTTGCTGAGTAGTACGTACAGCCGGGTAGCATTAACAGTAACGATATCAGTGACGAGTATAGTAATTTGCAAGTTCAAGATCAGCTTTCATTTCTCGATGAGTCGAGAAATGTTGATTTCATGGATCCGATTATGAGTCCCGGTGGCAGAAGCGATTCTATTTTGTTTCCACTCGGGAATAATGGTGGTGATGGTGGTAGTAATTGGGGTGATTTGAGGAATTGTGGTGATGGTCACCACCACTTTGAATGTCGAATTTTGGAACCCACTTTCAAAATCCAAAATCCATCGCCTCTCAATTCATCATCATCGTCATCGTCGTTCACATTGAATTTGGTGGATTTCACGAATTTGTAGGAAGTGAGTTTGTCGGAGACGATCCATTTGGCTTTGGGAGTGTTGCCGTCGACGTGGAGGTAAAGCTTGACGACGTTGCTCAAGTTAGCGGAGATGGAGATGGGAGACAATCCATTCTTCTTCTTCTTTGTACCGATTCCCTTTTTCTTTTTTTTCTTTTATCTTTTTTATTTTTTTTTATTTTGAACCACTAACATTACTAAAGATAAATTTGGAATTTCATAAAAAATTTGACGGCAAAACTGACGGTAACCCCGTAAGGGGGTAATTTTTTAGTAAAACCCTACTTTAAGGACCAAACATATTTTTAAAAAATACAAAGACCAAACACATAATTTGTAGATAGTTCAGGAACCAAATAATTATTTAATCCATAATTTAATTACCTAGTTTTTGTCAAAGTGCTAACTGCTAACCTAACATACAATGGCACATGCAAATAGTATACTTTATATTCGTGAAAAAAGACTTTATGACGATCGACTGCACGTGACTTTCACGGGATCATTGGGGCAAGTGCATGATCTCTCACCTACAAACATGGGTGGACCCCATCCTGCATCTGCCATGGCTCTACGCCTCTACCAAAGAAATCAAATTCAAAATTGTAATAAGAGGATCTACATTGCTATTTATTCTTATATATATACATCTTTTTATTTGAGTTTCACTACTATCTACATATTTTTCTCTTTTAATCCATTTAAAAATATATATTTCTATTATATACTCCCTCCGTCCCTAATTTATTTTTTAAGAAAATCTATTTGACCTGATTATTTATATTGGTTTAATGTGTAGTTTCCATTAATGTTCATACATATGTGGCCCATAATTAAAGTAGATTGAAAAGTAAGGGTAAAGTGGTAAAGTGGTAAAAGTGATGTTCTAAAAAGGTAAGTTTCAAAGTGGACAATTATTTTGGGACGGACGAAAAAGGAAAGTGAGACGATAATTTAGGGACGGAGGGAGTAATATTTTTACATAAAAAAAAATTAAATTTAATACATCCAATAAAAAAATATTTCATTTGATCCTCATCCCCAAAAAACCAATCACACATGTTGTTAGCATGTTAGTACTGTTAAGAAGATTCTTTTTCTTTATTCTAAACTAAGAATTTTTTTGGTTTCTCTCTTCTCTAAGAATTGATCTTCCATTATTGTTTTTCCAATTCTTAGTTAAGAATAACATTAAAGAATTGAAAAAAATGATACAATATGGATGCCCTAAGAGTAGGAACAACAAAGGTTCTTGGCATAAAGCTTAGGCGATTCAACAAGATCAAGCCAAACAACAACGGTTCCTTCCAATGCTTAATTAAGCATAAAGTAATTTCAGGAGCAAACTAGGCTCCTGTTCTTAAAAAAAATTTCAGGCCAAAAACGACGTAGTTTGAGCTTTGTTATGCACAAAACACGGTAGTTTTGTTTAAATGAATCCGACACCTTCCTGCCACTACCTGCTACCTACCTGCCACTTCATCCTATTCACATGACATCATTAATTTCTTTTCCTTCATTTTCTTTTTTTGCCAATTTTCAGCCATAAAAAATATATTTTTTTAATATTTTTTTTTCTGTATTAAAGTAAACATTTTTACCTACAAATAGAGACTTGGTTTGTTTCATTTGGATATCAGAAAAAATTTCTATGAATTTTTCAAAATTTTAGCTATTTTTCTATAAAAATATTAAATTAGTGGAGATAAGGATGATGGGGTATATAAAAGTGTTGGAGTTTGTGCATTGTTGAAAGAATATTTTTATTGGGGAGCTTAAGTGGAGAGCTTAATGGTATTTTTGTAATAAAATTGAAAAAAATGAAGCTTAAGCTCCCCAAATAGGGAGCTTTGTTGTACATGCTCTAAGGCCTGAAGAAGTAGTACTATTGTGTGTGCTTGCCTAGAGGGATTGCAAGATCAACGCCGCCACGTGCGGTGTCAGGACGGTCAAAGATCTCAAGAAATAGTAGTATAATAAAATTATTAGGGTGGTCTGTGTGCGATTGGTTTAATGAGTTAAGAATTTAACACTTATGGTTAAATTATAACAGTACTCTAAACATAATTTATGCATTTGGTGGTGCCGCGCAACTAATATGGCCGTATAATAACTAGAGTAAAAACTTTATTCACTAGCGATGTAGTTTTTTTTTACACAAGCCGTCAATAGATTATAATACGTGTTAATCATAACCTTTATTTTGTTTTTGTAAGAGTTTGACTAGCCACGTGTCATGATTCAAAGTCGTTTGTGTAAAAAATATTCTTCACCGTCATCGATGAAAATTTAATCATAACAGGTATTCTTCCTAAGTTATTGTCTTTTTAAAATTCTTTATTCAAAATTTCAAAGTATGTTTTTTATTTAAAAATTTGGTGTATATTTTTTTAAATATCTTAGAACACATATTTCATAATACTCTATATGTTCCAACTTCCTAAATAATTGTTTTATTTGACTAAACATACTAATTAAGAAAAAATAATTAATTGATTCTAATATAAATATTGATATAACATGTAGTTTTTTTTAAAATCCTTATGCATGTCACCATAATTAAATTAGAAAAAAATTTAAATAAAGTGATAAAATTATTTTACTAAAAAGAAGGTTTGAAAACATGACAAAGTTTTTGAAACATCTAAAATAGGAAAGCGAGTCAATAATCTAGGAGCAGAAGAAGTACTTTTTATGACATATATAATTTTTTATATTTTGGTACGGTGTTATAAATTATGTATTTTATGATGTTAAATTTATATATATATATATATATATATATATATATATATATATATATATATATATATATATATATATATATATAAATAAACACATCAAATTTTATTTGAATAACAATGTATTTGATTCAAAAAAAGTCAAACCTGACAATTTTTTTAAGGAGTATATAATAAGTGTATATTGGTGTCTCAACTAGGAAAATTTAGGAACGGAATAATGCAAAGGTTATACAACATGTTTTTAAGGGCGGCTTTCCCTACCTCCTCTCAAAATCCTAAGGGTGTGTTTGATAAAATGAATATGAGATTCACTTTTAAGTTATAAGTTTGGTAAATACTTGTGTAAGTTGATATTACAAGCATTTTCGTAAGATGAATTTTCTTTATCCGATCCATTACGTATTGGTGGATTGAGCTGTAAGAGAATACGACTTCGTCTTACGAACTAAGATCTGTAAGACGGTTTTACATGAGACCTATTCTATAAATTTTTATTGTACGAATGTCGAATTAAAAATAAGAGAACGACAGTGAGAAGTTGGTGCTCCAAAAAATAGAAAGTGTAAAACCAAATATCAACAATCAAAGTCCTAAAATCTTATAGAGAGAATAAAACCTAAAGCATTTATCAATAAAAAGGTGAGTTTAGTATAAGTTTGTTAATGAATTCAATTTTAGTCAGAATCCAATGTAAAATTTTGAATATGGATTCATATAATGGTCATTTGAATTCAATAATCTATTTCTTTAGCGGATCAAATATGAATTTACTTATGTCTAATCCGTTAATAACCCAATCCGATCCAAAAATAACATATTTATTACTATACACATACATGATCATTTTGTCTTCTTCCCTTTCATATTCTTATTGTTCTTGATCCATAACTTTTTATTTTGGATCGAATAAAATATTTTGTCGAGTATGTTAACAGGTAAATTCATATATGAGTTTATGTACACTTGATCCGTCAGCTTAATGGATCATATAATATCAACGATATAAGGTTTATCGGATTTGGATTCACATATATCTAATCCTGATGAAGGAGATGAGATTTGGTTTCCTAATATTTGGAATCCATGTAAAATGACAATTATATCATTCTAACTCTTCCCATCTTATTTAATTTGTTAATAATAATTGTTTGAATGATTTTTATCGTGTACCAATTTCGTTTCTTTTGTTTTTTTAAGCAAGTAAACCCTACTTGCTAAGCCTAGGAATTAGTTTCAGACAGTGCCGAACTCATTGCTTAATGGTGACTCTTCGTAGTCAACAGCGATATTCTCAATACGAGTCATTTGATTGAGATGATTCGAATTTTAATCCTTCTTCTCACACTTAATTCAGCTAGATAAATTTGGATCGAACGCTAGTTTGTTATTCATATTAAAATTTTCCTATTATGAATGATAATTCAATTCGATGAATTAAAGTAGAGGTGGTCTCCTGTAAGACGGTCTTACGGATCTTTATCTGTAAGACGGATCTATCCAGGTTAAATGGGGCAAAATTCAGAAATCTCAATGCAACCCCTTAGATTTTGAAAATTACAGCACCACCCCTCATGTTTATATATGTAGAGTGTCATATTTTACTATTAACAGTGTCACTTTATAGTATAAAATGTGTCACTTTTTGCCTTAGAAGTGTCACTTTGCATTTTTAATGAAAATTATAATTTTTTTCATAAAAAAATATTATTTTTTGAACTTAAATGTGTCACTTTTAGTCTTAAATGTGTTGCTTTCACTTTGAAAAGTGTCTCATTTTTTAATAAATAAAAATCATTACGTTTGACATTAAAGTGTTACTTTATAACATTAAAAACGTCATTTTTTAGAATTAAATGTGTTATTTTTGACCGTACAAGTGTCATTTTGCCTTATAAATAAAAATCGTCGTTATTGACCTTAAAAGTGTCACTTTTTAACATTGAAAATGTCACATTTTAGTATTAAATGTATCACTTTTTTGTATTAAGAGTGTCACTTTTTAGTGTTAAGAGTGCCACTGTTTAGTATTAAGAGTTTCATTTTTTAGTATTAAATGTGTCACTTTTTAGTATTAAGAGTGTCACTTTTAAGTATTAAAAGTTTCACTTTTTAATATTAAATGTGTCACTTTTTGGTATTAAGAGTGTCACTTTTTAGTATTAAATGTGTCACTTTTTAGTATTAAGAATGTTACTTTCTATTTTAAGGAGAATTATGATAAATTTCTCTTTATAGTGTCACTTTTAACATTAAAATGTGTCACGTTTGGCTTCAAATGTGTCATTTAGTATTTCGTCAAAGTCCGTTAAGATCCGTTAAGTATCTCAAGGCAATTGATGCTAATGGATGGCTAACGGAGCTGACAAATGATTAAACTGCAAGGCGTGGGAAACATAAAAATTTTGACGAAAAACATTGAAAGTGCAGGGGCACCGGAGCAAATAGCGAAACTTCTCATTAATGAGTTATAAAATTAAAACTAAATAATATGATTAGGGGGTTTCAAACCAACAACCTCCTTACATTACACTAAACCCTAAAGATTCAACTTTCACTAACTCAACTACCCTATTAATGTGACTTTCATTAACATGTTTAATTATTAACCCATGAATTCCTAAATGAGGCTCTGTCTTACGGATTTAGGATCCATAAGACCGTCCTACACAAGTATTTGTCTTTAAAGTATATGATGAAAAATAAGAATGTGGGTAATTAACATGCATGCTTAGTATTATATACTAGTACTCTTACCCGTGCCGATGACATGACGCTAATTTGAGAATTTATCAATAAATGAAGCAGATACTGTAGAAATGAACTATTAAAAATGTTATTTTCTTAAAAAATTGACTTTCAAACGGGGTCTTTTTGTCCGGAACGGAGAGATTAATTAATAATTTGTATACGAAATTGCTGGCTGGACAAAACGGGCCAGACAAAAATTAAATTGATTAAGCTAATTACGATAATAGTTATAAAAAAAACAAAATTTTCAAATTACAAAACTTACGATTTTTTTAAATTTGTATTGAAATTATGGGTCGGAAAAAAATTAAAAATTAAAAATACAAATACAAATTTTCGCAACCATAAAACTGTAAAATTGTAAAACCGTAAAATATTAACTGTAAAACCGTAATAAGTAACTAATTTTCGCAAATGTAAAATAATAACTGTAAACCGACTTGTAAAGCGTAATATCTCAATAATTTTCGCAGTAATAAAATAGGAATGGAAAAAAACGTGATAAAAACGATTGAGATTGTAAGATTAAACGTTATAGAGAGACATTCTTTATATTTCATATATATCAATATTACATTGAAATGAATGTCCGCACATAATTTTTCGTTTAAAAATTTGACATTCGTCAATAACTTTAACTTATACTTCCTAATTTAAATATGTGCTACTATTAATTAAGAATATATAAAAAATAAAATTCATGCTTTATAAAAAGTAAATTGATTCAAGTAATTACAATAAGACGATAAATTACAGTAAAAAATTGAGTTAGACAGAAGTTAAAAATAATTGAGTGAGAGAGAAAAAGTTAAATTTAGTAACGTTAGTTTCTTTATATTTTAAATCTCGATTCCCTCTTTTGATAGCTACCCCTTCCTCAAAAATTTAAAATACAAATAATTCATCTCTCTCTCTCTATCTCTATCATGTACATATACATACAAATAGGGGTGACAAAATGAGTATTATGGATAAATGGATAATAGACTATTATCTATGGATAACCATGGATAATAGCATATTATCCATTTATCCATAACACTCATTTTGCCACCCCTACATACAAATTCTCTCTCTCTAACATTTCTCTTTGTTGTTATAGTAGCTTTACTTTTCTCCAAAATCATCAGAAGAGATAGAGATAATTTCTCAGAACCTTCACCCTCCGATGGATTGATTTGATTGGTTGCCATCATCCATGAGAGATGCAGATTTATTATAAATTAGTTATAAGAGAGATGCAAAGGGAGTAGGAATAGATGATTGAAGAGAATAGATGTAGGAGATGAAGTAAGAGTAAGAGAATTAATTGGAATATGAATAGATTAATCGGAAGAGAGAAAAAGAGGTTGTGGGAAAAAAAAGTGAAAAAACGGTTGTAGATGAAATGGAATCCTGACCGTTGATTGTGTTTTGTAAAAACAAATCCTGACCGGTAAATAGCTTTGTTAAAACTAAATCCTGACCGGTAAAAGAAGGCTTCATTTTCAGTTGACTCGAAAAAACTTTTACGTTGACTACACTTTCTTAGGATTACCAAATACTAAAAAATGAAAAAAAACATTTTCCAAAAATAATTAATTTTCTATGAAACAAATGGAGTATTTGTGACAAACCCACAAATACTTTACCACTTAAACTAACATGACTTCCCGATTATGTATTAGTCCAGAAAATTTATATCATAAAAAATACTCCCTCTGTTCCTAAATAATAGTTCCAGTTGATCCGGCGCATAGTTTAAGAAAAAATAATTGACTTGATTATTTATATTGGTTTAATGTGTAGTTTCCTTTAAAGCTTATGTGTATGTGGTCCATAATTAAAGTAGAGTGAAAAAGTAAGAGTAAAGTAGTAAAAGTGATGTTCTAAAAAGATAAGTTTCAAACTGAACAATTATTTTGTGATGGACAAAAAAAAAAAAAAAAGACGATAATTTAGGGACGGAGGTAGTATCAAAGAACAAAAATTTCGTTTTGAGCGGGTTCAAAAATAAAATCATATGCTGTCTTATATTGACTGTGTTGCCCCTCGTATAGTCAGTCCTCTCGTCGGTTGTGATAAGGACAAATTAACATTGCTATTTGACTTCGACTACATATTGGTTTCCTACGAGATCCTTAATTTTGGAGCACGCTAACCACTATGTATATAAAGGCACGTAAGACTCAGAAGACTGCACCGTCTCCAAGTTTTACCATCTTCTCAAGTTTTTTAATTTTTTTTCCATGGAGATCAAGAAGAAGCAGAAGTACCCTATAGGGGAAAAGTTCTACACACTTTACGAGGTGATCGGCGAAGGTGCCACGGCTACGGTTCACCGTGCACTCTGCAACCCACTCAAGGAGATTGTTGCCATCAAGATTCTCGACCTCGAAACCGAAAAATGTGATCTTAATGCCGTATCTCGTGAATCTCAGACTATGGTCATGGTTGATCACCCTAATGTGCTCAAGTCCCACTGTTCTTTTGTTACCGATCATAACTTGTGGGTTGTGATGCCTTACATGGCCGGCGGTTCTTGTTTACACATCTTGAAAACAGCATACCCTAACGGTTTGGATGATGAGATTGTTATCGCTACGGTGTTGCGAGAAGTATTGAAGGCGTTGGAGTATCTTCATGGACATCTAGGCCACATTCATCGGGATGTCAAAGCGGGGAACGTTATGATTAACTCGAGGGGCGAAGTCAAGTTGGGGGATTTCGGTGTTTCCGCTTGCTTGTTTGATGCAGGCGATAGACAGCGATCGAGGAGCACCTTTGTCGGGACACCTTGTTGGATGGCTCCAGAAGTTATCAAGAATTCGTCATGCAGCGGCTACGATTACAAGGTTGATATCTGGTCTTTTGGCATCACGGCCCTGGAGCTAGCTCATGGTCATGCCCCTCTCTCAAACTGTACTCCTATGAAGGTTCTTCTGATGACTTTGGAGAACCCTGCCCCAAGCCTCGACTACCCGACGGATTGTAAGTTCTCCAAGGCTTTCAAGCATATGATTGCTAGCTGCCTTGTTAAGGATCCTTTGCATCGGCCTTCTGCAAAAGTGCTTCTCAAGCACCCGTTTTTCAAGCAAGCTAGGTCATCGGATTACATCTCGAAGAGGCTTCTGGATAGGCTGTGGCCGAAGAGAGAGAAAGGCAAACAAGTTCATGCTTCAGCTTCACCACCAAAGAAAGGCATGCACTCAAGCCATTTTTTTGGTCGTAGTTTATCCCATGCATTTCATGTAAACGTTAGCTTAGGATGTATTTCAAATGCTTAAACTAACAATCGTTTGACATTTTGAAGACTTAGAATCATTTAAAGGCACAGTTGTTCATTTATTTTTTGAGCAAATCTATCCGTCATTTGTATGGTTACATGTTAATTTTTGTTGCATGGATTGTTAATGATTTTCTTAAAGTGTTTTGTCTTTCATTTGCTTGTTTACTTTTGATTGTTGAGTTATTTTTGTGTTTTCATCTTTACTGTTATAAATGAACATAGCCAGGGCCGGCCCTGTAAAATTAGGGGCCTAAGGCCGATCATCTTGAACGGGGCCTTCCTATGTAGCAAAAAAAATATATTTTTTGAATAACTAAAAAACAATCAAACAAACATAAAAGATAATTGAAAAAACACTTCATTGCAAAAGTTATGAGCTTAATACAAAACATATTCCAAAGTACTATTTAAATGACGCTCTTCTAGCACATTTAGAAGCAAAATCAGTAATTAAAGAAGAATAATCAATTTTTTCAGCCATGTTCTTCTCAATAGATATCATAGCTAGCCCATTCAAGCGTTCTTGAGACATTGTGCTCAAAGATAATTCTTTATTAGCTTCACTTGAAAAACTTCTTTCCCCGATGCAAGCGTAGCGAAATAGTCAACGAGTCGGTAAGCAATTTCTGTGTTCGGAAAACAACTATTATTTCGTTTCAAATAACTCAATACTTGGATAGGGCCTCCTATTTCTGATGGCAAAATATGTTTAACAAGTTGCAACTCCATAAACAAATCATCTTCATCCACATCAACTTGCTCATTATGTGTCAAAATATTTGAAAGATTTTTGCAATAACTTCTCAAACTTGTATCATCCATGCACTTCTTCAAATCAAACAAGAAGCCAAAATTTTTTTCGTACTCACGAAATTGCTTGAATCTTTCATCGAGTGAGGTGAGAGCCTTGTCAACAATAAACAAGAAGTACTCTAATCTGAAACTCTCTTGTGGAGAAAAAATGGCCTCTTCACTTGAAGCCTCATCAAAATGTCTTTTTTCTATGAACCTTCGCTTCTTTCATGAAAAACCGGCTCAACATCCATTTCTCGAGCAAGTTCTTGGGCTTTTATTAAGGCATCCTCGAAACCATGCTCTCTCGTATTCACGGCGAGCAATAAGGCCCTTCAATTGGTCTCTTGCTACATCGATATGCATGTCTTCACTTTGAAAAGTCTTACTCACAATATTGACGACGCATATAGAACTTCGTACCAAATCATTGTGCTAACTAAGAACTCAAAGCTCCCAACTTCATGTATGCTAATGATTACGCTTCACTAGATGTTTTGGGATCTTCACTAGAACTTGCTAAATCAAACAAAGCATCCCTAATTTTTGAGGCATTAAATTTGATTGGCTTAACACTTTCAATGTGGCTCTCCCAGCGAGTTTGAGACAATGGTTTAAGTGTAAGGCCATTCACATGCCTCTTATATATGTCCCACCGTTTTGTTGAAGATGAAAAAAAGTGTATAAAGGCGTTGAACCACGCCAAAATAACTTCTAGCCTTAGGAGATGAGTTAGCCATGTCACACAATGCAAGATTCAAACTATGACAACCCAAGGTGTGTAAAATGCTCTAGGATTGATGCTAAGCAATCTATTTTGTACGCCTTTGCGATGCCCTTTCATATTAGCACCATTATCATAACCTTGCCTTCGGATGTCTTCAATGTTCAATCCTAAAAGAGATAAAGCATTTTCAAGTTCGAAAAGAGTCACATTCTTGTTGTATCATCAACTTTTATAAATCCCAAGAAATACTACGCAACTTTAATGCGGGAGAATCGGTGTCATTCACACGACGAATGAGTAAAGACATTTGTTCTTCATGACTTACATCGGGTGTACAATCAAGTATAACTTAGAAGTATTTTGCCTTCTTTATCTTTTTCAATGATAGAACTTTTCACCTCATTAGCGAACAAGCTGAATCGGTTCGTTTTTGAATTTTGTGGCTAAGGTAGTGATATTGAATTTCCTTGCTTTGGCGTCGTATGTGCTCTTGCATTATAGGATCGAACTCGCAATCATTTCAATCATACTTAAGAAATTTCCATTGCCTTCCTCATAAACCTTCTCCTTATTTCCCCTAAAGGCCAAATTGTTTTTGCAAGACTTTTAACAACGAGCCATCACTCGTATGAAAACTTGTCTATGGTGTTCTTTCTCTCTCATAATTTGTTCTTGCACACTTTTATCAATTTGTCGATTGCGCTTTAGTCTTATCTCCAAATCAATCCATTTTTGCATGCAAACTATGTGCTCATTGTTTGATTCATGTTGTTTAAGTCGGATTCCAACATTGTGCCAATCTCTAAATCCGGTACTAGTCAATTGAGAATCTCCTTCTTTATCCTTAAAAAGCTTACAACAAAAGTAAAACACTTTATCAGAGGATCTTCAATAGACAAGCCATTTTCTATCTTGTTTCTCTCCATTAGGCAAGCGGCAGTATAATGCACATTTGAAAAATGTTGTTTTCTATCTGAATTATCCCTCGGATATTCAAATTCTTCCATTTGAACTCTTATGGGTCCTTTCTCCACCAACAAACCTATGAGCTTATGATCAATTGACTTCCAATTATTTGGATCATAAATGTCTAATTCTAAAGGTTCTTGATGGTCTTCTTGAGCCAGAGGAATGTCACTATTGGCCATTTCTTCTTCCCCGTGTTCACTATTGGCCCTAGCTCCTTCCCCATGGTCACTATCAACGGGACCATTAGGATTCATCTCTTGCTTCTTACGCACGCAAATTTTCAAGAGAAATTGTTTCAGTTTCACCCAACTTACTAGAGGTGAAATACTTGTTAAGAGAATCACTTAACGCTTGTGTTAATTGTTCTTGTTTTTGCTTCTTCTTCCTCTTGTCATTTCCACAAAGATACTTCCGTGATGACGTTTTGTCTACCTACAATAATTTAGATCAAACCTTACGAACAACAAACAAAAATGCTCAAAAATTTCTCAATATCTTTATTTTAGAATTATAGTATAATAGTATGTGTTCAAATAATAAATGTTTAATTAGAATATCACAAATTACCAACAACTCACTGCGTTCACATATTTAATAACTTAAATCATTAAATGCCCAAAAATTGGGGCAAATAATTCTCATACTTAAAAGTTAATAATTGGACAATTAATAAGTTGGGTAAATTAATAAATTGGGCAAATGGAAGAAGTACAATTTGTACTCACGAGAACACGATCCTGAACACAATTTACAAATTCCAAGCAAATAACCAAATCAATTTCAAATTATTTTTTTATATAAATTTTCAGTTTGACACTTTCCTATAATCCTATTTCCAAATAATTCCAAGCATTGAAAATTAAAATTGAAGGCTTGAAGCATTATTGATTATTTAATTTGATTTATTCAGAATTGAGAATTGAGACTATTCACATTTCCGCGATTCACTATTCTATCAAATTATCAATTACAGTAACTCTCGTAACTCCAAGTCCAAGGATTCAAATATTTAGAACAGCGAAATGAAGAATTAAAGTATTAAACTATTGAACATTGAACATTGAACATTGAACTATTGAAGCATCAAATCATCAATCAAGCCCAAGCGTGAATTGCCCAAGGATAAAGGATTCAATAATTCAACTTCAAGCGGTCGTGATGAGGATATGGACCCAAGATCTCCTAGAAAGGTATTAGGATGAATGACTCCGCATGACCCAACACCTTCGAGATGTCGCGAACCTTGGAATTGTGAATGGCGTCACAATTGGGATGACTCTCCAAGCGATAAGTTGAATTCAATTATAAACAACAAATCCACGATGTTTATAATCCGAGCTTCAATCAGGACACTCAAATAAGAACACAATTTTCTAACCAGAAAATCAACTCACTTTTATTCAAAATTCTCCCACTAAACAATGTTTAAGAATGCCTTTTTATAGGCTTACAAAATAAACCCTAATTCTTGTAGGAAAGAAAACTAAATAAAAGGAAACTCTTAAACCTAAACTTTAGGAACAAGAAACCTAAATAAAAGGAAATTAAATCTCTTAATAATACCCTAACAATAAAATAGTTAAAACCAAAAACGGAAACTTTTCTGGAGACCTTGCGGTCGCAAGCTCTATGGACCCTTGCGGCCGCAAGATCCACTGATCCTCAATCTTGCTTCTGGTCCGAATCATATCATATTCCCCTCTTGAAAAGGATTTGCCCTCAAATCCGCTCTTGGTCGATCATTAAAATGTCCTTTGATTCGAACTTGAGACCCATACCGTTGTCCATTATTCCACCCCTTTTTCCCACTGGATCAAACAACTCGTGATCACGAACACTAACAAAACTTTCTTACCCTTACTCTCAACTAGCATCCTCCTTTGGTCTTCTTGCACTTGGCTTGGCGTTAGTGGTGAGTGTGATCGGGTTCGATTAAACATGAATGAATATTTGTTGGTGAATCCATCTTGCTTGACTTGACGATCATATTGCCATGGCCTTCCAAGTAATAAATGGCTTGCATTCATAGGAACCACATCACATAAGACTTCGTCCTCGTAGACTCCTATACGAAATGTCACAAGCACTTGTTTCTCCACCTTCACTTCCCCACGATCATTCAACCATTGAAGTTTGTAAGGTTGAGGATGCCTTGATGTTGTCAAACCCAACATTTCCACCATGAAAGTGCTAGCGACGTTAGTACAACTACCTCCATCAATAATCACACTACCAACCTTGTCATTGATGCGACACCGTGTGTGAAAGAGGTTATCGCGTTGATCAAACTTTTCCTCTTTAGCTTGCATATTCAACACGCGACGAGAAACCAAGTGTAACGGCCCCAAAATTAAGCCCAACTATAGGGCCCACATAATGGCCACGTCACCAAAAACCTAAAAAATCATACTACAACCCAAACGTAAAAATGTACCTTCCACTTAAACATCAAATATTCTAACACAAATCCCTTAATAAAATTAACTAACAATAAAACATAGGTCTAAAATAAATCTCCCAAAAATATCAGATTAACGATTATAATAATAATTCATAAGACAACGAAGTTCTAAATTCTTCAATTGGACCGAACCGAACCGAATTTTGCATGTTCCGTTCTTTACTTATGTCGAAAAAAGGATTAGGAAAAGGGTGAGCGAACAAAAGCCCAGTAAGTTCATATACAACCCCTTTGGTTTCTAAGGAGGAGTTGACCGGGAAGAAAAGTCAAATGAAATATTGTAATCAAATAAAGAATTTATGGATATGTCAAAGGAATTATTTTCTAGATATCCACAAGATTAAATACATATTGATCGAAGAATAATTAACAATTTCACAAGAATCAATCAGAATCAATATCAAATAATTAGGAAGATGTTATGATCACATAAGCGGTCATTTTAGACCAAACAAAAGTGGCTCCAAGGAACCCCAAATATCAAAGTACCCCAAAAGGGTCAAAATCAAAATGGTATATCCGGATTACCCCACCATAGTTCCTATGGTGTAATGTCGCCTTATAGGGGGCCAAATGGTCATTCAAATTTTCTTAGTGCTCATAACGGAGTTTTTCAAAAAATATAATAATTACAAATCCAACAAAATCAAATACTAGTGATGACCGAATAAAATGTCACACATCAAGTTCAAACAATTATGAGATTCATAAAGTAATATCACAATTAAGAATAACGAAAAAGAGCAGAGTTTCAAATTCAAAAACCAACCCAAGGTCGACACACGTTTTCAAAGAAAGGTAATGCCAAGGAAATAGCGGAAGCCTAACATTTTGGAATTTAGAATTAGAAATAACCTAAATGATGTATAATCCCTTACCTTAGCGATGCGATGAAAAATTAGCTCGAGTACAAAGCACCGCTAACCGCGCTTAGTCAAATCTAAATCATAACATCACAAAATAAAAATCCTAAATTTAGAGACCTTCTAATAGCTTTTAAAATTAATACATAAATAAAATTTTCTAAATTTATAATTAATTAAAATTATATAGGGTCTAATTCAAACTTTTGTAACATAAGGGTAACTTATGAAAGTGTATATAACAAAAGAAACTATTGTTCTATCTAAAAGTGTAGGGGATGAATTTGTTAAAACAAATTCACCACCCACGAAATTTAGTTCCCAGCCAAAAGCTCCATTTGGGTTTGTGTCATTGACTTCAAACCTATAAAAAAAATTATTTCTTAACTTTACTATTCCTCCTACAGTAAATAACTTCCAAACATTACAATTCCTCCTATAGTGTCTTCTTCTTCCTCTTATTTCTTCTTCTGTTCGACCATTCGAACTTCCTTGCTTCTTTCTTTTCTTTTTCTTTTTTTGTCAAAAACACACAACACACATAACATACACTCTAAGTTCAAACCTTCTTCATTTGCTCTCCCCATTTCCACCATAGGCAATTCTACCTACTCAATTTTTTTTTGAAAGATTCAACGATTGTCTACTAACCAAACAAAGTCTTTTGTTTTTAAAAGATAACATTATTGTAGGAATTCACTTGAGACTAAATCATGCATTTCGGGTTTTTAAAAAATTGCGGTTTGTATTCCTTCTTCAACAAACAATATCGATTTTCTTCGATGAACACAAGCTTGACGAGAAAACATTCAAGCTGTGCTTCTTCTTATGAATTCGAGTATGGAATTTGTTAACATTGTAATCGGAAGAGGGATGAAAGGAATACCTTAAATTGATCGGCGACGTGAGACCGAGCACTACTGCCGTTCGCTCCTCCTCTCACGACTCTTCTACCGCCTTCCTTACCTAGTCTCTCTTCCTTAGTCTCTCCTTGTCGTGCACTTTCGTTCACTCCCTTTTCTTTCTAATTTTTGCAAAACAAGGTATCCAAAATAGTAGACCATTTTTATACTCTCACGCGGTGTTTCATTTCTTCGTTCGGCGAACTTCGCAAGGCTAGCGGTGATTTCCAAAGGTAGGAGACGTTCTGTTTCCTCCTCTCATTCCTTCATTAAACTATTATGTTATTATTATTATTATTATTATTATTATTATTATTATTATTATATTATTATATTAACTATTTAAAAAAAAAGGGGGCTCAATTTTGATGGGTCAAGCCCACATCTAACATACCAATTAAGTGGTATCAAGCCCACTCAATTTGATGGTCAAGCCCACACCATAATACACAAATTCCAAATTGGAAAGTTAAGCCCACAAAAATTAATTATTGATATTTGATAAAATTAATAAAAGAAAATTTTATTTAATATAGAAAATTTGGGGTATTACACTCTCACCCCCTTAAAAGAAGTTTAGTCCTCTAAACTTAGCGTACCTTATTAGTCGAAGAGATTTAGGTACTTTATTCGCATATCCTCCTCGAGTTCCCAAGTTGTCTCCCTCTCTGTATGATTAGTCCACAGCACTTTCACATATGGGATTGTTCGTCTTCTTAGCACTCGATCCTTTCGATCCACTATACGAATCGATTCCTCGTCGTAACATAAGTTGTCTTCACCGTAGTTGTAAGGGTTCACTAGCAATAACGTGACTCGGATCCGGACTTAATTCCTTAGCATAGATGCATGAAATATGTTTTGCACTCGGATAGTGTGGCGGCGAGGGGCTAGTGCATAGGACCCCCCAACCCGCTCGAGTATTTCAAATGGTCCCATAAATCTTGGACTAAGCTTTCCCGAATACCAAATCTCATGACTCCTCTTGTGGGTGAGATTTTAAGGAATACATGGTCCCCCACTTCAATTCGAGTTCGCGTCGACGATTATCTGCATAAGACTTCTGTCGGCTCTGAGCTATAAGAAGTCGTTTTCGAATCAACTAAACCTTCTCCGAAGTAACTTGCACCAACTTCGGTCCTATTAGTTTCCTTTCGCCCACTTCATCCCAACAGATAGCCGATGCACTTAGTCCATACAGGGGCTTCATAGGGTGCCATACCAATACTTGCATGGAAGGCTGTTATTGTAGGCAAACTCCACCAAAGGCAAGTGATCGTCCCAATTACCCTACAAGTCCAACACGCAAGCCTTGAAGCATATCTTCCAAAGTTTGTATTATTAAAGCTCGGCCGTCTCGTTTGTGGGGAAAGTTGTACTCATACTCAAATTTGTACCCAATGCTTTACGTAAACTACCCCAAAACATCGAGGTGAATCTAGCATCACGATGCGAAACTATCGAGACCGGTACTCCATGCGGTAGAACAATCTCATCGATGTATAACCGCCAACCTTTCCATCGAGTCGGTGATTTTAAACACCAAGAAATGTGCGGACTTGGTCAAACTATCCGATGACCCAAATTGAATTATATCCGCATTGCGGGTAACCCTACCACGAAGTCTATAGTGATATGCTCCCACTTCCACTCGAGGTATCACGAGGGGCAACAATCCACCGGGTTTACGATGTTCTATCTTCACCTTCTGGCATACAAGACACTTACTCACAAACTCAGCTATATCCCTTTTCATATTCTCCCACCAAAAAGTGTCACGCACGTCTCGATACATCTTCGTGCTACCCGGGTGTATGGCAAACCTTGAGTTGTGCGTCTTCTAAAATCTGCCTTTTCAGTGCGATTACGGAACACAAATTCTTGACCCAAAATGAAGAACGTCGTCATTATCTGCGAAAATCTTTCGATCCCCATCTTCAAACCCCAAGGAAATCTTTACTAACTATGGATCCACTTTGCCTATGCGCTTTAATCCTTTCTAACAAGGATGGTTGTACACTCAAGTGTGCCAAGAAACCATCGCCCTGCGAACCTAACTTCAATTCCCATCGAGTCAAGATCGTCCATATCCTCTTTTCCTTAGTTATCAAAGCCGCCAAACTTCCCCTATTCTTCCGACTCAAGGCGTCAGCCACTACATTGGCCTTTCCAGGGTGATACAATATTGTGCAATCATAATCTTTCAACAGCTCCAACCATCTCCGTTGCCGCATGTTTAACTCCTTTTGAGTGAATATGTACTTCAAACTCTTATGATCCGTGTAAATTTCACACGTCTCGCCATACAAATAGTGCCTCCAGATTTTTAATGCAAAGACCACTGCTGCCAGTTCTAAGTCGTGTGTTGGGTAGTTTCGTTCATAGTTCTTCATTAGGAAGCGTAAGCAATTACTTTCCCATTACGCATTAGCACACAACCCAAACCTTTTTGCGATGCATCACTATAAACCACAAATCCTCCGGTCCCGATGGTAGAGCAAGGATCGGGCGACACTAGTCGATTTTTCAGCTCTTGAAAGTGGTCTCACACTGTTGTCCACACAAACTTCGTGTTTTTACGTAAGTCGAGACAACGGCCTGCTATCTTTGAAAAACCCTCAACAAACCGACGATAATACCTGCTAGACCCAAAACTTGAACCGGTAACCGTTGTGGGTCTCTCCCAATTTACTACGACTTCAATTTTGGGTCCCTTGAAATACCCTCATTTGAGACCACATGTCCTAAGAATGCTACTTTCTCCAACCAGAATTCACATTTTTTGAACTTAGCATACAACTTCTCTTCCCTTAAAATCTGCGATGCTTGTTCTTAAATGTTGCTCATGCTCCTCCCGAGTCTTGAGTAGATCAAGATGTCATCAATGAACTATCACACATCGATCTAGAAAGCTGTTGAACACCTACATTCATCGGATCCATAAATGCAGGTGGGGCATTCGTCAACCAATGGCATAACCAAAAATTCGTAATGCCCATACCTTGTCTAAAAGCTGTTTTTGAAATATCTTCTTTCGACCCTTAGGCGATGATAGCCGAGCGAAGGTCTATCTTGGAGAAATACTTGCACCACAGCGATCGAACAGTCGTCAATGCGAGGCAATGGGTACTTATTTTTCACCGTGACCCGATTCAACTCGCGGTAATCAATACACAACCTCATAGATCCATCCTTCTTCTTCACGAACAACACTTGGGCGCCCAAGGCGTCACGCTTGCTTTGATCGACTCCTTTTCCAACAGCTCTTATGCTTGCTCCTTCAATTCCTTCAATTCGTTGGTGCCATCTGTGGTGCCTTAGAGATGGCGCTCCGGGAGGCACGAATCGATCCCAAACTCTACCTCTCGATGCGGTGGAAGGCCGGTAGGTCTTACGGGAAAACATCAGAAAATTCCCTAACCACGTAAAGTGATTCTAGGGTGACCCCTTCTTTCGGTATCGATGATGGAGGCTAAGTAACCACGACATCCTTTTCTTAAGAAATCGCCTTGCCCTTAACGATGAAATGAGGCCGGCAACACCAGGTTTAGACCCTTAAACTTGAACTCGGTTCACAGGAATACAAAACACCACTTCTTTTCAAAGCAGTTGACCCTAGCGTGATAAGAGGCTAACAATCCATCCCAAAATCAAATCAAAATCTTGCATATCTAAAGGGATCAAATCAATAGGCATTTCATGCTCTAATTTCAAAGAGCATGATCTAAACACAGATGTGATAGGGATGGATTCTTTTCGTCTTAGTGGTGTCAAAGGACCTCAATTTAAGGGGTACCAATTTCATTCGGCGACAGCTCGAAAGCGTATA
>CM028384.1:94124464-94423289 GCA_013146195.2 Codonopsis lanceolata
ACTATATCTAGTAATGCCAAAATAATTGAAGGATTTGGCAAGACAATTTTCTAATGCTGGAGGTACGAAATTTATGATAAATAATGCATTGTTATCTCTAAGTCTCAAAAAACTTGTTAAGTTTCAAAGACATTAAATGAATGGATATCATATTGAGACTATGAATAAGGGGAATGATGAATATCTTTGCATTACCCCAAACACTTCCTAAATTATATATTGGAAAAATTATCATCTCTATCATGGATTGTATAGTACAATCATAAAATATTTGAATCATATTCTACGATGAAACCCGGAAGTTTACCGAAACATTTAAAGCTTGGCATGATCACATTGGGCATTCAGGGATCAATAATGATGCGTAGAATTATAGAGGAATTCTGAGTGGTCATCCATTGAAAAACCGAAGATTTTTTCAAATCTAATGAACTCCTTTGTGAGGCTTGTTCTCAATGAAAGTTGATAATTAGACCATCACCAACTAAAGTTGGATATGAATCACCGTTTTTGGAGCAATTCGGGGTGATATATGTGGACTATCCATCCACCAGTGGACCATTCCAATACTTTATGGTATTGATTGATGTTTCTATGATAATTAGATAAACATGTCTTATTATCAACTAAATGTCTAAGCATTTGCCAAATTCATTGCACAAATAATCAAGCTAAAGAGCACAATTCGGGTTATATGATCAGAAAGTGAGACTTGATGATCTTGGATGAATTTACATCTACCATTCAAAATTGTTATGGATGAAGGCGTTGATCAAACCATGTTCAACTTATTGCAAGGCTTAAATTAATACATGTGAAATCAAATAAACTCAACTTAGCTCCCTTACGTATGATAACAGTCATCTTTATGAGGCCCCACTTATTCGCCTCGGGCAGTGCATATATCAAAATACTCCCACATCAGTTTGGCATTCGGGCGAGGCGAATCTATCCCATCTTGTTCGGTATATGTACCAATTGCTCCACCACAACGCACAAAGATGGGACCACAAAGGAGATTGAGAGTATATGTTTGAGTTTGAATCCTTCTATAATAAAATATCTTGAACTGAAAAAAAGGTGACGTTTTTACGCCACGCTTGCCGATTGTCATTTTAATGAAGACAAGTTTCCACCTTTAGGTGGAGAAGGGAAACAAGTGGGAAGAGAGATCAAATGGTGCACATCATCTTTATTGCACCTTGACCTCCCACAAAGTAACGTGAACTGAAGTTCAAAAGATTATACATTTACAAAATGTAAGCAATCGATTGCCGATGCATTTATAAATACAAAGAGAGTGACAAAGTCACATGTAGCTGCTTATAAATGCTCCCTCGCCGAATTAAAATACCAAAAGGGTCAGCTAAAATGATAAAATGGCAAAAGAATCTAAGACACGCCTCGAAGCGTGGACGACCCATTGGTTCAAAGGATAAAAATCCGCAAAAAGAAAGTGATTGAAAATCCCGATCAACATATGAAAGTGTTCCGCGAAGAAACACACGATCATGCAAATCTAGTAAGCCCTGCGCAGCAATGATAACCATGAGATTTCCATTAATTACATGAGTAATAGAAAATATGGAACCGAGATGAAATGGAGAATATTGATGATATATTCTCTTATTCTGTGATCCCAAGAAATTAATGATTCGGATCGATGATCCCGAACCAAAATCTATATCAATGTCAAAAGAGGCATGACAAGATCAAATGGATAGATGCCATGAAGGCCAATTAAATTCGTTGAATAAACGAAAAGTATTTGATCTATCGCTCACCACCTCGAAGCTGTGAAACCCATTGGATATAGATGGATTTTTGTTCGAAAAACGAAATGAGAAAAATGAGACCGTGAGATACAAGGCTCGCCTGTTGCACAAGGTTTTCCTCAAAGGCCGAGATTGATTATGAAGAAACGTATTCTCAGTAATGGATGCTATTACGCTCGATATCTAATCGACCTATCGGTTTCGAAAAATCTAGATACGCATCTCATGGATGTTGTAACGGATTATCTATACGGATCATTAGATGTCGAGATATTATATGAGAATTCCTGATGGAATTAAGGTGCCCGCAATCGAGCTTAAAGCCTAAAGAATTATGTGCAATTAAACTACAACGATCACTATATGGATTAAAACAATCCGGCCGCATGCGGTATAATCGCTAAGTGAGCATTTGTTAAAAGACGGATATGTGAATGATCAATTATGTCCGTGTGTCTTTATAAAGAAAAACAGCAGCTGGATTTGCTATTATCGTTGTCTATGTAGATGATCCGAATATCATTGAACTCCCAAGGAAATCAAAGAAGTAGCTTGATTACCTAAAGGGAGAATTTGAAATGAAAGATCTGAGTACCAAAATACCGTCTCTTTACAAATAGAACACTTTCATAGTGGAAAATTTGTACACCAATCAAATTACAAAAAGGGTTTTGAAGCGCTTTTGTATGAATAAGGCAAACCTCTCACTAGCCCCATGATTAATAGATCACCGAATGTTGAAAAATATCCATTTCGGCCCTGAAGAGAATGAATAAATACTTGGCCCTCGGTACCATACTTAAGTGCTATCGGAGCTCTTATGTACCTTGCTAATTGCGGTGCACCATGGATATAGCATTTCGCTACAAATCTATTGGCAAGATATAGTTTATCTCCATCACTTTGAGAACCGGAATGGTATCGCACATATTTCGTTATCTTCGCGGACGATCGATTTGAGATTATTTTATCCCAAAGGATCAAAGGATGAATTCGATTGGTTTTGCAGATCAAAAGTTATTTGTCGATCCTCATAAAGCTGATCACAGACACCACTATATCTTCACGATGGGTGGTACTCACTGCAATTTCCGGGCGTTCTCAAAAGCAAACGCTAGTTGTTACATCGTCAAATCATGCCGAGATGATCGCACTTCATGAAGCTCGAAATGAAGTGTATGGCTTCGATCTATGACTCATCATATTCAAAATTCCAGCTGACTACCCGTCAACAAAGACCCGACAAGTATTATTTGAAGACAATGCCGCATGTGTCGCCCAAAGTAAAGAGGATACATCAAAAGTGACAGTCCAAACATATCCCCCCCCTCGAAGCTCGGTTTTTATACAACTCAAGAACTTGAAAAGAAGAAAGAGGTCAAGATCTAATATGTTCGATCAAGTGATAATGCAAGCAGATTTATTCACGAAGGACTTCCACTACAACCTTCGTAAAGAATGTTCACAACATTGGAATGCGAATCTACGAGATTTACAAAGATGATTTCTCTTAACCCCGCCTCAAGTGGGGAGCATATATGGTTGTACTCTTTTTCCCTTTATCATGGTTTTTTCCCACCGGGTTTTCCATGAAAAGGTTTTTAACGAGACCCATTACTATCAGCCTTCGATTTAAGTTGTGTAATGCACGTTTTTCCTTATGTCCGATTTTTTTCCCTACGGGTTTTTCTACTTAAAGGTTTTTATCGAGACACACTTAGTCAACTTATCAACTTACTCTGCATGTTCAAGGGGAGTGTTATAAATGAACATAGCCAGCAGGATAGCCCCGCATGATGTGCATCGCTTGACATTTGACCATCGCCACCCTATATATACGATGCTATGTGGTTGATTGTTTCCCTACCCCGAATCCTTCACCACCGATCTCTCTGATACACTTCAGTCTTAATTTGTGGTTACTTTATAACATTTACAACATTTTTAGATTTATAAATTGTTTTGTTGTGTGTTCAGCCTTTTTTAGTACTTTGTTTTTCAGCCATTTAAAATGTATTGTACTAATTTTTTTCATTGTAAATTTACTTATCTTACACATTTTTCTTGTTTGTTAGTTAATTTTTGCATCTCTCTTTTTTAACTAATTTATATTTAAAAAAAACATACGTTCGCTTGCTTATTTTTTGTTTCCCAAAAAAATATTTGTATCATACGAATATTTAATTTATATTTATTAAAATTCTACTACTTATTTTTACATAATCAATACTATTTGATGGCTATCCTAAAAATGAAAAATCAAGATTATAAAATCCATATATATGAAGAAGAAAAAACTATATATGTTTTTAAAAATTGTCATATATGAAACTTTAAAGCATATTATTAACAAGATTAATGAAATTATATATATATATATATATATATATATATATATATATATATAATTTCTCTTATGTATAAATTAATGAAATTTCATTTGCCCCATGTGCCTTTTTTTTCCCTTCCCATTTGTATGCATCTTTCTATAGCACATTTTCCAGTTTAATTTTTGGCTTCTTTTAATTTTAATTATAAACACCTAAAGTGAAATTTGGCGGATACTTTGAGGAGATATATGTTTTTTTGGCCTAAATTTTACGTGGCCAAAATATGTTTAGCATCCAGAAGTATCTACTTTAATCTCACCTTGCACCCCAACCTACAAAGCGTACCACTTTGATACACACACACACACACACACACACACACACACACACACACACACACACATATATATATATATATATATATATATATATATATATATATATATATATATATATATATATAAAATGGCAAGGGTAGATTTCTCCCTCCAAAAATCTCATTTTAAATTATTGACTTTTGAGTTACCATTTCACTGTTTCTCTCTCATATCTTCTCTGGTTGTATTTCTATTTCTCTCTCTCGTCTCCTCCATATTTTTTTCTCTCATCACCACCATCTCCTCTCTTTTAATTATGTTTAAACATTTTTTCCTCTTTAAACATAAAAAATAGTAACTAAAACAAAAATAATAGTTCCGGAGTTAAGAAAACAAAAATATAAGAGGTTAGTAAAATAAAAATAATTTATGGAACAAGACACTATAAAAATAAAAGTTATATAATCAACAAAGCAAAAATATTTTAATGCAGAGGTTAGTAAAATAGAATAATTTAAAGAACAAAATTTAAAACAAATTCTTAAAAATATATATGTAAAAAAATATGTTAGTAAAATAAAAATATTTGATGGACAAAAATAATAGTTACAAATTCAATCAAAACAAAAAACAATTTAAACTGAGATTACTAAAATAATAAAAATAATTTATGGAACAAAATTTTAAAACAAATTCTTAAAAATAGCTATGTAAAACAAAAATACATTAGTTAAATAAAAATATTTGATTGAAGAAGAATAATAGTTACGGAGTCAATAAAAAATAATAATTTAAACTGAGGTTAGTAAAATTATAAAAATAATTTATGGAACAAAAGTTTAGAACAAATTCTTAAAAATAGTTATGTAAAACAAAAATACATCAGTAAAATAAAAATATTTGATGGAACAAAAATAATAGTTACAGAGTCAATAAACAAAACAATTTAAACTGAGGCCAAAATAATAATAAAAAATGACGGAACAAATTTTTTTCGTAAAACTAATTCTTAAAAATAAAACAAAAATAATAGTTACGAAGTCAATAAAAAATATAATGGAAGTTATTAAAATCAAAATAATTTACAAAACAAAAATAATAGTTAACGGTAAAAATAATTTCGTTATTTTGATTTTAGCTTATTTTCTTATCAGAAATTTCTTTCTTTATAAAATACAAATATAATTTAATAAAAGTAATCATTCAAAAGGAATAACTTATTTCAGTTCAAATTCTATTTGCAGGGCAGAAAAATTCAAGTTTTTTTCGAAAACATTCATTATACAGAGTTTTTGAATAGTATAAAGTGTTCGGGGTTGTAAGACCATGAATTGACATTTAAAATTAGTGTTCCAGTAATCCTATTGAGAAATATTAATCATACTGCAGGGTTGTACAATGGAACAAGACTAATTATCATAAATCTTATGGATCAAATTGAAAGAATTTTTTTTGAAAATAATCAATGTTGGAGAAATTGTTTTTATCCCAAGATTGTCATTAATCTATCCAATGTAAAACTATCTTTCAAGTTCCAGATAATACAATTTACATTGCTGGTATCATATGCAATGACAATTAACAAGTGTCAAAGTCAATAATTACACGTAGATCTCTTTTTGAAAAAACTAGTATTTAGCCATGGACAGTTATATATCGTAGTTTCTAGAGTAACAAATTATTTTTGGTTTGAAGATATTGATATGAGATGAAGATGAAAAACCAACTAATAAGACAACAAATGTTGTGTATAAGGAAATTTTTTAGAATCTATAACGATTAGTGATATACTTATATGTAATTATTAATAAATTGATCCTCCTTATTTTGTTTTTGTACGATTTAGTTGACGTGCGTTTAACACACGGGTTAAAAAAATCCAGTTAATAATAATAGTGGAAAATTGCGTGTGCATTTCACATGTGGATTATTTTTGGTCATTTTGCTTAGGGTGCAAAGTTTGATTTGGTTATATGCTCATTATTTTGTTAACCATTTGATATTTAAGATATATTTTTAATCAAATATAATAAATATGGTTTCAATAATCCAAAAATAATTAAAATTTGTCTCATATTTAGTTTTAAAGTTAAACAAATGCATTGCTCCAAAAAGTAAAATTTAGATTTTATTTAATTTCCTTTCTCATCCTACACTTTTTGTGCCCGTGCCTATGACACGATGTGAGTATGAGACGATGTCAGTATGAGACGATGTCAATAATTAAATTTATTTAAAT
This sequence comes from Codonopsis lanceolata, assembly GCA_013146195.2. Lineage (NCBI taxonomy): Eukaryota > Viridiplantae > Streptophyta > Magnoliopsida > Asterales > Campanulaceae > Codonopsis > Codonopsis lanceolata. The sequence goes on from CM028384.1 coordinate 94,131,126, forward strand.
TGGTGAGAACTGAGCTACCAATTTTCATTTCCTTTTTAGTTTCTCTCTCCTGAAACTAAAGATATGGGGTGGTGGTCAAAAGTGATTTACGAAAAAATAAAAAAGAAGAGTCAAATAAATAAATAAATAAATAAGCCTAAAAAGGATGGAAGAAAGCCGGTTGAAATAAAAACGTAGGAAGAAAAACGTGAATAGGAAACGGTTAGATTAGGTTAAGATAAAAATAGTTTAGATGAGATTTAGAAAGAAAAACGTGAATAGGAAACGGTTATATTAGATTAGGTTGAGATAAAAACAGTTTAGATGAGATTTAGGAAGAAAAACGTGAATATGAAACGGTTAGATTAGATTGGGTTGAGATAAAAACAGTTTAGATGAGATTTAATCCTGGTCAGTGATTGTCTTTGGTAAAATCAAATCCTGACCGGTAAATAGTTTTTCCCAAAGATTTAATCCTGGCCAGTAAATAGCTTTGTTAAAAACAAATCCTGACCGATAATTAGCTTTTGATAACCGACCGATCTGTTTTATATAATAGATGAGAATAAAAAAATAATTATTTTAGCTAAGTAGCAACAAATACTTTTCTCGAATTATTTCAAATGTTTAAACTATTTATATTTTAACTAGTTTCATTATAACATTTGCTTGTTTTTTAATTTTAATTTAATAAACTTTTTTTGCTTTATTATTGATGTTGAATAATTTTTTACTCCGTCCGTTTTCAAATTATTGTCTACCATTCTCTTTTCATTCGTTCTTAAATAATTGTCCTCTTTCAAAACTTGCCCTTTTAGGAAAATACTTTTACCACTCTACCCATATTTTTTATATCTACTTTAATTATGTCCACATACTCAAGGGCATTAAAAGAAACCACACATTTCACCAATATTTATAATCCAGTCAGTTTATTTTTCTTAAACGGTGTGTCAGGTCAATCCAAACAATATTTTGAAAACGAAGGGAGTATTTTCTTTTTTTATCTAAATTGAAAAAGAATGAACAACTTGATATTTTGTGGAACCGTAATAATGGTAACTAGTACAGGGCCGGCCTAACCATAAGCCCAATGAGGCCAAGGCCTAGGGCCCCCCAAAAATCCCCCCATTTTTAGGCCCCCTAATCTCCCAAAAAAATCTGCCTATTATAATTTTTTTTTGTTTTTGCCCTATTCTAAACCCCCAAAAGCGACGCCGACAGCGGCCTGAACGGCGAACCTTTCCTCTCCCTCTTCGAGCGGCGAACGCATTGCCTAAGTGGTTGAGTCGCCTGACTGCCTGAGTCCTGAATCCTGATCGTCCGGCCTTGAATTCTGAATTGCCAATTGGACTCACGGTAAGTTTTCTAGTTTTTTCACTTTCACAATTTGAAATTTCTTTGAACATTGATTGAAACTTAATCTAAAATTCTTTCTGATTTCTGAATGAATGAATTATCAATTATGAATGCTTCAATCTTCTTATGATCTTATCTTCATGCTTGAAGTTGAATCCTTGGGCTTGATTGTCGATTGAATGATTCATGATTGATCATTGATGCTTCACTGCTTCAACCTTCATAGTTCATGCCAACAGGCTACAGCCAACAGGCTACATTAAGTATTTATGTCATTAACTATCTGAGCAAATGAGCAATTGAGCAAACTGCAAACAACAAACTTTGATAAAAGAAACCTGAGTCACCGAGTCGGAGACGGAGTGGGAAGTGATCACCAATGTATTAATGTATTATGTAGGTTTACTTCGCCATCGAAACAAAATTATAAAATAAATATAAACCGATTCAAGTCATTTATTTATAAAAATAAGTTTATTCATAATGCAAATGAGAACAATATTTGACCATGTTTAATAGTATAATATTTTAACTTTAACCATTTTTGAAATCGGTTATTCCTAATTAAGTGAACTTATCATGCAAAAGAGCTTTAAGAGTTTAATCCAAAAGTAAACAAATTAAACCAAAAAAAATCCAACTTATTAACATTTAAGTATGTGAATCATTTGCCCCAATTTTTGGGTATTTAATGATTTAAGTTATTAAATATGTGAATGAGTGAGTTGTTGGTAATTTGTGATATTTTAATTAAACATTTATTATTTGAACACATACTATAATTCTAAAATAGAGCTATTGAGAAATTTTTGAGCATTTTTTGTTAGTTGTTCGTAAGCTTTGATCTCAATTATTGTAGGTAGACAAAATGTCATCGCGGAAGTATCTTTGTGGAAATGACAAAAGGAAGAAGAAGCAAAAGCAAGAACAATTAACACAAGCGTTAAGTGGTTCTCTTAACAAGTATTTCACCTCTAGTAAGTTGGGTGAAACTGAAACAATTTCTCTTGAAAATTTGGTGCGCGAAGAAGCAATAGATGTGAATCCTAATGATCCCGTTGATAGTGACCATGGGGAAGGAGATAGGGCCAATAGTGAACATGGGGAAGAAGAAAGGGCCAATAGTAACATTCCTCCGGCTCAAGAAGACCATCAAGAACCTTCAGAATTAGACATTTATGATCCAAATAATTGGAAGTCAATTGATCATAAGCTCGTAGGTTTGTTGGTGGAGAAAGGACCAATAAGAGTTCAAATGGAAGAATTTGAATATCCGAGGGATGGTTCAGATAGAAAGCGACATTTTTCAAATGTGCATTATACTCGTCGCTTGCCTAATGGAGAGAAACAAGATAGAAAATGGCTTGTCTATTCAAGATCCTCTGATAAAGTGTTTTGCTTTTGTTGTAAGCTTTTTAACGACAAAGAAAGAGATTCTCAATTGATTAGTACCGGATTTAGAGCTTGGCACAATGTTGGAATCCGGCTCAAACAACATGAATCAAACAATGAGCACATAGTTTGCATGCAAAAATGGATTGATTTGGAGATAAGACTAAAGCATAATCAGACAATTGATAAAAGTGTGCAAGAACAAATTATGAGAGAAAAAGAACACCATAGGCAAGTTTTCATACGAGTGATGGCTGTTGTTAAAAGTCTTGCAAAAAACAATTTGGCCTTTAGGGGAAATAAGGAGAAGGTTTATGAGGAAGGCAATGGAAATTTCTTAAGTATGATTGAAATGATTGCAGAGTTCGATCCTATAATGCAAGAACATATACGACGTTTTCAAAGCAAGGAAATTCAATATCACTACCTTAGCCACAAAATTCAAAACGAACTGATTCAGTTGTTCTCTAATGAGGTGAAAAGTTCTATCATTGAAAAGATAAAGAAGGCAAAATACTTCTCAGTTATACTTGATTGTACACCCGATGTAAGTCATGAAGAACAAATGTCTTTACTCATTCGTTGTGTGAATGACACTGATTCTCCCGTTAAAGTTGCGGAGTATTTCTTGGGATTTATAAAAGTTGATGATACAACAGGAATGAGGCTCTTTTCAAAACTTGAAAATGCTTTATCTCTTTTAGGATTGAACATTGAAGACATTCAAGGGCAGGGTTATGATAATGGTGCTAATATGAAAGGACATCGCAAAGGTGTACAAAGTAGATTGCTTAGCATCAATCCTAGAGCATTTTACACACCTTGTGGTTGTCATAATTTGAATCTTGCATTGTGTGACATGGCTAACTCATCTCCTAAGGCTAAAAGTTATTTTGGTGTGGTTTAACGTCTTTATACACTTTTTTCATCTTCAACAAAACGGTGGGACATATTGAGGAGGCATCTTAATGGCCTTACACTTAAACCATTATCTCAAACTCGTTGGGAGAGCCATATTGAAAGTGTTAAGCCAATCAAATTTAATGCCTCGAAAATTAGGGATGCTTTGTTTGATTTAGCAAGTTATAGTGAAGATCCCAAAACATCTAGTGAAGCAGAATCATTAGCCGTACATGAAGTTGGGAGCTTTGAGTTCTTGGTTAGCACAATGATTTGGTACGAAGTTCTATATGCTATCAACATTGTGAGTAAGACTTTTCAAAGTGAAGACATGCATATCGATATAGCAGTAGACCAATTGAAGGGCCTTATTGCTCGCTTTCGTGAATACAGAGAGCATGGTTTCGAGGATGCCTTAATAAAAGCCCTAGAACTTGCTCTAGAAATGGATGTTGAGCCGGTTTTTCGTGAAAGAAGGTTCATAGAAAAAGACATTTTGATGAGGCTTCAAGTGAAGAGGCCATTTTTTCTCCACAAGAGAGTTTCAGATTAAAGTATTTCTTGTTTATTGTTGACAAGGCTCTCACCTCACTTGATGAAAGATTCAAGCAATTCCGTGAGTACGAAAAAAAATTTGGCTTCTTGTTTGATTTGAAGAAGTGCACAGATGATACAAGTTTGAGAAGTTCTTGCAAAAATCTTTCAAATATTTTGACACATAATGAGCAAGTTGATGTGGATGAAGATGATTTGTTTATGGAATTGCTACTTGTTAAACATATTTTGCCATCAGAAATAGGAGGCCCTATCCAAATATTGAGTTATTTGAAACGAAATAATGGTTGTTTTCCGAACACAGAAATTGCTTACCGAATCCTGTTGACTATTCGGTTCTGATTGCATCTGGGGAAAGAAGTTTTTCGAAGTTGAAGCTAATAAAGAATTATCTTCGGAGCACAATGTCTCAAGAACGCTTGAATGAGCTAGCTATGATATCTATTAAGAAGAACATGGCTGAAAAAATTGATTATTCTTCTTTGATTACTGTTTTTGCTTCTAAATGTACTAGAAGAGCGTCATTTAAGTAGTACTTTGGAATATGTTTTGTGTTAAGCCCATAACTTTTGCAATGAAGTGTTTTTTCAATTATATTTTATGTTTGTTTGATTGTTTTTTAGTTATTCAAAAAATAGATTTTTTTTTTTTTTGCAACATAGGAAGGCCCCGTTCGAGATGATCGGCCTTAGGCCCCTAATTTTACAGGGCCGGCCCTGAACTAGTATTTGTGCTCGTGCCTATCACACGGCACGAGTAGGGGAGGATGTTAGTATTGGAGGGTGTCAATATTTAAATAAATCAATATATGTTTTAATCATGTTTCAAAAAGAGTCTAAAATAACAAATTGAAAATAAAGATCTCTTGCTAATCAATTAAAACAATATGATCATTCAACAGTGGAGAAAAAAAATTAAAACTTTCTTTTGTAATTTTTTTGTTTAAAGAAACATGGATGGTACCTTGCTAGATTTTATTAATAGAAATGAAATTACAAATTTGAGGGGGATAACCAGTCTTGTCCTTATAACATGGGTTTACATAAGTGTCGGACCTTTAAAATGTTTTCTATGCAAGTGTACATTAACAACGATGTATTAAAAAATATATTAAAAATAAACCAACAACATAAAAAATCGGAAGAATTCCCAATTAGTGGTTATACATATTATTACTTATTCCATTTCTAAAAAATTAAAATAAAAACAATTTATTTTGTAAGAAAAAACCCAATAAATTGTGTTTGAGACATGTGTACATTGATTCGACCTTTACAAAATTAAAAAAAATATATATTGATTTATTTGAATACTGACACGTCCCATAATTGAAAACGATGTTCTTATATTAAAAATAAACCAACAACATAAAAAATCGGGAGACTGCCCAATTAAAACATGTATGTTTTTCTTTTAGAGTGGTCTTAACAGCATAAAAAAATTAAAATAAATACAACAATCTTGATGTTTATAGCCATTTTCATTGTTATAGGTAATACAAATTTGATCGCTATATATTTTGTTAAGGTATGGAGCAATGGGCAATTTTACAATGTGAAACATAGAGTACAATGCCGTGAAGCATCAGTACGGATATCAATTACATTTTGTCTTCGGACCAAAGGAGGAAGCCGGAGAAAATTTGTTTTTGGACCAAATACCTTGACACTAAGACATATTTGGTTTAGTACCATGGACAAATTTAGTTTTCTATCCCAAACTGACGAAGGCATGATATTCAGTGAATTGTGACATAAAATTTGATAACAAACAACGATGGACAATCCAGATGCTTAGGATTGATGGTCATCGACGAGGACGAAAGAAGGGGCGAGTTCAGCTGGGGAGACCAGAAATCGACACAAAAACAAAAACCAAAAATATGAAAGACAACAAAAACCAAAAAGAAAAATCAAAGGAATGAAAAAGAAAATTTATCAAATGCCTTGACAGTAAGACATCCCAAACCCAGTTACAATCATCTCCCCCAATCACTTGGTTCACAATTTTAATTTCAGGTGACGTACGTCGTCATCTACCCGCCCATAATCCTAATGAATTCAATCACTAAAAAAGAAATCGATTTCTAACTTCTTTGATTTCTAACTGAAGAATGAATATGCTTAAAGTAAATCGTGATTTCGGTTCCATTACACCGCCTAGACAAAAATCTGATAACAAACAATGGTGGACGAAAGACAACAAAAACCAAAAAGAAAAAGGAATGACAGTAAGACATCCCAAACCCTATTATAAAAATGGTCATCGGTTGGGAGGAAATAAAATTTTATGATCCTTGGATAAAAATTGCAATTTACTCAAACAGGTTCATCATTGATTGTTTCGAAATCCAGATTCATGGTGTATGTTTTTGACCAGCAAATAGTCAAAAACAAAAACCAAAAACACACACCGCCGATGCCTTGACAGTAACAATCAATGGTGGACGAAAGACAACAAAAACCAAAAAGAAAAATCAAAGGAATGAAAAAAAAATTATCAAATGCTTTAACAGTAAGACATCCCAAAAAAATTTATGATCCAAACAGGCTCATCATTGATTGTTTTGAAATCCATATTCATGTTGTACCAGAAATCGACTCAAAAACAAAAACCAAAAACAGAAAAGACAACAAAAACCAAAAAGAAAAATCAAAGGAATGAAAAACTTACAAAGAGAGAGATCAACTGAGGGAAGGATGAAGAAATCTGCCGAAGAGAGATTGGAAGATTGAGAGATGGCGAGATTGAGAGATATAAAAAGGAAAAAGAGAGAAGAATAGATAGGAAGATAAGAAAAAGAGGAGATAAAATAGGAATAGGAATAGGAGTAGGAAGAGAGAACAGAGAGAGAAATGGATGCTGGGAAGAAGCAGAGAGAGGAAGAGAGACGCAGAGAGAAAGAGAAACGTGGATAAAAACGGTTGAGATCTGGATTTAATCCTGGCCAGTGATTGTGTTTGGTAAAAACCAATCCTGGTCGGTAATTAGCTTTTCTTAACCGCCTGACCTATTTTATATAATAGATGCCAAATTTTTATCATGAAAGTCATTAACAAGTACTTGTCTACTTTAGGATAATGTTGTCAATTGTTATAATTTTGTCATCACATTCCAAGTTATTTTGTTTCTAATCAAACAATATAATAAAAATTTACACTATATTGGTAATTACATTCCTTATCTTACTAAACAATTTTTGGAAATCATCTTCCCATTTATTTTCGTCAAAATATCTTACTAGTAATCAATTCCACGGAATTGATTCAATTTCCGTATACTAATCGAGGCCTAAGGGCATCTCCAATGTGAGGTTCATAGGAATATTAACCGGGTCATCAAAAATCCTTACCATTGTTGAAGGTTCATAAGGAAGAGTGACTTATGGAGAAAATGTGGTTTTAAGAGGGGAAAAAAAAAGAAAACGAAATAAATATATGATTGATGATATGTGATGGTAGAACCATTAAAAAGTTGTATAATGAATTTAGGCAAAACGCATATTTGGGCCACTGTACTTTTTCAAAACTTGCAATAAGGCCACTGAGACGTCAAAATTTTCGGTGCGGCCACTGTACCAGACTTATCTTGCATGTTAACCCTATTTTTGGATAGGCGTTAAGTTTAACAGTTAAGTTATGTTAAATACCTATTTTGCCCTTATAAGTTCTAAAACTACGTGATATTAGAACCCCAAATGGGTCCAACTGAAATAAAATAAACCCAAAGGGCTTATCTCCCTCCAGATCTGAAACCCATATCTCCCACCATATGTTCTTGGTCTACCCATTAACCCATATTTGAGATAAGTTTTGGAGAGAGAGAGAGAGAGGGGCAGCCATGGCGGAAGTGGAAGACCTCACCATTGTCTTCGTCTTCAACCTTTGTGCTACTGGAAGTACCGCTACCCCCTCCCTCCCCATTGAACCTCTTCATGATGACAAAAAGAAATCAAAGGCAGCAGCTCCCAAATTTGACGTAAAGCCTCATTAATTGGACGCAGACATTTGTGCCACCAACTATATAATTTCAACAAACCACACAATAGAAAGCATACAGCTACAAAAAAGTAGTTACGCATCAAAATTCAATCAATTAGTCAATTAATTACAAAACCCATGAAGAAAAATTCATTCGAACACAAAACCCATAAATTTCGATCAACGATTTGCTTTGTTCGCATAAATTTCTGCTTCTACCCAACTACATAGTTTCAATCTCTAAGTTTGTACAAATAATTTCAATCCAGATCTGGTTCACAACAAAGATCATTCGTTGGGGAACAATAGCAGCAGGGTTAGGGTGGAAGAGGAGGAGAAGACGGGTTCATGGACCCAGATGCGATAGCTCAGAAATAGATGCGGTGGAAATACAAAATTAACTCCACGATTCACAAATGCTCTTCCAATTCCAAAATCTAAGAGTTAAAATTACCTCTAACGCCGACATTATTGATCAAAGCATCGATATGCCCAAACGCGTCCCAAGCCCTCTGTATGGATGCCTCGATACTGGTACCATTGGAACTAACGTCAAGCACCACCACCATACCAGAAGCTCAAAGACTTTGGCACAAGCTCGTCCATCGAGTTGGTTGATTTTGTCGCAGAGAGATTGGATGCAGTTGATTCGACAAGCAACAACAACGATTTTGTAGCTGGGTTTACAGATTGTGCCATAGGAAGCACCGGCGACCATGACAACCTTGCCGGTGAGATAGTGACTGGCTTTACATGCTGTGTGAGAAAGAAGAATGGTAGTGACTGAGATCGATTAGGGGGAGGGAGAGAGAAGATGAAACCCTGGAAAAATCTAGGTATTTTTTAACATAAGCCCTTTGGGTTTTTTTTTTTTAATTTCAGTTGGACCCCTTTGGAATTCTAATATCACATAGTTTTAGAACTAATAAGGGTAAAATAGGCATTTAACATAACTTAACAGTTAAACTTAACATCCATCCAAAAATAGGGTTAACATGTAAGATAAGTCTGGTACGGTGGCCGCACTAAAAATTTTGACGGCCTCAATTGCTAAAAATTGCAATAAAAAAAATACGATTTGTCTTTTATCATTGTGGATAAAAGTTTGTAAAAAGATGAATTTTTTGTTTTTTATATTACAGCTAGCATATCAAACAAAAAACTGAAAAAAAAAACCATTTAAAAAGTTTACCATTGGAGATACTTTTAAGTATTGTTGTCAATATCCAAAGACAATCCTATAATACGATTATTTTAAAATTGCAATATTTTATCATATAATTATATAAAATGGTGAAAATGACTTATATTGAACTTATTCTTTTCTTTGTATAGAATTTTATCAATTTCTTGCATTGTCTTTACACAATTACTAGAGACACACAATAACAAGTCAATATTACGATAATCTAATTTTATGAAAGAGCCATGCATGTAACAATCACACTAGAAACGTGTTAAACGTATACTACATATCTCTCTCTCTCTCTCTCTCTCTCTCATACATACTCTCTAAGTCCCTATATTATCGTCCTACTTTCCTTTTCATTCCCTAAATTATCATCCTATTTTCTTTTTTTTTTTCGTCCGTCCCAAAATAATTGTCCAGTTTGAAACTTACTTTTTTAAAACATCACTTTTACCACTTTACCCTTACGTTTTCACTCTACTTTAATTATGAGCTACATACACATGGACTTTAAAGGAAACTACACATTAAACCAATATAAATAATCAAGTCAATTATTTTTTTAAAATTGTGCGCCGAGTCAATTAGAACGATTATTTAAGGACGGAGAGAGTATTAATTATTTTGATGATGATAATCAAGGGGACATGGATCACGACTCGCCAGTGACCAAACGTCTTATGCAATTTGAGAAATAATCTATATATCTATATTATAAAGCAACTAGGTAATTAATTACGGTTATTTAGAGATTAAGATTAAATTATCTTAAAAACTTTAACGATTGAGATTTATCCTTACATTCACATATGTAAGTAGTTATCGATTTTTAACTATCTATTTTTTTTATTTCCTTATTACAAGTCACCCCCTATAATTAATATTATCAGCAGTCACTCATTTTTCTTCTCCATATGTTTTATCTTTATATTACAAAGTCACACCCAGTGATAAATCTTCTGAACAGTCACCCCTTATAAAACATCAATCCCTCAACTATCATTTGAAGTAATGTACCCTTCAACTGTAACATTTTTTTAAAAAAAAATTGTACCTTCTATTTAGGCACTGTCATTTTAATTGACAAAATCAGATATATTGGCACCATGCCATAGACACAGTCATGAAGATCTAGTCTATATTATAAAAAAGTTCGGGTCTAACTGGTGGCCCATGATCGAATTATGCTAAACATAACTGACGGTCCAAATTGATTCGTAAATATGTGAGTTACAAATGAATCCCTTAGTTATGAGTTATTTTTGAATGAACTCTCTACAATTACATAGAACTGAATTACCCTGTTAGTTATGAGTTTTGAACTGATCTCATACCGACACCCTACCTATGATACGGACACGTATACTAGTATATATATACACACACACACACATACATGCTCCTTTCGTCTCAAAATTGTTATTCTTCTTTCATTTTTTTATCGGTTCCAAAAAAATCAGTATCTTGTTCAAAAGTTATTTCTTAGGACAATACTCTTATTATTTTACTTTTACATTTTATCTTTACTTTAATTATGAGCCACATACACATGAACTTCAAAATAAATATACACTGTACCAATATTAATAATGAAGTCAATTGATTTTTCTTAATTTGTGTGCCGAATTAAACATAAAAATAATTTTAGGACGAAGATAGTATATATTTTGTATTTCTTAAAATAAAAAAACATGTAATTCATTTGTACCAAGAAAATTACGATTTGAGAGTTATGATTTTGAAAACTATATATATATATATATATATATATATATATATATATATATATATATATATATATATATATATATATATATATATACAGGGCCGGCTCAATATTTATGAAGGTCTAAAGCAAACTCTGAAGTGAGACCTTTTAAAATCAAATAATATATTTTTTAATTATTACATTTTTTGTTTACAGAGCATCTTTTGTGATTTTTATGATGCAAAATCATTTTTAAATCATTGTAATCGATTTTATTTAATAATTTTTTTTCAATCGAATACAGTTAGGTTACTTAATCTTTGTTGAGATATTGTTGATCTTAGATAAAATTTTATTAATTTATGTTTTAAAAAACTTTTTTTGCCGAAGTAACAGTTACGAGAATCGTTAACATTATTCTATAAGCGATATACGCATTTGGAAAAGAATCAAGTCTTATTATATAATTAATTATGTCAATTTGTGTATCTTTTTTCATTTGCATAATTTCTTTTACAAATAGTTTTGTAAATAGATCTAATCCATCAATATCAGAGTTATCATTATTTTTTAATGAATGTTCAAGGTTAAGACAACTGTCTTTTAAATTTTTATTATCCAATGACCTTAATTTCTCATTAAGTAACCTAATGAAAAAAACTAGGTGTCGCTTAATATATTTAAAAAATGGTAGTAATTTTTTTTGGAGGCCTAAAGATTTTTGAGGAGTCCATATCTCCTGTACCACTTGTGTTTACCACTTTTCATCTCAATCATTGGTTAAGATGCAATAGTTGAGATGCAATGGTTGAGATAAAAAGTGAGAGAGATCGGACTCAGCAATCTCCTTTAACTTTTCATCTCAATCATTGGTTAATACTGAGATGCAATGATTGAGATAAAAGAGACACCAAGCATGCAGTGAGAGACAGAGCTTCCTTGCCTTCACCCTTAGGCCGATCTGTATATATATAGTTTTCATTTGAACAACAATCAATTTAACTATGTTAAGTCAAAATAAGACAAAAATTAAGAAACCAAGGGAGTATGTGAAAAAAATGTTATAGGTAACGTAAAAGAAGTCCTTTCAAAGTATGATTGATATTGTCGTATTGAAATGAAAAGAGGGTGGAAAATGCATATGGAACGTGCATTATATTATACTCCGTCCGTTTTACACAAAGAAATTATGTTTGAAAAATAATTATTAAGGGAATGTATTAATATCATTAATGTTAATTATAATTACAAAATTTTTAAGCACAAGAAAAGTGATTACAACACAAATGAAAAGTAAAAATGAATTGTTATAAACATTGTATGCATAATTTTTTAAAAATAATTCTTAAAATAAAACATTCTAAAATAATATAATAGACTATTTGACTAAAAGAGAGGGAGTATCACGGGCAAAGAGTCCTATTCCATTTTGAAGAAAATTGACTTTAGAATTATATTAGTGTATGTATATGTTGAAATCATACTATTTCATGTGCACATTATAACACGATAGACTTGATAGTTCATTAAGTTGAATTAAGTAATTTTATTTAAAAATAAACACTTATTTTGAGACAATATAATTTATAGTTATTTTTTGATGATGGAGACTTATTAAGGATGAAGTAATATTTTTGTGTAGATTATGACAATTTTATTTTTAAAATTTAAACGAAAATAAATCAAATATCCATCTACAATTAACTTTGAAAAAAGTCAAATATGCGGGAGGAGATAATAGACTTTATGTCAAAAACAGAAGGAATATCTGTTTTAGTATTAATATATATTTTGATACCCTGCCAAATGCCAATACATTGTCCATTTGGAAAATAAGAAATGAGATTGCAGAAAGTGGGTGTGAACTAAGGGGTAGAGTATCATAGCTCTGGCCTCTGTGGCAAACGTAAAAATAGAAGGAAATTAAAAAACAGCCAAAAATTGACATCCCCTCGTTGCCATCCAAAAACCCTCGTCCATGTTGATGATAATTGCTTAGCCCCCAAAACACACAGACACACAGCAGCAGAAGAATAAGAAGCCAGAGAGAGAGAGAGAGAGAGAGAGAGAACCCACCCACTCACCCACCCACCCACCCGTCCGTCCGTCCGTCCGTCCGTCCATCTCTCTCTCTCAAAAATCAACCAACCCTTTCACCCGCTGGTTTCATTTCCTTGTTCTTTTTAGTCTTGAAAATGAAAATGAAAATGGAGGCCCTGGACCCAACTGCATGTTTGTTGATGGGCGATGACCTTTTGGATTTTTCCTTGGATGATGAAGACGAGGATGACGACAAAACCAAAGCTGTTCCCTCTTCTTCTTCCTTGGAATCCTCCAACCCTCTTCACGATCACAGCCGTTCATTTCCTGTAAGTTTATTATTATTTTTTATTTTTGGAGTATTAAACAACGTTTTTGCCTCTTCATCGTCATTTAGGCCCCCTTTGCTGTCGAACCCAGTTCAGAGTCCTTCCATGACTCGAACGATTTTGGGCGTTATGCGGCAAAAATCGGTGTGACTCGGCCGAGTGGAACTGAGTCCTGGGCGTCCCGAGTTGACTCGACCTAGTTACTACACCTTTAACCGTCTGAAATTCAAGGGTCCCGTCCCGGCCCGAGGCTTAACGAGTTCTGATGCGATGACCGTGTCGTAATTAACTTAACAAATGGAGGGCAATTAGTAAATGACACGAAACAAGGAAGGTTGGTTGGTCAACTCGCCTCACCTCACCTCACCTCACCTCAAGGAATGGTATCAGGCGTAGCACTCAAACTATCTAAGTCAAAATTACAATTATGTCCCCAAAACCCTAAAGGGTGTCACGCACGCAGTTAATGCATATAACAAGGGTGGTTTTGTCATTGAAAATCTCAAGAGTGTTATAGTAAGACAAAACTTAAGGGAAATCGTTTTGAAATGTTTTTTGTAAGACTAATATCCTCTATCCTCCGTGTTGGTGGGATGAGAAGCGAGGGTCGGTTCGTCTTACGAATTATGATAGAAATATTGTCCGAATATTATTTCCAAATTTCAATCAATATTGATGTCATTTTGTCATGTACAGTATCTTTTGTACACCTCATTTTTAAATAATTGTTATCTTTTTTAAATAAATAGACTTATTGAGCAAATTGTTTATTATATCCTTATTAATTGCAAAATGAAAAAAAGAAGACGTGCTTGTTGATTTGACATCAATATACTTTTGGAGTATTGGAAAAAATTATTGTCTTTGTTTTCTTTTTTCATCCATCCCAAAATAATTATCTTATTTGACAGTTTCCTTTTTAGGATTATCACTTTACCACTTTATTCTTATTTTTTCTTATTATTTTAATTTTGGGCCACGTATTCATGGGTTTTAAAGAAAATCACACACTATTCCAATATTAAATACTCAGTTAAATGTGTTTTCTTAAACCGTACATCAAGTGACGATAATTTGACGGAGGGAGTATGAAATTAACCACTTTCTTAAAATGGATAACCGCCTCCTTCCCTTCCTCCAAAAGAAGAGAGGAAAAGAATAAAAAATCATAAAATATTAGACTATTAGTTGTGAGAAATATCCCGCTGATGACTAATTAAAAAAAATGAAAAAAAAGGTTAATATGAAAAAATTGCACTTGAAAAGTCAAATATATAGGAGTTATCTTATTATCATTGAAATTTGTAATTATTACAAAAGTACCCAAGTGTAGGCCGGATACTTACTTCATTGGTGGTGGATAATTTTGATAATTATACGAATTTTTGTTCAACTTTGTCATTTCAACCTAGGTAGCAATCATGTGATTGGTTACATATCACATGCCTTAGCATGTAATCCCGTTTTGTAACCCATCACATGCTTGATACCTAGATTAAGATGAGAAATTTGTGCCAAAAAAGTTTGTATCCCCATTACTTTCAAATGTTAGAAATGGGTTCTTTAGATAAAATAACTCAAAATACAATAGTGGACTTTTTACTTGAAATGAGGTAAATATTTCTTATATTTACCTGCGTAGCATGGGTGTTTGCTATTTAATAAAAGAAATTAAAGTAGCTCATTTGAAATGTATACATGAACTCACAATTTTTTTTAGATTTTTTCCTGTACCTAATGAAGCTCAACTTGCTCTTCAGTTATGAGAAAATAAAGTTTAGAGTTTGAAATACATGGGGGAAAGTGGGTGAATTACTATTTTGTATAGTACAGATTTTAATAAGTTGGTTAATAATTTTGGGGAAGATATAGTTTGAGATTTCATTTTAATTTGTTGAAAATTTATACAAAATATTAAACTAGCATAGATTTGGGGGGAGACTAAAGTAGGTAATTAGGGGATTGCACCTTTTGCCCTCACGGGCTTAGCTCAGTTGGTTAAGAGCTAGTAGATTTGGATACAGGACCAAGGATCGAGTCCTAGCAACCGCAGTGTGGGAGTTTCATCCTCTTGTGGGGGTGGCTCCTTGTAGGTACTAGGCACGGGTCCTCCTAGCTATTTAATCGCTGAGTCACCGTGATTTTCCCTCTCACATTCTTATGGGGCTGGGGTGTGGGGGCTCTCGGGGGGAGCGTTTCCCCTTTTTTAGGATACGGGATTGCACTTTTCTTTCTTTCCCAATGCTTTAAATAGACCTGGATTAAGGTGAGATTATATGAAGTAATTAAGGGATTGAGCTTTTCTTTCTTTCCCAAAACTTTATTATTCCCATGAGAAATAATCCGAGATTAAAAATCACAAGCAACCAATAATGTTGTGCCAAGTGTTTTATTTATTTTTAACAAACTCAAATTCTCAAAAAAAAAAAAAAAGAAAGAAAAGTGTTTGGTATTTTCAAAAGCAATGAAGAAATAGGGTGTTTTGCTATATTGTATAGCTTAGATAATGTCTAATAATTATGCCAATGCTACAGGAAGACTTTGACCACAATATGCCCATTTGGGAAACATAACATATGCTGCCCTCTATTATTCAAATCATGTGGGTGCCTCCAATTATTTGTTGAATATCAGAGAGAAAAAGATGCCATTTATTAAAATGCCCTTGATGTTGGTATGAATTACAACATGACATTTATCTTAGTTGGAGGAATTTTGTCAAACAGAGTAAATAAAACTCATGAAGGCACCCATGAAATAGGTGGACTCCTAGTCGACGAGAAAATATATAATGGTCCTAGAGCACTATGATGTTGTCATTGCTTTGAACTAATGGGAGGCATTAAAACCGATGAGGTGGGCATCTTTCAGCTTTTGAACCTTCAAAAAATTTAGACCTTTTTTTCCGAACCTCTAATGAAGGTTTTATCCCCTCAAAAGTTTCAAGGCCCCACGTTGGTTATGTTGACATGGTGCTCTACGACCATTGTACATTTTCTCACCTGGTTGACTCAATATTTAAATTATTTAGACCGAGTCGTTTTTTGCCATTTCCAGGAATCTGTGGAGGAAGAATTGGAATGGTTATCAAATAAGGATGCATTCCCTGCAGTTGAGACATGCCTGGACATTCTTGCCAACCCATCCAGCATCATCCCTAATCACCAGAGCCCGATTTCCGTGCTGGAGAACAGTACTAGCTGCAGCAATAGCAATAGCAATAGCACTATCACAAACTGCTGTGGCAGCCTTCAAGTTCCAGTAACTTATCCTGTTCGCCCGCGTTCCAAGCGTAGACGTAGAAGGCGAAGAGGATTTCCGGAGTTGCCTAGTCAGCAATGCTGGTGGTGGAACCAAGAAAATGTGAGGATGGAGTTGCCATCAACCCCACTTCCCCTACCACCAACAGCGGCCAGAACGATTGGTAGGAAGTGCCAACATTGCCTAGCTGAGAAGACTCCACAATGGCGTGCTGGCCCTATGGGCCCAAAGACATTGTGTAATGCCTGCGGGGTGCGCTACAAGTCAGGGCGGCTTGTCCCAGAATACCGCCCAGCCAGTAGTCCTACATTCTCGAGTGTGTTGCATTCGAATTCTCACAGGAAGATAGTTGAGATGAGAAAGCACAAGCAAGTGGGAGGGATGATGGTGAATGAAGCCTGTGGATATAGCGTAGGTTAGTGGTGAGCAGTTTTTTTGTTCTTTATTCTTTTTCATATTTTTTTTCCTGACTCCTTTTATCTTTAGAAATAGTTTGATTAGGTTTGTTGTAATGTGCTAGAAGATCCTTTGTTTCGATCAGAATCTATTAGGGAGTTCCGGTTTTTGCTTGCTTAGTTATGCCGTTGAAAGGCAAAAGAGAGAACCCCAAGAAAATGTTTTTGGTTTCGCTGCTTAGTTATAGTTTTTCTTTGATTGGCTATGATGAAAATTTGGAAATTTTGAATTTTGGATTACAAAAAACTGGTTTGTGGTGAAAATTTTCAGAAGGATTCTTTATCTGAGCTTACTTGGAACTGATGGTTAGTTGATTAAATTTGATATTTTTGGCATTTGCTATAAGTAAGTTTTTGCAAGTGTCTTTAGGCGAAGTAATGTTTTAAAGTCGGTCTGTTGTAGTCAAATTTGACATGCATTCTTAATGCTTGTGAATATTTGCAGTGCATGAAGGGGTAATTGTATATTATTCAGATATGAATTTTGAAAATTTATGTCTGTACAACAGTATACTAATATTGTCGTTGTAATGTACAGATTTTCCTGCATATTGTGCAACTTATTGATGCTAATCTTGTCATTAATCTGTCTTGGTAATATCATGATCCCACCTGAAGACTCGGCATGTTTTTAGGACCCGAGTTTTGTGGAGTGTCATGAATGATGATTTACTGGAATGTGGGATTAGTGGGTTGGTTTACGGTCGATTGATGTATGGAAGATATGTGAATGCATCTTTCCAGCATGAGGAGGTCTGTCTAATAACTTTAGTTGGAGAAAGCAGTGTGGTATGCAGTATTCGGTGGGGTTTGTTGTTAATCCTTGGTGTTGGGTGTTGGTTTTCGATTTATGTTAAAGCATCACTTGCTGTTGTGACTTGTGAGTGTATAATGAGTGGTTGACATATTCCAAAAATGAGTTTGAGGAAACCTCTGGTAGGCACGGTGGGTTTGACTTTTGAGTAGTTGACAGTTGTGTTGGTGTGTGTTAATTGTTGAGCTCTTTCTTGATTAGTGTTGGAACTTGGGAGCTTGAATCATGCTATGACAATCGAGAAAATTGATGGAATGGATCATGGATGGGGTTGTTGCAGAAGGGAAGGGAGTCGGGAGTCGGGAGTCGGGACCCGTGTGATCACACAAGATAAGCTATTTTTTGCTGTATCGGGATGTTGTTATTGTCTTTGTCAATGATGTATAACGACCTGGGCCCTTTCACCTTTGTCATGTGATGCAATCTGCCAATCTGGAATACATGGTAACATGGATAATGGAACAGGTGCATTGTTGGTCCCCAAAGGGCAAAGGCACGTCTTACCTATTCCCCCTATGAATTTGATGTGGCTTTCGGTGGGAATTTCGATGCAGTTTGATATCAGGTTAGGTGTTTGGAACTGGGAATTACCTTTCATTATTTCATAGATGTTATGTCATTTTTGGTGTGCGTGCCGGGTTCACGATCACGCGTCTACCTGGTTGCTTGTTACTTGTTAGTGGCCATGAATACCGAGCCGAGCATGACCATGGCGTGTTAGAACCATTTTTACGTAGTACTACCTTAAACGAAAGTCAAGAAAGATAATGTTTATATTAGTTTTTGTAAGACATTGAATTCCTTGTTATCCAATTATCTGTGTTATGTTCCTTGGCACCGTCATATTTCTAGGTTAAGTTAAGCTATAGCCTAGAAATATAATATAGACTTAATTTTCAATTTTGTCACTCTACTATCGCAAAAAATTTGTTAAGCTCATTCTATTACTATCTTTTACAGTTTTGTAATTCTATTTTACAAGAAAGTATAAATATAATTCATTAAGTGAGTATCGTTAACGAACCTCGTTAAAAAGACTGAAATACCATGCTATTGTATTGTCGAAATGATTAAAGTATCCTCTGTAGCCATTCATTAATTTACATCTCACAAATTTAAAATTCACACCTCAATTTTCTCTCTCATCCTCAATAATGGCGCCATCAAAACCAAAGCTTGGGGGGGAATTTAGTTACTTACATAGTTGTTTTATCTTCTTAGAAACTTTGTGGGAGGGTTTTGTGACTGGGTTGTGTCACCCAAAGTTGGCTTTTGGCTTCTCCTTGTACATTTATGCGTTTCTCTCTATCTAAAGAAACCCGAAAATTCAGCCTCAATTCATCAATTATGGGCTTCGCTTTTCCTAGGCAGACTTTAAAATTATTTCCTGCGACGAAGCATCGTAGTAGTTGTAGCCACCGTCACTCTTAGATCTGCTCCCGTAGATTGCTTTTGGATCCATCGTCTTCATCCCCTATCCCGTTCACTGAATCGACCTCCATTTTCACTATCTTCTTCTTAAGGATCTAATCCAAAAATCGCACGGATATAAACCAAAAATCCCTTTCTCACTTCTGCTTGCTTGTCACATTGACATTTTAGCAACTCCACCAAAGAATTACTAAAGCGTCGGTCTCTTCTCGTTAAAGTCGAGGTTGTTGAAGTCGCCATTGACAAAACTGCTACTCACCAAAAGCAACTGAAGCACCACCATATCCTCTGTTGTTAACCTGATGTGAGCCCTAATTTTAATGGGTTTCCTTTATCTCTCTAAAATCGAGAGAAAAATGTGGCCTTAGTTCATCTTCTATGTTGCATATTTCCAACAATAGAGTTCTATAGCTTATAGGCTACCCCAAATTCACTCTTCTTATCTACGATTTGACGATGACTACATTATGTGTTTGTGTTTTAGCTTGTGGTCATGGATGAGAGAATAACGTGAGTGCAAATTGTAAGAATATTTTCAGATTTTCAGAAACATTTTAGGTGGTTCATTAAAAAAAAAATATATAAACTGAGTTATTAACGTAAAACTTTGTAAAATAGAGTTACCAAATTATAAAAAATAATAATAGAGTAAATTTAACATAATTTTAAGCATAGAATACAATATACTGTTGATATGCTCTTTGGCAAAACATGTCGATTGTCTAATCCGAATGGAAACTAGTAAAATTGCAGCAGCAGCTACTGCTAGGTCACAAGCTCACAAGCTGACATGATGGATGAGGCATTCCAATTCACCCGTTACGAGTAATGAGTAGTTTATCTTAATAGGGTTTTAGGTAGAGGTGGGCATCAAGATTCAAGAAAGAATTGACAGATGTCCCAAATTATTATTCACCTCGCTAAACTTTACCCCTTTTAGCTCTATTCTTTTGTAGGATTAGGATTTAGGATATGATGTGCAAAAGAAAAACATGTACTAGTAATATTTTAAAATTGACAGATGTCCCAAATTATTATTCTCTTGTAGGAGTAATACATTGAGCGTTTCAAAAAAATCTTTATGTGCATTCAACAAGTAAAACCTGTCATTCCTAATGCCAACTTCTTAGTTCTTACCGAAAATAAAAATCACAAATGTAAAGATCGGCTTCGTACCAATTCAAACAAAAGTGCCACTCATATGTAATGTAACCGTGTGAGATCCGAGATCGTCCGTTCTTGACTTGAAGTGAACCAATATAATATCATTGTCTACAAGACTACATCATTTTGTATTATAATATCAAACACATTGACTACAAATTTAATTTTTTTTTTTTGTCTCAACAACCAGAACAAAATATACAAACACTTGTCTTCAACTTTACCCATACTTAATGTCGTGATTCGATCAGCTAAGGATAAGTGTGGAACCACTACTCATCCTCTATTAAAAAAAAAAAAAAAAAAGTACCCACTAGTCACAGCACAGCTGCACAGGTAGAAGCCTCTACGATTGAGGAGTAGATATCCCAGGCCCAGGCCCAGGCCCAGGATGAGAAATAGTAACACCCTTTCCACTCGTTATGACTTATGTTGAAAATTGCTTAAAAAATTTTGGACCTATTTTAGTAGTTTTAAATTGAACCTTGACTGTTTTTTTATAGATTCATTGAAATCTAACTTATTTTTTCTATTCCAATTACAACCTTCCGTTTATAAATCCGTTAAATGACTAACGACTTGCTGAATAGGATTCTTATGTAGCATCCTACGTGGATTTGGCATGAGCAAAATCTCAACGTTGAATCCAAAAACTACTTTCCCATCAATTTTATTTTCATTATAAACCTTGTATAAATTTTGTACTTATATAAAAAATCCTAAAATTTATTTTCACCAAATCAAACCCTAAAATTTAAAATAAATGAGTATTTATATACCTATTTCATTTAAAAAAATATTTTGATTGCTTGTCTATTTTTGAGTATATAAATATATTAAATATTGAATTCATTTTAAAATTTTGTAAACAATAAATCAAGTACAATATCGTTATACTCCCTCCGTCTCAAAATTATTGCTTTATTTGAAACTTTCATTTTAAGGACACCATTTTACCACTCTACTCTTAAATTTTCATTATACTTTAACTATGAGCCACATATACATAAGTTTAAAATTTGGGGTAATTTCTGACCAATCCACTTTAAATAACTTCAATTCGCTCCAGTTGACCATTGGACGAAAAAACAAAAAAATGTTATTAATGAAACAAAATCAGATAACTAGGGGTGGGCATTCGGTTTCGGGTTTTCGGGTCCCAAACCGCCTGTAATATATATAAGACCGCATCTCTCCCCTTCATTTCCATAATTTCATGTTTCCTATCTTCAAATTCAAACCCCTTTTCTGATTCCGTGATGGAGACTGAGGGTATTGAGCAGACGGTAGCCGTACGATTGTGGGTCGTCGAGTTCTATAAATAAAGAATAGTGGAGAGTGAAGCTAGCTCAAGCAAACGATGATACGGGGCCACCGTCACACCAATCGAGTGCCAGGAACCTACCGGCTTTGTCGGATGCTACACACGCATGGAAGGAAACCTAGATGGCCAAATCTAGATGAAACTTCTAAGTTTTTTGGGGATATAGGAGAGAGGAGAGAGAGAGGGGGAAGAATTAAAAAAACCTAGAGTGAGTGAGAGGCGGTGAAGCCGTGAGCTTGAAGACTTAAGGGCGCCCACCATAGCCCCTTTTTTGAAACCTCTAAAAGGCATTTTGGAGTTTTTTTCATACTTAAGCTCACAATGGTTAATTTTTTCCACCCTCTATCTTTAAAACAAGTTAAGGCTCCCTTTAAGTTTGGAGGGACCTTTAGTGAAATAGTGATCCACTTTCTCTCTCCAATTTTCTTTCTTGTCCATTTTCTTTCTTCTTCTCCACCATTTGTGTAGTTATTATTAATTTAATAAGTTTTATTTGGTGCTGAATTTTAAAAAAAATTCATTTCTTCAGTAGGAGTTAAGTTTATATAATAATAAAAAAATATTTTAAACATAAATTTTCTTTTAAATTGACATTTATTTTGAGATAAAAGCAATTTTAAAAATTATTAAAACATATATTCCTTCTGTTTTTAAATAATCGTCCTCTTTAACCCGACACACCGTTTAAGAAAATTTAATTGACTGTATTACAAATACTGGTGTAATGTGTGATTTCCTTTAATTATACTATCTTTGTCTTCTTAAATTTTCCTACCGCTGCAAGCTACTGATGTACATATATTCTTTTTTTACATTATTATCGTATTACATTATTATCGTAAACTTAATCGATTGATCAAATTGAAAGATGCTTATTTTTTTTTAATGTGAAATGTGTGTATTAATTGTGAATTCTTTTCAACCAAAGGACCCTTAAGGGGTGATGTAGTGTATTGATCCCTTCCCATGCCCCCAACGTTTTAAAAAATCTTTTCAACCAAAGGAAATCATTTGTTTCGTGTTTGTAATCTATGAGAGGATAAAATAATAATAATAATTATTATTATAAACATAAATTGACCCTTAAAATGACATATATTTTTAGATTAAAGTAATCGAAATAATTAAAAAATAAAATATTTTTTCCATAGAATATATAATATAAAATATAAATATTTCAATTCAATTGTGATGGAAAAATAGAAATAAAAAAGATGAGAAATATGGTGGTAGTTAGGTTTGTTAGTTGTGATGAAAGAAATTTGAGGCTTTTAAAGGATTGTATAAAAGGTGATTATTGGAGTGAATTTTTTTTAGAGTATTAAAAAAATATAAAAGGGACAACAAACAAGAAAATTAGAGGGTGGTATCATTGGAGATGCTCTAAGGAAACCAAGATCTAGATTTCTTTTAGGGATATTGGAAAGAGGAGAGAGGGGGTGGAAATAATTACAAAAAGAAAAACCTGAGAGTGAGAGGGGTGAAGAATGTTGATTGGTTGGGGAGGGGGAGGGGGAGTGGAATGCCGAAAAGCCCAAAAGGGGTTTTTTTTTTTAATAATTAAATTGTGGTTTTAAACTAAACGGGTAAATCGAATCGATTTTGTGGTTACCCGATTATTTCAGAGGGATTATATGCGATAAATTATTAAAAGTAGAACACTATTACGTATGTGTTTAATATATTTGATCCGACATATTATTTAAGAAAAATCAATTAGCACAAATATAAATGTTAAGATATTGTAATTTATTTTTTTGTAAAGCTTTCTCCATCTCTACCGCTGGTAGACCCCTTAAAGCATGTACAATGGGGGGTTTTTCCCCAAATCAAACTTAAATCTTCTCATTCAATGGAGAATTTTAAAAAATCATCTCCAAATCAACCAATGATTTTAAAAAAAAAAAATAAAAAATAAAATCATCCCTTGAACCCCAAAGTTCCCAAATCCTAGGTCCCCTTTCCAAGTGTCATCATTTGAGTGGATAACATTTTATTTTCTTTCATTGCCCTTCTTGACCAATTTTTAGCCAAAAAAATTTAATTTTTTAATTTAATTTTTTCCTGAATTAAAGTACACATTTTTACCTATAAATAGAGACTTGATTTGTTTTATTTTGATATCAAAAAAAATTTATATGATTTTTTCAAGTTTCTAGTCATTATTAATGATGATAAATATGGTGGGGTATGTAAATATGTTGGATTTTGTGTCATCATTGGGAAGGTTTTTTGGTTTTGAATCAAATAGGTATCTAATGAATTATTTTATTGTTTTTTAATGAATTGTATTTGATTTTTGGTTTGATTTGATAAAACCATTGTACATGCTCTTAGGGTCAATATATTATAATTTCAATAAATTCACTATTTAATATATTTAAATACTAAAAAATAGACAAGAAATAAACATTTTTTAAAATGAAATTGGTATATAAACAACTATTTATTTTAAATTTTAAGGCTTGATTTGGTGAAAATAAATTTTACGATTTTTTATGTACTTCTCTCATTTATATATGAAATGGGAAGAAACCGGTCTAGGGTTTTTTATGAAATTACAAAATTTATACAAGGTTTATAATGAAATAAAATTGGTGGAAAAGTAGTTTTTGGATTCAATGTTGAAATTTTGCTCCCGATAAGTCCACGTAGGATGCCACATAAGCATCCTACTCAATAAGCCATTAGTCATTTAACGGATTTATAGACGTAAGGTTGTAATTAAAACATCAAAAATATGCTAGGTTTTAATGAGTTTATAAAAAAAGTCGGGATTCAATTTGAAACTATTAAAATAGGTCAGAGTTTTTTTTATGCAATTCTCCTTTGTTATGTGTATATGTTCAAACTACAACTCCATGTTTATTTTTCTTTCTATAGATAGTAGCTGTGTAAATTCATGTATCAGTTTAATTTGATACCGTCAATACGACGTACCTGTCACCTGTGTCTGTGTGTGTGTCAAAATAAATGTAGATTATCATAATCTAGGCTTTAATTCTCTGAATCCAATATTAGTCCCCTTTGACTTTCAAAGGGCAAATGGCGGTACTCTCTTAATTAGTTTTTAAATTATTGTTTAGTTTAATTTTTTTAAGTTTAAGATGATTATTTTTCAAATGAAAATTAAAAGTGTAATTTTTCTTAATTCATGGCACTTTTTCGATACTATAAAGTGCGTGTTCTATGATTTTAAAGAAAGAAAAATATATACCAAATTAAGTTCATTTCATTTGGTAGAATCAATGACGTGATATCACCGTTGTATTCTATTAAATATTAACTTTTATGAGAGCCAGAGAAGTTAGAATATTGTTTGATTGGGCTAAGTTTAATATATAAGTTGGCTCCACCAGAATTTAAATAGAACAAATTTTTTATTTTTATAAGAAAAGAAAAAGGGTCAAAATTGGACATAAAACCTCTCAATTTTTGCAATTTAAAAATTACTACTTTTCTATTGCGAATTGTTACTTTCATTGCAAATTTCCTACTTTCAACATATTTAAGTACTTTTCTCTTTTAAGTATATTGTCTATTGTACCTTTTCTTACCAAAAGATTTAAATAATTGGATTTTCAGTATCATTAAGGTGTTGATATGCTCTACTTTGACGAATAACTCAAATTGAAGAAACCAAAACTCTAAAATTGAAAAACCCACATTATTAAAAGATATCAAAATCATATACTATATGTTTTTTTTTTTTTTAACTTGGCTAAACTTGACGCTTTTTAAGTTATACAGTCTTTGTAGGATACTCATACGATGTGAACAAGGAAAATATGAAATATTCTAAACTAATGAGATGTTCAAAATTATTCCTCTCTTGTACCAAGTATTTTTTGCTAATACATTGGCGGATTCAATGTCTATTCATATTGTTTCAAAAAGCCTTTAGATACATTGAACAAGTAAAATTCGTCATCCCTAACCACCCAATAGCATCTATTATTACCATCGTATTCTTTCTGATAACAATCATAAGACAACTTCTTATCGAAAACATTGAAAACTTGTGTTCATTCTTGTGTTAAGCTATGTTCCCAATAAAAGACATGTGTAAATATTTTCGAACCAATTGACACAAAAGTGCCACTGATAGGTATCGCGATATGGAACGGTGATATCCGAGATCATCCTCTCTTGACTTGCAGTGAACCAATATAGGCCAAATTACTTTTTACCCCCAAAGTTTCCACCAAATCCCACTTTGCCACCTAAACTAAGGTTTGTCCCACTTTAGCATTCAAGGTTGCCATTTGTCCCATTTAACCTCCTCCCATCCATTTCCGTTACTAAAATGTCGTTAACTTGCACGTGGTCTTCCACGTGCGGGTTATTTTCATCCTTTTTCCATCCCAGTTCACTCCCCCACCTCACTTTCTCTCTCCTTTCTATTCTCCACATATTTCTCCCCTTCAAATCTAGCAACCAAGAAAGATTGAAGCTTAAAGAGATAAAACAAATGGAAAAAATTCCCTTCTCCATTCTTAGTTATGTCCACTCTCGCTATCTCTCTCTTAAAAATCCGACCTAGCAACCATCCCTGGCTCTAACTTCACTAAATCCTCCATCTCCGGCCAAACTGCATCTTCATTTGCCATTATCCATTCGCTCTCCCAGCACCATTCATCCCACCCCTTTTTCGAATCTCTTCCAGCCATAATCCGACGAAGATCTCCTCCAGCTCCTCCAATATTTCGCTTCTCCATCTATATCAATGGCAACCTACGAGAGAAATACGAAATTTTCTTGCAATCCATCAATAAGAGGATTTTTATTCTTTTGTGAACCTATTTGCTTCATGAGACTCTCTTGTCGATTCTTAATGCAAAGCCGAAGTTTCTCCCCTGTCAATCCCTCAAAATGCCACCACAATCCTTTTCCAACAATTCGTAGTCTCCTCGCTTCAATTTAGACCAAACTCGCACTATTCACACTTACCCACCTCGAGTTTTCGGTTTTCGATCTGTAATTGATCGGACCTTAACCCGTTTTCCATCCCAGTTCCAGTAATTGGGGCCAATCTAGGGTCTTTCCTACCACCATTTATCATCGATTAGTGTTAAACACTACCAAATATTCAACCTCTGTTGAGACATGTGTGAATGACAAGAATTTTGAGTTGGTTTATGTTCAGGGTGCTGGGTTGAATGTGAAGCCGTTGGTTGAAAGGATAGACAAGGATGAAAGTATTGTTCGGGATGGTCAATTGGAAGTAGATGAATCGAGGTTTGGGGTTGAGGTTGAGGATGGTGATAAAAATTTACATAATTAGAATCCCGAGGGTTTGAATGAGGCTGTAAGTTGTGACTGTTGGGAAGGAGGAGTGTGTGTTTGGAAAGAAGGCGTGGGAGTTGTTCCATGAGAGAAACAATAGGTAAAAAGACAAAAATAACCCGCACGTGGAAGATACGTGCAAGTTAACGACATTTTAGTAACGGAAATGGACGGGAGGAGGTTAAATAGGACAAATGACAACCTTGAATGCTAAAATGGGACAAACCTTAGTTTAGGTGACAAAGTGGGATTTGGTGGAAACTTTGGGGGGTAAAAAGTAATTTGGCCACCAATATATTATGATAGTATACATCGTTTTGTATTAAAACGTAATATCCTTTAGTGAGCACACAGGAAGAATCCTCTGCGATTGAGGAGTAAAGGCACAAGATGAGAAAGAATAACACCCTAAATTTCATGCACACATCCATGGTTTTATGTATATGTGTTTAAACTAGTACAATTTTATGATTTCAACTTGTTTATTTTTCTCTATATATGATCTCTATATATAGGAGCCGTGTAAATTCATGTATCGATTTAATTTGATAGAACGATTAGATTACGTATGAACGTAATCGCATATATATATATGTCAAAATAAATATTGCTTATCTCTAGGCTTTACCTCTCTCAATCCAATATTAGTCCACTCCATGACTTTTATTGGTAAAAATGCAATTTTTTTTCTTTAAAAGTGTTTCAATATAACGTTTTAAAATGCTCAAATTTAGAGCGTTTTAAATATATGTTGCGTTTACAATTACTTTGTTTATGAAAATCGTGTTTTGACATAGTATTTCAAACGTGTTTACAAGAAAATAACTACATTTTGAAAATGTTTGCGTTTTAAAAACGTTGCGTTTTGAAAAATATGCGTTTTCAAAACGATGTACCAAATGGAACCTTAGTCATAGTAACAAAAATATTTAAGCGCAAACAATGTGTTTACAATACAAGTGGAGGGTAAAGATAAAATATTTATAAAATTTTAAATATAATTTTTTAAAGTAAACTTTTAAAATAAAATATTCCAAAATATTTGGCTGGAATAGAGCGAGGAGCTCATTATTCATTCCATATTCCATTTATATACTAGGAATTTTTATGCATCACCCATTCCATTTATACTATTTAACAGGAGTATTAATTAAGATTCACTTCAAATCATAATAAGCAAAGTTAAATCACATGGGATGGGATTATCGGAGCTGCATGAGTCAAGGGTGTGGCAGTGGTAACTGGTAAGGGTCAAATATATTGTTGGTATACCGTAGCTCCAGTGGCGTTTAACCCACTTGATTTAGCTTCCTAATAAACTTTTGCTGCTCTAATTAAGCGTTTATGAATTATGATTAATTGTCGGTTAAGTTTGGTCTTATCCTAATGAATTCTTAAATCTTAACTAATTGTTTGACCCAAAATATATAGAGCATCTTGGATCAGGATCGAGGACGTGCGTTGACGATGCCATCCAACTTTTGCCAGCTCTTTCCATTCTCTAAACTCAGCATTCTGCCATTGTCCATCGATTGCTGGTAAACTGACACATTCTTTAGTTATATATAAACACCGACGATTCAAAGTTCGATTTATTATAGTTACCCAACTTAAAAATGTTTTCCAAAATTGACTTGGTTCATTTTTGAGTCAATTATGAAGCACAAATTGTTTAGTATTTTCAATTAAAAATGTGTTTGTAAGCTTATCAAGTAGAACCCCAATATTTTATCATATGTGAAAAACTTGTTTAGCCTCATTGTGATTCTTAAGAATCAATCTCAAACATGTTTTTATGACTACCAAGTAATGCAAATCAGCTGGTTAAGGAGCTGTTCTAAGTTAATCATATGCAGAATGGGGATACCTTTAAGAAACTCAAAAATGATTAATGCTATAGAGAATGTACTTAACCCGCTTAAAATTTTCTTAAATCATTTGTTTAGGTGGACTAAGATCTTTCTTACTCCACTTTTGGAATTTCGCTCGATTCTAAAACAATGCACAACCTAACTCAATTTCTTTTGGAATTTTAAGCATTATGATTGAAATATTGTTAAACTTTTCAATCTTTATATTCCCTCCGATTTTAAATTATTATCCATCTTTCCTTTTTCGCATGTTCTTAAATAATTGTTCAATTTCAAAACTTTTCCTTACAGGATTTTTTTTTACCATTTTACCTTTAATTATGACCACATACACAAAGGTATTAAAGAAAACCATATATTTCACAAATATTTTAATCCAGTCAATTCGTTTTTATTAAACAATGAACCGGGTCAACCTGAACAATATTTTAAAAACAGAGGAAGTATATAATAACTTAATCTCTTCTATATGTAATGATAATAAAAGTCTTTTACCTAAATACTTTTAAAACCAATATTATTTTCTAACAAATATAAGATACATCTCTTCTATTGACAATAATAGTAAAAGTATTTTATCTAAATTTAAAAACTTTTAAAATTAACAATAATTTCTGACCAATGTGTGATGCATCTCATAAACTTTTAAAATTACTCATATTTATTGACTTCGTAACTTGTGTTTGACTCTTTGAGTAAGAGTATCAAAAGACATATCATTAATGTTTGAAGTAAAGTAAATAAGAGTAGTTTAGTCTTTGTTATATGTTTCATTGGTCCGTGTGAAAAGCTCCAAAATGACTTATATTTTAGAACATAGTGAGTAATATGTATACAGAATAAGATAAAACATTTTGATTATTAATATGGGTAGGGCAGGTTTTGAATTTTTGGGGACTCATGGTTAAAAATAAAATAAAAGGGTCTCTAATCTCTATAGAGATATAAGATCATAGGTTCAATCCCTATTTCAAGACATTTAATTTTTTTTGTGTAATTTTTATTTGAGATAACTAGTCTATTGTGATTTTTATAGTAAATGATATAATATATATTTTTGAAAGAAAATTCACAAACCAAAATTAATAATAAAAAAAAAATCACCATCCAAGGATTCAAAACTACAGTTTCTAATATGTGCTTAGCACAACTCACCATTATATCAAGCTAGCTATTTTGAATATTTTCAACATTAAATTATATATACAATACTTAAGGCAATTTCTACAAATTTGGGGTCCTGGGTGGTCGCTCCTCTCACCCCCCCCTCACGGCTGGCCTTGAATATAGGCTTGATGTGTAATATATATTCATAATGCCAAGTGTAGATTTCTCCTTTCAAAATCTCACTTTTAAATTATTAACTTTTGAGTTACTATTTCACTTTTTTTTTCTCGTATCTTCTATGGTTGTATTTCTCTTCTTCTCTCACATCTCCTCCTTTTTTTCTCTCTTGTCACCACTATCTTCTCTCTTTTAATTATGTTTCAATGTTTTTCTCTCTTTAAACATAAAAAATAGTAACTAAAATAAAAATAATAGTTCCGGAGTCAAGAAAACAAAAATATAAGAGGTTAGTAAAATAAAAATAATTTATGAAACAAGCCACTATAAAAATAAAAGTTACAGAATCAACAAAACAAAAATAATTTAATGTTGAAGTTAGTAAAATAAAATAATTTACAGAGCAAAAGTTTAAAACAAATTCTTAAAAATATATATGTAAAACAAAAATATGTTAGTAAAATAAAAATATTTGATGAAACGAAAATAATAGTTACAAAGTCAATAAAATCAAAAACAATTTAAATTGAAGTTACTAAAATAATAAAAATAATTTAAGGGACAAAATTTTAAAACAAATTATCAAAAATAGCTATGTAAAACAAAAATACATTAGTTAAATAAAAATATTTGATAGAACAAAAATAATAGTTACAGAGTTAATAAAACAAAAATAATTTAAACTGAGGTTAGTAAAATTATAAAAATAATTTACGGAACAAAAGTTAAAAAAAAATTCCTAAAAATAGTTATGTAAAACAAAAATACTTTAGTAAAACAAAAATATTTGATGGAACAAAAATAATAGTTACAGAGTCAATAAAACAAAAACAATTTAAATAGAAGTTAGCAAAATAATAATAAAAAATTACGAAACAGATTTTTTTCGTAAAACTAATTCTTAAAAATAAAACAAAAATAATAGTTACGAAGTCAATAAAACAAAAAAATATATAATGGAAGTTATTAAAATCAAAATAATTTACAAAACAAAAATAATAGTTAACGGTAAAAATAATTTCATTATTTTGATTTTAGCTTATTTTCTTCTCAGAAATTTCTTTATTCATAAAATATAAATATAATTTATTAAAAGTAATCATTCAAAAGGATGAACTTATTTGAGTTCAGATTCTATTTGTAGGGCGGAAAAAATCAAGTTTGCTCAAAGACATTCATTATACAGAGTTTTTGAATAGTATAAAGTGTTCGGGGTTGTTAGGTCATGAATTGACACTTAAAATTAGTGTTCCAGTAATGCTATTGAGAAACATTGATCATGCTGTAGGGTTGTGCAATAGAACAAGACTAATCATCATAAATCTTGGGGATCATATTGTTGAAACAAATTTTTTGAAAGGAAACAATGTTGAAGAAAATGTTTTTATCCCAATATTGTCATTAGCTCTATCTGATGTAAGACAATTTTTCAAGTTTCAGAGAAGACAATTTACATTGCTGGTATCATATGCAATAACAATTAACAAGTGTCAAAGTTAATAATTGCACATATGTCTCTTTTTGAAAAAAACCAGTATTTAGCCATGACCAGTTATATGTCGTAGTTTCTAGACTAACAAATTATTTTGGTTCGAAGATATTGATAAGCCGTGAAGATGAAAAACCAACTAATAAGACAATAAATGTTGTTTATGTACAATTTAGTTGACGTGCGTTTAACGCACGGGTTACAAAAACTAGTTTTGTTTAAAGCCTAGGTGTACATGACACAATAATTAATGTAGGATGGAAAAGTAAGAATAAAGTGATAAAAATATTGTTTTTTAAAAAATTAATACGACAATTATTTTAAAACAAACGAAAAAAAATAAGACACAACAATAATTTTGGAATGGATGGAGTATCGGAATTGTATAAACTCCATCGCATAGTCTCATATTTCACCTAGTAATAATCTCAACTAGACTTATTCATCTTACAAAAAAAAGTTGGGATGGGATGAAGGCCTAAGACAAGGCACTACACACAACTATACATTGCAACTTGTTGGTCACACAATATGCAGGCTCATCAAGCAAATTCGAGCAACCCACCCTAGGGCATTATCGAGCTCCTTGCACCCAAAAATCTAAAACCACCCTATAATTGTGGGTACGTCTGATAATTGGATAAGTTGAATCAAATATGAGTTGGATAACGCGTCAAATAGAATCAAAACCTATTAAAACCCTAATATTAAACTGATGTAATGAGTCGGGCTAAAATAGGTCAACCCGACTTAACCTTGATTTTTCCCAAAAATCCATACAATTACAGAGTAAAAATCATCATGTCAAAATGGGTAATAGATTCTACTCGCTTTAACATGAACCGTTAATATTTTTAGGTTGAAACGAGTTACATGTTTTGATCCAAAAATGTTATCGATTTGACCTAAAAATATTAACATTTTAGGTTGAGTCGAGTAATTTTTAAGTCGGATTACTGAGTTAACTAGTTTTTGATTGTCCTTGTCATGTCTAATTGCTGATACTGGGACGTATGTTTTTTTTTTACATAAATTTAACAGACATAGTCAAATTTACACGAGTGAGGTAGGGTCGGCCGTAGGCGTAAACATTTGTAGAAATTATATAAACAAGAAGAGCCGTGTCATACTGATATTCAACTGAATTTTAGGTCATCGTCAATTTGTCATGTTAGTGGTGAAAGGATGAGTCAAAATTGGGTGAAGTGGGAGGGGCTTGGAAGTTGGATCAAAACAGTACACACACAAATGAAGCTCTAGTCATTTCATTAGCCTAACAACATGTGCTTCCACCAGTTGTACTTTTATGGAGTACTATTATTTTTTAGATATTTCAGTTTAGAATTCAATTAAAAAAATTATGTTTACTAATTACTATCTCCGTAATATTTTTTCTTTACCCTTCGTATTTAATATTAACATATTGATTATGATCAAACATTTTTATAATTGAAATCAACTTTAATACCAATTATATATATCATTTATTAATAGATTTTACAAACATATACTTTTTGGATGGATCAAAAGAAGTATTAATAATCATATATTATATGGGTTTGAGATTTTGATTTAAACCGAGTATTATTGAAATATATACTCTTTTCGTTCCGCCTAAAGAGTCCTTATTTTAGAAGTCTAATTATTAAGGAGATATATTAATGTTATTAGAGTTAGTCATAACTACATAAATACTAAAGCACCAAAAATATGTTTATTATACAAGTGTAGGGTAAATATGACATGCTATATGCATTGTGAACATAATTTTTAAAGTAGACTATTAAAGTAAAAATATTTCAATATATTATAGTGGGCTCCTATTTGTCTCAAAACAAATGGAGTATTAAGTACTACTCCCACAAATTATGGTCCATCTTTTTTTTTTCGTCAGTTTTTAAATAATTGTCATCTTTCAAAACTTTCCTTTTTAAGAAAATATTTTTACTACTTTATCCTTACTTTTTCTACCTACTTTAATCATGGTTACATACTCAAGGGCATTAAAGGAAATCACACATTTCAACAATATTTATAATATAATAAATTATTTTTTCTTAAATGATGTACCAGGTCATAATAGATAATATTTTGAAAACGAAATGAGTATTAATTATTTTTTACATTAAATTTTTTATTAAAAAAACACTGCATTTAATTTTTTAAAAATAAAACCAATATAATTATTCAAAAATAAATGATTCATTTAATAGCCCACCAATTTTCTAGGTTTCAGGATGAATATAATTAGTGCTAATGAATGTACGCAATATAGCAAGGATGAGACTATTTATACTTCAAATTTTGCTCTTCACGCACTATTTTATGTATTATATAACACAATGTATAATACTTTAATGCAAAAAATGAAATACAAGG
The DNA here is from genome assembly GCA_013146195.2 of Codonopsis lanceolata. Taxonomy (NCBI): domain Eukaryota; kingdom Viridiplantae; phylum Streptophyta; class Magnoliopsida; order Asterales; family Campanulaceae; genus Codonopsis; species Codonopsis lanceolata. The sequence goes on from CM028384.1 coordinate 94,165,315, forward strand.
TCGTAAGGAACAAATTTTAGGTTCTAATAGCCCCACCATATAACAATAGAGATGTTAATCGGTCTAGCCCTAACGGTTTCGGTCCAATCCTGACGGTTCTGATCCAGAATAGGTCCGGTTTAGTCGGTTTTCGCTGTTTTCCGGTCAAAAACCTACCAGTTTCGATCTAGCCCTGTCGGTTTCGGTTCAAATCTACGGTTTCCATCAAATGATTAAATTTGTACGTTTTTTCCCAATTTCGAGACTTGTACGCTTATTTTAGCGTATTATACGCGTCTCGTATATTATACTAACTATATTAAAGCTGTTAATCGGTCAAACCCTAACGGTTTTGGGTATTATACACATCCTGTATATTACTAATTATACTAAACTGTATGCAAGTCGGCTTCCGGTTCAACCCTAACGGTTTTCGGTCCCTAATCGGTCGTGGTTTAAACGGTTCGCTTTAAACGGTCTGCTAAAATTGCAAACCTAACCCTGAAAAAATCCGATTTAATAGGTTCAGATCTGCGGTTCTCGCCCTATTAGAGAGAGTACAACGGAGGTTTTAAAACCAATTTCCCAAAAATCTTGGCTTGCAATGGTAAATCTTAGCAAATCTTCTATAAATCAAAAGGTGATTTAAAATTAAAAGTATCGGTAGAAGAACTCCTCAATTTGTGGCATCTCCACAACAAGGCCTAAAGTGGTTGAGAAGCTTTTTTGTTTATTTTCGTTTAAGGGCGCTTTGGGTATTCAAAAAGATTTTTTTTAATTTTGTTTTTTATATAAAACAATACACATTTTTATCTACAAATAGAGATTTGGTTTGCCTCATTTGGATACCAAATGAATTTTTTGCAAAATTTGAATTTATTTGTAAGTTTTCTCTCTCTCCTCTTTCTCTCCAAATTTCATTTTTTAATTAATCCATTTTTAAGTTGTGTATTATTTATTATTAATATTATTATTATTATTTACTACTTAAATATTTTATATAATTTTGAAATTAATTATTTATGCCATATGAAATTTATGTGTTAGTATAAATTGAAATAATATATTAAATTAATAGATATAAAGATGGTGGGGGTAGGTAAAGTTATTTGAGATAAAGATAGTGAAGTATGTAAATATGTTGGATTTTGTGCCACCATTGGGAGTGTTTTTTTGTTTTAAATCAAATAGGTATCTAATAGATTAGTTTATTAGTTTTTAATGGATTGAATTTGATTTTGAGTTTGATTTTCCCCTACCATTGTACCTGCCCTTAACATCTCTATATAACAATCCTCCACTTATGACGTGGATCGTTGATTTTGACATAAAGTAAGTGCTTGGACAGGCTTATCTCCTCCAATTGTCCATCTTCCTTGAGTTGGTGGGCCATCTTGTATCATGGGTGCCGCCTGTAATGAGTGTGGGACCCTCCTAATATCCATATTCCATGTTCTATATACACTACTACTAATAATTTTGGTTGGGTGGAGAAGGGGGAAGCATAAAATAAAATACTTTTAGGAAAAGAAGCGTTTTGATTAAGATTGTTTATTCTACTGCACATAAAAATGGTAATCCTTCTTAAAAAAAAAAAAAATTATCGTTCTCCTTTCGTTCGTTCTAAAATAATTATTTTATTTTGAAACTTTCTCTTTTATTAAAATATTTTTTATAACTTTATTCTTATTTTTTTCTATTTACTTTAATTATGATCACATGTTCAAGGGCGTTAAAGGAACACATTTAACTAATATTTATAATACAGTCAATTATTATTTTTAAACGATATGCCAGGTTAAAAAAGAACATTGAATTGAAAACAAAGGGAGTATGTTATGTTTTATTTTTTCGTCCGCACTCCCTCGTTTTCAAATAATTGTCTTCTGATTTGACACACTGTTTTTTTTAAAAGTAATTGATTGTAATAATAAATATTGGTGTAATGTGTTATTTTCTTTAATATCCTTGAGTATGTAGTTATTATTAAAATATATTTAAAAAGTAAGGATAATTTGATAAAAATATTTATTAAAAAGAAAGTTTTGAAAAAACAATAATTTTGAATAAGACGAAAAAATAAAGGGGGAAAATTATTTAAGAATAAAAAGAGTATTTAGTTTCTAAACTCTTTGTTGTAAATACTGCTTCGTTTCTTAAATAATTATTCAGCCTTTTATTTTTGTCAGTTTTAAATAATTATCTTGTTACAAAACTTTTCTTTTGATAAACATTTTTTACCATTTTACCCTTATTATTTTTGTCTGTTTCTTCCTGCTTTAATATGGACCACAAATATGTGACTTTAAGAAAACTATAAATTATACAAATATTTATAACAAAGTGCACAATTAAATATAACAACTAATTTTTTCACCAATGCGTTAAACGCACGCCATATATATTTTTCAACTAAACTATATATAAGTAAAATAAATAACAAGAATAAAATCAAAAGAATAAATAATAGAAAACTACTTAACTAATTATAAAAGAGTATATTACTTAAATAAAAACATTATAGATTCCGAAGATTTTCCTTGTACATAACATTTGTTGTTTTATTGGTTTTCTTTTCATCTTCATCACGTATCAGTATCGACCGAACATTTTTCTATCCTTGAAACTGCAACATGCAGTTGCCTATGGATAAACATCGGCTTCTTCAAAAACAATCCTGCATATAACAGTGATTGACTTCAACTTTTGTTAATTGTCATTGCTTACGATTTGCGCATCGCGGTGCATGATTTTTAAATTGTAATGCATGACATGTCTTTTCGTACGCGTGTTCGATTCATTTATGATATCGTAGTATTTCGTCTCAAAAATGATTTTTTTTATTATTTTAAAAATATAAATGATTAAAGCGTAATAAAATTGTGCTTAGTGAACTGACCCGAAGATACGTTTGATAATTTTTTGTAAGCACATGAGTATTCGTTTTTTGTTTTATTTTCGGATCCAAAGGTTACACAACAAAAATACAGATCTATTGAAAATACAAAAAAATATAAGTTATATTTTCTGATTAGATAATTAATAAAAGGGAAAATCATAATATATAATATAAGTTTTATACATACTTCGGCATCAACAATGATCAACACCATAGTTGTTGTGTTGGTACAGAGGCCATGGTATTTTTTGTAAAAGAAATACTGTGAAAATGTCTAATTGATTAAATTAGATGTATCTTTCAAAATTTTAGTGACACTTTTGAAGGTTCACCAATAAGTATATTTACAGAGGCGGAAGTCTGAAAGGATAAAATACAAAAAAATGTTGAGAATTTGTAAAAAATGCAAAGAGCTTTGACTGATAACAAATGATTAATTTGTGTATGGGAGAGGCTATTTCCACTACATTTTTTGCTAATCCACTACATCCTTAACTATTGCACTAAATAAATACATGTTTAAACAAAATTACCACTTAAGTACTTGCCCATTTAGTTGAATAATCAAGTTATTTTCCTAATTACCTTATTATATTATTATTTTTAGTTCAAATATCAATGAACAACATAGTTATAGTTATTCTATTTTTTTATTTTTAACATTTTAATTCTCAACAAGCAAGACGCTTATTCATTTTTTTCATAATAAATATTTTCAATCTATTTTCATCACTCATGTATCATATTCATTATGATAAAAATAATATGATTAATACAATTTCTACAAAAAATTTAGAATATATTAGATATTTTATAATTAAAAATTAAAATATTCAACTTTAGTTTTAAAAATATTATTTTAAAATACCAATTCAATAATATTATTATGGTAGATATGCAACTGAATATCTACTTTCAATCAACTCAAAAGATTAAAATTTTGAATCAATTATAAAGGTAGACAAAAAATTTCAAATTTTACGATACTATTTCATACTATGGTTTTACTATTCGATAATTTTTTATGATTACATTCTTTAAATTTCACTTTTTATATTTTCCATAACCAAGTAACACATATTTACTCAAAGTTTGGTAGACAAAAAATTTCCTTACTATATATGTTTATTATACAATATAACTTCAGTTATAAAATTAATTAATAAAGTCATTACAAAAAGTAAAAATAATAGAAAAAAACTATGTTGTTCATTATTGTTTGAACTAAAAAAAATGTTGAAAGGTAATTAGGAAAGTAACTTTGTTAGTCAACTTAAAATGAGCAAATATTTAAGGGGTTATTTTGTCTAAATATGTACTTATTCGATACACTAATTAAAGATATAGTGGATAAGTAAAAATTGTAGTGAAAATAGCCTCACCCTTTATGTATTTATTTATGTAAGACATTAATTGTTAAGTAAATATTGCTAATTATAATTACTTCATAAAGATTCATTTTAGAAAGTCAATTTAGGCAGACAACTGCCATAAATAGGAGTGTTATGTGCTTATGCCAATATATATATATATATATATATATATATATATATATATATATATATATATATATATATATATATATATATATATATATATATATATATATAAATTATTTAGGAATGGAGGGAGTAATATTTTGATTTTTTTTTTATCCTTATTCATTGCTACTTACCAACGAGCTCTAGCTCAACTGGTACTGCTCACTTCTCTTAACGGAGAGGTTGGGTGTTCGAGTCTCACTAGAGACACCTTGGACATTACACCTCTCAGTAGAGAGGTCGGGTGTTCAAGCCTTTTCAGAGACATCGTTGTTGTTAAAGCCTTAGCCAAAGGCCACATTTAGCTACTCACTTATCTTAACGGAAAGCTTGAGTATTCAAGCCCTACCAGAGGCACCCTGGGACTTAATTACTCTCAACCGAGAGGTCGGGTGTTCAAAGCCTCACCAGATGCACCATTTGTTCGAGCCACACCAAAGGCATCATATATATAATTGTAGCCTTTCAAGGAATTAAAAATAATAAAAAAAAATTAAGGGTTGGGGTACGGTCTATGTCCCCTCCAACCTTTTAAAATAATAATAAAAAAATATTCATTGCTACTTAATGTTGGGTCACACTTGTACATGAGTTTTAAATGGAAAAAAGAAACATATGAAACATTATTTATAATCGAGACAATTCATATATCTTAATTTGTGTGCCAAGTCAAACATAACAAATTTTATGAACAAAGTGAAGGGAGTATATAAATGAAATAAAAAGTCGTATAAAATATATAAATTAAAAAGTGGAGTGTAAATTAATTAATGAGTTTAGTATAAGAGAGATGTTATTTCCACTACCAAAATTATTTATCTGCCACAACATTTATTATAATATTCAACCACTATATTATGAGACAAAACTTCCCTTAATTAGTTACCCATTAAAATGATATAATTAAATTTCGAGTTATCTTTTATTTCTCCTCATGACAAACTAAAAGATAATTATTAAATTAATTTTGTTGTTTATTTCATTGTATTTTCTACAAAAAATTAAATTACATCTTTTTTTACATGAGATGTGTTGAAGAATTAAAAGTAAATATTTGCGTGATATTTCTTTGTCTATAAAACCCATAAAAACTACGCTATAATTGTAAGTTTTATTCAAAATAAAAAGTGTCTACTAGATTCAAATAATATTAATTTAAAAATATTACTCAATAATACAATTAGAGGTTACGTAATTCTAATAATTTTTTTTGTTCATTCCCAATGAAATATAATTTTATGACATTAAATTCTTAAAGATAAAGGTTATTACTATCTTCATATCTTAAATAAATATAGTGGATAAATCATTATAATAAAGAAAACACTTTCCCAAAAATGAAAATAAGATATAATATTAAGCTGATTTGAGGAAAGGATGGTAAAAAGAAATTCGCATAAGAAATTGTATATGATTCAAGTTAGTAACTATTTAAAAGATATTTATGTTATAACTATTTAAAAGGTATGAATTTGTTAGAAACATGGTCAAAGTGGGAGACAAAGAGGAGTGATATGAAGATGAGCGAGACCAAGATGAGCGAGAAGTAGAAATTTTCATCGGTTCAGTATTTGAATATTATTGGGATAAATTTATGAAAGATGACTTTTGCGGTTAAAGAAAAAAGAAGAGATTTAAGCAGTTACAATTTTATAGAAAATGATACATACCTTTAATTATCTCGTTATCTTTTGATATTTTCCAATTTGGCTGGCCAACCCGCCCCCAACCCCCCACCATAACCTATTTGGCACACCTCTTAATGAGCTGATATTTTCTCAACCCAACACACTTTTTTAAGTTGTAAAACAGGTTACCCAACGGGTCTAACCAATTTTAACAGCTTTTGTCATAATCACTTACTTACGATTTATTATTTAGAGAGTACCAATATTCTATTTATTAAATACTCCTGTAATATACGTGTCCGTGTCATAGACATGGTGTCGGTATGAGATAAGTTTAATAAATAGTCGGGATAAACAAAACTTATAATTAATGGGATAATTCAAACAAAACCCACAACTGAAAGTTTTATATGTAATTGTAGATGAACTAATTCAAACATAACTCATAATTGAGGGGTTTATTTGTAACTAACATGCTTACGAATCAATCTGAACCGCCAGTTGTATTTAACACAATTCGATCAGAGCCACCAGTTAAACTCTGAGCTCTTTTATAATATAGATAATCAAATACTCCTTAATTTTTCATGTATATAAATTATTACTTCTTGAATATTAGATGTTAGTGAGGAATATATAGTAATAGAAATATTAAATATTAAATATAAAATAATAAATGAGTTGCCTCGTCCGAAAGAATCCGGATCCTCTATTCCAAAATTGTATTTCGTCTCTTATTCCACCGTAGGATTCTTGTTATGTGTCAATCAGAATTTTTCACAAAAGAAAACATTGAGCTATATTTTACGGATTCTTATTGTTATGGAAACATAATCAACTTAGTAATTGATTTTGTTTATTTACGATTGACACGTGCCAAGAATCTAACGGTAAAATAGAAGATAAAATACAATTTTGGAATAGAGGATCCGAATTCCGTCCAAGGAGTTTCAGACGGGTTTATGCAATATTGATGTTTTTGTTGTCGGATTCACTAAGCTTGGTTACACGTCTTAAGGAGTATTATTATTTCCTGATGCATTCATTATATGTTGCATGTCTCGCTAATCGCTATGTTAATGTGTTCCCTAACTATTCTTCATTTCATCAAAAAAAGTTCATTATTTTATTTGTTTTAGTTACAATAACTATTGAACTTAAGACACCACATGCAAACATCTTCAACATTCTCACACCCTTTTACAATTATAATCAATTCAAAAGATATTAGTATATTTATTAATTATTAAACTTTTTAAAGTTTTCCTAGAAAAACTAAAAATAAATAAAAAAATTCTCATGTTTCAGTGCTAACCTTTCCATAATCACTTAATCAGTTAAGATTATAAGTTAGTTCAATAAAATAAAAATCACTCTATAGCTTTTGGGTATAGTAAATAAGATAATATACAACTCCTACTAGTACTAGGTAGAGAATAAGGTGATTTAAGCCTAGGATAATATAATTTTTTGGTCCATGAACTATACTAATACTATTTGTTTGGTCCTTGTATTTTTTTTATAATGTGTTTGGTCCTTAAAGTAGGTTTTTGCTGTGAGATCCCCCCCTCACGAAGTTACCGTCAATTTTTCCGTTAACATTTAATTAAAATCCCGAATTTACCCTTATGTCTTAGGGCATCTAATGAAATCTCAAATTTGTCCATGAAACGAGATCTTCTTCTTCCAACAGATTTTGGTGGTTCCCAAGATTTCATATGAGCCCTGATTTTGTGTCGTTAGAGAGGGAGAATCAAAGGGGTTTCATTGCTGCTTCGAGAAATAACAATCCCAACCCCGACGATGAAAGCAATAACAAAAAAGATACCCATGTTTCGTCAAATGGGAATCTGTCTCCGTCTTCACTCACTCTATCCATGGCAATGGCGGTTGGAAATGGAAGGGTCACGCACTGGGAGCCCAGATCCGGCTCCCATCTCCTCCGTCTCCGGCGCATCTCCACCATACCCACTAGCCTCCTTCTCCAATTTCTTTTTCCTCCGACCATTCTTCTTTTTCATCGCCGACCCCAAATCCCCCATAGCCCCTAGCGACTTCTCTCCTGCCCGGCCAAAAACACCTCTGTTCGCTATAGATCTGTCTGCCTCACCCACAACGCCAGCCCCCCGCATCCATCGCTGATTCACCTCCATCTCAGGCCGACAAGACTCCATTCTCTGTAACAGATCCGACAAGCGTCTCATGTCGTTCTCCGGCTCCAGCTTGGATGCTTCATTGGAGTTTTGGTAAGAACCAGAGGCCGGCTTTGTTTCAGATTCTTTCAGTATCGTGAGCAGTGACGACGCTGGAGGAGATGAAGGGGAAGTGAGAGAAAGATGTGTGGGGTAGATTGTGGTCGGATCTTGAAGTAGGGGCAGCGATGGGCTTGCTTCTATAGATCTGGGGCGAGGACGGAAGGGGATGGAAAGATTTGAACTCGGGTTTAGGAGATCGACGAGATGGAGTTAGAGCGCCGGAGATTCGAGCGTGAGAGATGAGGGAGAGAGAGAAAGCGCAGTTGGGCTTCCTTCATTGCCATTGAAAATCGTGAACATTCATCTTGTTCACTGAAAATCATTAACATTAAAAAAAGTTCATTTGCTGCTTTTCCATTTCTTTTTTTTAACCATTAATATTACTAAGGGTATATTTGGGGTTTCAAAAAACATAACAAATCGACCAGAACCCCGCGTGGGTAACCTCTTACCAAAAACCTACTTTAAGGACCAAACACATTACAAAAAAAGTACAGGGACCAAATGCATAGTATTGGTATAGTTCAGGGACCAAAAAATTATATTATCCTTAAGCCTATCAATATATTAGATTCAGATCGGATCAGTTAAATTTATAATCGATTTGGTAAGAAATTAATGGAATTGGATCATATTAGATTATTTTTTTGAATATTTTAAAGCTCAATCCATATCTTAAATTTTCTAATTCAGATTTTATTCGCCTCTTATTAAAATACTAAATAAAATTAATATTGAAGTATTTTTACTTAACCAAAAGTCAAATACAATTAAAAATTTTTGTTTTCATATTACACAACCATAAATAATTAATAAATATATATGACCCATAATTAAAGTATGATGAAAAAATAAGGATAAAGTGGTAAAAGTGATGTTCTAAAAAAGAAAATTTCAAACAAGACAATTATTTTAGGACGGCTGGAAAAGAAAAGCAGAGTAATAATTTTGAGACAGGGGGAGTAACATATTATAGTGAGCAGAAAAATTTATATTTAATCAAAATAATAATGATTAATGACTAAAAACTCAACATAAATATTTTTTTTATGTATAATATTAACAATTTTTTTTATACCAGATCGGTTCGGGTTGTTGACGGATCGGAACACCTTAATCCATATCCGATTTGTTAAGCTTTTGAATTATTGGATCAGATCAAAATCAAATTATCAGATTGAAAAACAAAATCCATACCCTAAAAATGGCATCAGATTCAGATCAAAATCCGATCCATTGACAGGCTTAAGAGTGAATATCATTATATATTGATTTCCATAAAACGAAAAGATAAAAAATTTAAAAAGATGATTTTACAAATACTTTTTATAAAATATTTTTTTAACTCAATACTCCGTATATGATATATTAATAAGTTGAACTATAAAAAAATAAGTCCCATCTTAATGTATTAAGTTCACGGTTTTCAATTTTGAGTTACTCAAACGAAAGTAAGACAAAAACGGTAACAATGACTCACGTGGATGAATGCAAAACACGCAAGCGACATCGTAATGAAGGTGAGCTTCACTTCACTTTCAGTATCAAAGGCCTACCCACCAGAAGCTTTAACAAATCACAATCCTTCGTCCAATCCTCCATTAATTTTATACTTAAACACCCTCTCAAAAAATAAAAAATAAAAAAATTGAACTTTTCCTGCCCAAAAAGTTCAGCCTTTCTAAAGCACTAAAAAAAAAGAGACTTAATCTTTGAGAGGGAAAGTGATGGAAAATCTTTGAGAGGGAAAGTGAAGGTACATGTAGATTCTAGAGAGAGATAGGGAAATGGGAGAGCATGCTTGGTCGGCCATTAAAGCTTCAATGAAGAGCTCTTGACCCGACCCGATCCATTTCGTTCACTTCACCTAATTTTTTTTTTTCACCAGTCTAATAAAGCCCAAAACCATTACAAGGCGTGGCTATGTCTGGTTTCCTTTACTTCCTCAATAATCACTCTCAAACAAAAAAATAAGTAAAAAGTTTTTATTATTTGCATTGGGTTTCCATTTTTTTTGGGGAGTTTTCAACAAAGGCTTGTTCCTTAATAAAAGGCTTTGAATCTTTTAATTTTACTAGAGAGAAAAACTTGTGTGTAGATTGGAAGTTCCCCTCCCCACTACTTTTGGAAAAAGTTGAAAGACTTTTTTCCTCTGTGTGTGTTTTCCAATTTATGAATTCCATGGTGTACCTTTTAGCATCTCAAGGAATCACTTGAATATTGTGGATGACTTGGGCTGTTCTGGGTTTCTTTCTTTTTGATGATTTATGAACTCAAAGGTATGTTCATACTTTGATCTTTGATGTTTTTCTTATTCTTTATGTTTTTTATTATAAGGGTTCCTTTCTGCACTTGCTGTTTATTCTATTCAGTTTTTTTTTTTTTTTGGAAATGATTTATTCATCATTCTTTCTTAAAAAAAGGCACTTCTATTCTTTAGATTATATATATATATATATATATATATATATATATATATATATATATATATATATATATATTGTTTTTATATGTATTTTTAATTCAAAAATTAGTTAGTGAGTTCAATTACAAATACCCATTTGATATTGAGTTGAATCTCTGAATTTTGATTGTTCAGCCTTTCAAAGGACAGATTCATCTCTCTTTGTTTTGAATAGACTTGTTTATTGATAGTCGAGAATTTTGTTTTCATTTTTAACTTGAAAACCTTTTAATTAGACTTGGGTTGTATGCTGCAGCCTGAACTTGATGGTAATCTAAGTTCATTCGACCGGGGGAGTTGCTAGCTTTGACTTCATTATTGGAGTAATTCATAATGTTCCGGGTTTTGTGGTCAATGAGCAATCTGATTGTGGAGTTTACATGGATATTTGTTGTTGTTTTACAGATTTTTCCTTCTGAGGGGTTAAATCCAGAAGGGAAATATCTCTTAGAATTGAAGAAAAGTATTCGTGATGAATTTGACTACTTGGGTAATTGGAATTCTTATGATCAGACGCCGTGTGGGTGGACGGGTGTGAATTGTACGTCAGGTTATGGTTATGATCCGGTAGTGACATCCCTTGATTTGAACTTTATGAATCTCTCGGGTACCTTAAGCTCTAGTGTAGGTGGCTTGGTCTTTCTAACCTATCTTGATGTTTCTCACAATAAATTTGCTGGAAACATTCCAAAGGAGATTGGAAATTGCTCCAGACTGAAGATTCTCTATTTGCACAATAATCAGTTTGATGGGGGAATTCCTGCTGAATTGGGTAAACTTGCTAGTTTAACTGTGTTGAATTTATGCAACAACAAGATATCAGGTCTGATTCCTATGGCGTTTGGAAATCTCTCTGCTCTGGTTGATTTTGTGGCATATACAAACAATATCATAGGCCCATTGCCTCGTTCTCTTGGGAAGCTCAAGAACTTGACAACTTTTCGGGCTGGGCAGAATTCAATTACAGGAGGCATCCCTGCAGAAATTGGCGATTGTCAGAGTTTGGAATATCTTGGTCTTGCCCAAAATCATTTGGAGGGGGATGTACCGGCAGAGCTTGGCAAGCTTGGGAGTTTGACGGATCTAATTCTTTGGGATAATCAGCTGTCTGGTTTTGTGCCAAAGGAGCTTGGAAACTGTTCCAATCTCGTGACTCTTGCCTTGTATCACAATAATCTTGTTGGGGAAATTCCAATACCGATACTGAACCTCAAGTCGCTAAAAAAGCTGTACTTATACAGGAATGGATTGAATGGAACGATTCCAAGAGAGATTGGAAATCTTTCTATGGCTACGGAAATTGATTTCTCCGAGAATTATTTGACTGGAGAAATCCCCATCGAGTTAAGTCAAATAAAAGGTCTATATATACTATACCTTTTCCAGAATCAGCTTACAGGTGTTATACCAAATGAGCTTAGTATGCTGAGAAACTTGACCAAGCTTGACCTCTCTATTAATTACTTATCGGGTCCTATTCCATTTGGATTTCAGTATCTACCTGAAATGATTCAGTTACAACTCTTCACCAATACTCTAAGTGGCAGTATTCCTCAAGGACTTGGGCTTTACAGCAGGCTTTGGGTAGTTGATTTTTCAGGCAACAGCCTTACGGGAAGAATTCCTCCTCATCTTTGTAGTCGTTCTAACTTGATGTTGCTAAATCTTGAGTCTAATGAACTGTACGGAAATATCCCAACTGGGGTCGTGAATTGCAAGTCATTGGTGCAACTACGTCTCAACGGGAACAGGATAGCTGGGAGTTTCCCTTCTGGGCTTTGTGAACAAGTGAACGTCTCTGCTGTTGAATTGGCCCAAAACAAATTCAGTGGTCCTATTCCTTCAGTGATTGGAAATTGCCAAAAGTTGCAAAGACTCGATCTGTCAGGAAATTTCTTCACATCTGAGTTACCGGGTGAGATAGGAAAACTGTCTCAATTAGTAACTTTTAACATTTCGTCTAATCTGATAACTGGAAGAATACCCCATGGAATTCTCAACTGCAAGATGCTTCAGCGACTTGATCTTAGCTGGAACAGCTTTATGGATGATATACCAAGTGATCTTGGGACCCTTTCTGAACTTGAGCGCCTCATCCTTTCAGAAAATAAGCTCTCTGGAAGCATTCCGGCAGCACTGGGAAATCTCTCTCATTTGACTGAGCTGCAGATGGGTGGCAACTCGCTCTCTGGTCAAATACCTTCAGAGCTGGGAGCTCTTACAGGTTTGCAGATTGCATTGAATCTTAGTAATAATAATCTTTCTGGCAGTATACCCCCTCAGCTTGGGAATCTCATTTTACTCGAATATCTCTTTCTTGATAATAATCATCTGACTGGTGAAATTCCAAGCACATTTGGAAACCTGTCAAGTTTACTAGGGTGCAACTTCTCATACAATAACCTCACTGGACCCTTGCCTTCCATACCATTGTTTCAGAACATGGTCATCAGCAGCTTCATCGGAAACAACGGCCTTTGTGGTGGTCCCCTAGGCAACTGTGATGGAACTTCATCTGTTGATTCGATTCCGCCTTCTATGAGAAGCGTGAATGCTCCTCGAGGGAAAATTATTACAATAGTTGCAGCTCTTGTGGGGGGAGTTTCACTTATTTTAATTGTAGTTATATTATATTTCATGAGACGGCGTCCTGCGGAGATGGTTGTTTCCTTGCAAGATAATGAGAGATCCTCATCTGTCTCAGATATTTACTTCCCTCCAAAGGAGGGTTTCACATTCCAAGATCTGGTAGAGGCCACAAAGAATTTTCATGATAGTTATGTTATTGGAAGGGGAGCTGTTGGGACAGTTTATAAGGCAGTTATGCAGTCGGGACTAAGAATTGCTGTGAAGAAGCTTGCTTCTAACCGAGAAGGCAACAGCATCGAGAACAGTTTTCAGGCTGAGATACTAACATTGGGGAAGATTAGGCATCGCAACATTGTGAAGCTTTACGGTTATTGCTATCACCAGGGTTCCAATCTGCTTCTTTATGAATACATGGCTAGAGGGAGCCTGGGTGAATTACTTCACAGCACATCCTGCAGCTTGTTATGGCCAGCTCGCTTTACAGTTGCTCTTGGGGCTGCTCAAGGTCTTACTTACTTGCATCACGACTGCAAACCAAGGATAGTTCACCGCGATATAAAATCTAACAACATTCTACTTGATGAGAAGTTTGAAGCTCATGTTGGTGATTTTGGTTTGGCAAAAGTGATGGACATGCCTCAATCTAAGTCCGTGTCTGCTGTTGCAGGATCCTATGGATATATAGCTCCTGGTAAGCTCTCTTATTATATCTTCTCATGGCACTTATAAAAAAATGAAGTTTAAAATAAAATATATCTTCTCAATGTCAATTAGAAAAAAATGATAGTAAAATTAATTTTGTTATATCCCCCCATGACAATTTATTACCCCCTCCGTTCCGGGCAAAGAGTCCACTATTTCATTTTGGGATGTTTCACTTAAAGAGTCCTCTATCAAAAATTAAACCATAAAAGTGTCATTTTATTACGGGTAATGCTTGGGCCACTCTCATTTTGCACAAAAATATGGGTACTCTGTGATGTGGCACACTCTCATTGGCTGGAGTGCTGGGACCCACAAAATGTCCAACCAATGAGAGTATGCCACATTATAGAGTATCTATATTTTGGTGCAAAATGAGAGTGGCCCTAGCATTGCCCATTAAAAGTGTCATTTTCTTAAAAAGTTTTGACTTTCAAACGAAGACTCTTTGCTTGGAACGGAAGGAGTTTTTGAAGCCTTATTATTGCCAACATCAACCGGAAAAAGTTAAACTATTATGTATTTTAGTGATTTGTGTAAACATAATCTAAACATAGGTCTTCCATGTTTTACAATTACTTTGCTCTGTAAGCTACTTTATGAAATATGATTTTGTGTAAATTTATTAGTAGTTGAGGCATGGTTGGGTAACTTTTTTCTGTTGACCTTACCAAATTGCAGATTTAATATGTGCATTTGAAGGTGGAAACAATTTGAGTTTCAAATGATAACTAAAGTGTCCTTATTTTATTATAATTCCCTGAAAAGTAATATTTTGTAAAGCATAAATTAGCTCTCAGAATACTTAAAGTCCTGATAGTTATTCCCATTTAACCATTTTATGTCGAGATTGTCAGACTCATAGTTTGCCTGAAGTGATCCTTAACTATTATTCTCTCTCTCTCTCTTCAAATGCATACGGACAGACACCCTGTTGAGTTAGGTTTTACACAGGATGCAATAGACATAATTTGTGTTTTTACTCTTTGTCTAATCGACTTTCTTTCCTTCATTCCAGAATATGCATACACGATGAAGGTTACAGAAAAGTGCGATATATATAGTTATGGAGTTGTTCTCTTAGAACTAGTAACTGGAAGAGCTCCTGTACAGCCAATTGATCAAGGAGGTGATCTTGTTACATGGGTGAGAAATTATATTCGAAATCATTCGCTAACATCGGGGATACTTGATAGTCGAGTAGATGTAGAAGATGAAAGGACCATCAGTCACATGCTTAATGTCTTAAAAGTTGCTATATTGTGTACAAGTATGTCTCCCTTTGATCGGCCATCCATGCGGGAAGTTGTGCTGATGCTGATTGAATCTAATGAGCGAGAAGGGAACTTAATTTCCTCTCCAGATTATGATCTCTCGCCAAAAGATGATTTCTCATGAACGTATGTATCGGTTTCCCAGTTTCATTGACTGAGATAACACTTTATTTTTCCTTCTTCTTACCACTAATTCTTGCTCGTAATTATTTACCATTGTTAATGAGAAATATAATGATCACTAAAGTTTCGCCTACCATTTTATTCCCTCCATGAGTTCACTTTTGACTTTTTTTTGCTCGATCACGTGGATTTTCTTGTTTTTACAAAGTCATAAAATTTGCAATCCATGGTATTCTTAATGTAGTTTTTGATGAATGAAATTTTAATTTCTAAAAACCATGAACGCGTTTTTGGTTGTTATAACATTTACTTTTAGTTATGCGATTTTTTGAAATTTACCGCCTTTTGTGTCCTATTCTTTGCCAATGTATTTGTTAAAATGCTCAGGCACACACATATGCATGTGTAGGCACTCTTCATTGCCTTCTGATTGTTTTTCCATAATCTGGTATGAGAATTTCATAACGGACATTGACGGGATGTGGCAATCTGTGACAATTGGTAAAATCGGGTTTGACAGACACGCTTCGTAGGTTGAGATTGAAGGCCAACTATTCTGCCCATAAAGCCAAAGTTCATTTCAGGCATTAACTTTGTCATCGGGTTTGACAGACACACTTCGTAGGTTGTCGAGGCATTGTGGGATATGATGGATACATCCGGGGGTGCGGGGTGTGTGTGATCATAATGACACTAGTTACTAGAAAAATCTAAAATATTCTAGAGGCTTTAAGAAGTATTAAGAGGACGCTAGATAATTCTAAAGAATTTCAGAGGCTTCATGATCTTTCAAGGGAACAATATATACATACATTTGGTGATTACGTATCTGATTTGATCTTGTATAAGTTGAAAAATGGAACGAACAATTCATCCTCTTAACTAGAGGCGGCAAACGTGCGAGTATTGGCGGGCATGGGCAGTGTCCATGTGGGCAATTGGTAAGTGAGTCTTATTTAATAGTGTAGAGATAAGTGAGCGGGACATCAATGGACATGGGCGCCCATTTGCCTATTAATATACAATTACTAAATAAAAACAAATATTACAAAAATCTATATCTATATACTTTGTTCGTTCCAAAATTATTGTCTTACTTTTTTTTTTTTCGTCCGTTCCAAAATAATTATTTTCTTTGAAAGTTTTTTTTAGGACATCACTTTTACTACTAGAGATGTTAATCGGTCCAGCCCTAACGGTTTCGGTC
The DNA here is from genome assembly GCA_013146195.2 of Codonopsis lanceolata. Classification (NCBI taxonomy): domain Eukaryota; kingdom Viridiplantae; phylum Streptophyta; class Magnoliopsida; order Asterales; family Campanulaceae; genus Codonopsis; species Codonopsis lanceolata. The sequence continues at coordinate 94,181,976 of CM028384.1, forward strand.
CATCATAGGTTCGCTTTAGTCGGTTTGCGCTATTATTCGATCAAAAACCTAACGGTTTTGGTCTGGCCCTGACGGTTTCGGTTCAAACCTGCGATTTCCAGCCAATGATTAAACTTGTACATTTTTTCTCAATTTCGAGGCTTGTACGTTTATTTTCAGCGTTTTATACTCGTCCCGTATATTATACTAACTATATTAAAGCTGTTAATCGATCCAACCCTAACGGTTTTCGGTATTATACCAGTCTCGTATATTACTAACTATACTAAACCGTATGAAAGTCGGCTTTCGGTTTAACCCTAACGGTTTTCAGTTCAACCATAACGGTTTCGGTTCCTAAACGGTCCGCCTTAAACAGTCCATTTAAAATTTCAACCCTAATGACTTTGTTTTCGACCCTATTAACATCTCTATTTACTACTTTACCCTTACTTTTTCTTCTTACTTTAATTTTGGGTCACATATTCATGGGCTTTATTAATAATCAATTAAAAGGTGTTTATTTAAACTGTGCGTCAAGTCAATCCATACGATAATTTTGAATAAGGGAATACTATATATAAAGCCTAGGTAGTCTAAAAATAGTAAAAAAAATTCAAAATTTGTTTTCTTGAAATAGAAAGCTATTTACATATAATAAAAGTGATGTGCTATGTATTGAAAACATAAATTTAATTTTTACATTCATTTCCTAATCAATTAAATAATGTCTTGGAATATAAAAATCAAATATTGCATTGGAAAATGAAAATTAAATACTACCTTGAAATATGAACAAACTTAAAATGATTTGAAAACACAGTAAACAAAATATTTCAACTTCATCAAAATCTTAATTTTATTGTCAAATTTTACATGTTAATAAATCAAGATCGATTTTTTTAATAATACAATTTGTGGTTTTATACAAGATCAAAAAATGATGAATTTAAACAACGGACTTCAGTCAACATGTATTCTAAAAATCTTATACTTGTACTTTTATGTAAAAGTAAGATAGTTCATACAAAAGGTGTTTATTAAAATATTAGAAAAAAAAAAACAACAACAAACCATTATTTATAATTTCAAAAGAAATAAAACCCGCACATGTATATAAACAAAAAAACTTTGAATATTAACCAACGAACCAAGTTTTAGCAAATCTGAACTAGATTTCTTTGTAAGAATATTGTTATTTGTTCGAATTTTTATGTTTAATCCCCAAAATCTAATCATTTTGGTATTTTTAAAAACCAACAAATATTTTATTGTAATTTTTTTTACCAACCATTAAAAAGTTTGGATATCACATTGTAAAAGCTAAAAGTTTGAATGTAAGCGATTTTGCAGACAAAGCCTTAATCCAAAAAATGTCATTGTCTCAATCAGTAAAAATAAAACAAAAATAAAAAATACTTGATCACGAAAATATAATTCATATCGAAATACTATTTAATGAACCTAATCTTCATCACAATTGTAGAGGCAACTTATTGACATATTTGAAACTAAATTACATATCTAATGAAATTGACAAAAGGTAAAACCAGTTCATTGACAAATCTATAAAAATATAAAGAAATATAAATAGACATATAAAAATGGACAAAAATAGACATAAACATAAATGGACAAAAGGTAAAACCAGTGCATTGATAAATCTATAAAAATATAAAGAAACATAAATTGACATATATTTTTCCATTTCCATTAGACCCGAATTTAATATAACAAAATATTTCAACACCATCAAGATCTTAATTTTATTGTCGATTTTACATGTTAATAAATCAAGATTGAAATTTTTTATAATATTTTATACGTTAAAAATTTGTGGTCTTATAGAAGATAAAAAATGATGAACTTAAATAACTGGCTTCAGTCAACATGTATTCGAAAATTTTTATTATGTAAAAGCAAATAGCCACTACAAAAGTGTGTTTATTAAAATATTAGAACCTGAAAAAAAAATTAAGGTCAATCATTGGTAGTATGATATGCAATGATGGTTAACAAAAGTTAAGATCAATAATTATCGCACGTGTGACACTTTCTGAAGTATGGTTCAGAGCAGATAACGATTTTTAGGTTAACAAATCGTTTTGGTCTAAAATTTTTGATATGTGATACAAAGGGAAAATCAACAAAATAACACAACAAATGTTATGTATAATGAATTTAGAGTCCATCATATTGCTGATACAATGATGTATTTCTATTTAAGTAGTTGTAACTTGTAATTCATTCTTTTAATTTAATTTTATCTTTAATTTGCTTGAATAAAATTTAATTTAAAAATATATATGTACATGTATTTAACGCACGAGTATAAAACTAGTTATTTTAAAAAAATGAGATAACATGTACTCAACAACTTATTATATATATATATATATATATATATATTATAATGGCAATGGTAGATTTTCCCTCCAAAATCTCACTTTTAAATTATTGAATTTTGAGTTACCATTTCACTCTTTATTTCTCCTATCTTCTCTGGTTGTATTTCTCTTTCTATTTGCCATCTCCTCTCTATTTTCTCTCTCATCACCACCATCTCTTCTATTTTAATTATGTTTAAACATTTTTCTCTTTTTAAACATAAAAAATAGTAACTAAAACAAAAATAATAGTTCCGGAGTCAAGAAAACAAATATAAGAGGTTAGTAAAATAAAAATAATTTATGAAACAAGCCACTATAAAAATAAAAGTTACACAATCAACAAAACAAAAATAATTTAATGCGGAGGTTAGTAAAATAGAATAATTTACGGAACAAAAGTTTAAAACAAATTCATAAAAATAAATATGTAAAACAAAAATACGTTAGTAAAATAAAAATATTTGATGGAACGAAAATAATAGTTACAAAGTCAATGAAAACAAAAACAATTTAAACTGAGATTACTAAAATAATAAAAATAATTTACGGAACAAAATTTTAAAACAAATTCATAAAAATAAATATGTAAAACAAAAATACGTTAGTAAAATAAAAATATTTGATGGAACGAAAATAATAGTTACAAAGTCAATGAAAACAAAAACAATTTAAACTGAGGTTACTAAAATAATAAAAATAATTTACGGAACAAAATTTTAAAACAAATTCTCAAAAATAGCTATGTAAAACAAAAATACATTAGTTAAATAAAAATATTTGATAGAACAAAAATAATAGTTACAAAGTCATTAAAACAAAAATAATTTAAACTGAGGTTAGTAAAATTATAAAAATAATTTACGGAACAAAAGTTGAAAACAAATTCTTAAAAATTGTTATGTAAAACAAAAATACGTTAGTAAAATAAAAATATTTGATGGAACAAAAATAATACTTACAGAGTCAATAAAATAAAACAACTTAAACAGAGGTTAGCAAAATAATAATAAAAAATTCCGGAACAAATTTTTTCCGTAAAACTAATTCCTAAAAATAAAACAAAAATAATAGTTACGAAGTCAATAAAAAAATATAATGGAAGTTATTAAAATCAAAATAATTTACAAAACAAAAATAATAGTTAACGGTAAAAATAATTTCGTTATTTTGATTTTAACTTATTTTCTTCTCAAAAATTTGTTTATTCATAAAATACAAATATAATTTAATAAAAGCAATCATTCAAAGTGAAGAACTTATTTGAGTTCAGATTGTATTTGCAAGGCGGAAAAAATTCAAATTTGTTCAAAGATATTCATTATACAGAGTTTTTGAATAGTATAAAGTGTTTGAGGTTGTCAGACCATGAATTGACACTTAAAATTAGTGTTCCGGTAATGTTATTAAGAAATATTGACCATGCTGCAGGGTTGTGCAATGGAACAAGACTAATCATCATAAATCTTGGGGATCACATTGTTGAAATAAATTTGTTGAAAGGAATCAATGTTGGAGAAAATGTTTTTATCCCAAGATTATCATTAACTATCTGATCTAAGGGAGTTTAACAAGTGCCAAAGTCAATAATTGCATGTAGGTCTCTTTTTGAAAAAAACTAGTATTTAGCCATGAACAATTATATGTCGTAATTTCTAGAGTAACAAATAATTTTGGTTTGAAGATATTGATATGCGGTGAAGATGAAAAACTAACTGATAAGACAATAAATGTTGTGTATAAGGAAATTTTTTAGAATCTATAATGATTAGTGATATACTTATGTGTGATTGTTAATAAACCGATCCTTCTTATTTTGTTTATGTACGATTTAATTAACGTACTTTTAATGCATGAGTTTAAAAAACTAGTTATTATATAAAAAAGAAAAAATGAATTTAATATCGTGTCGTTCAAATTGGGTGACATTCTAGGTGACACTAATACTCTAAGACCATAAACAACAATAGAGCTTAAGCCGGTGCTTAAGGGATTTTTTGAGATTTTTTAAAACAACAAAGATTCTTAAAAATTGCTTAATAAGCAAAAAGTAAGTTTGGGAGCAAAATAAGCTCCCATTGCTTAACAAAAATATTCAACAAAAAACGACACAATTTCACCGAAAAAGGGCCAAAACGATCGAGTTTTCACCCGACAACATCTGCACGGCTTCACCCTTCCTGACTTTTCCTACTTCCCACATGTCACATCATCATTTTTTTTTCTCCATTTCTTTTTTTCGTCAATTTTCAGCCATAAAATATATATTTTCTAATATATTTTTTTCCTGTATTAAAGTAAACATTTTAGCTACAAATAGAGACTTGATTTGTTTCATTTGGATATCAGAAATTTTTTTTATGAATTTTTCAAATTTCTAGCCATTTTTCTGTAAAAATATTAAATTATTGGAGATAAAGATGATGTGGTATGTAAAAATATTAGAGTTTGTGCATTGTTGGAAGAGTATTTTTATTGGGAAGCTTAAGTGGGGGAGCTTAATGGCATTTTTATAATAAAATAGAAAAAAATGGAGCTTAAGCTCCCCAAATGAAGAGCTTTGTTGTTCTTGCTCTAAACAATTCGGATTTTTTTTTTTCAGCTTTCAAAAAAAATTCATTGTTTATTTTCTTCTTATGTTCAACTCAATTTCCAATAAGATGCTACTGACTTTTGACCAATGAGTGGGGGGCGCTGTTTTAATACAAACTAGAATAGACATCATTACGAGACTTCGTGAAACAAATTAACATACACGCTAAATAAATTAATCTCACAACCTGTATAATCAAAGAAGTAAAATATATCAAGTACTACATCTATACTATTAGAGACTCTAAAATAATAAATCCTAACCACATTTAACATATTCCTATATATATATCTTGCACACACACTCACACCCTCACCGAGAGAAACTGAGAGATCTTTCTATGGAACTTCTAAACATCAATTAAATAAAAAAATTCCTAGTACAGAATGATCAACATGTATCTAGAAATGAAAAACGAATTATTTTAAATTTTACAATCTGCTTCTTCACTATTATTTTCTAAAAAAGTACAAATCCTTAATTTCTAGAAATGTTTTTATTAGATATGTACTTTTAAAGTTAATGATTTTTACATCTTATTTTAAAAATTCGTTGAAAATACACTTGATATTTTTTTAAAGACGTGTATTTATTTTCCCTTTTTGTTTCAGATCCAATGATTACACAACAAAAATACAGATCTATTGCAAATACAACAATATAAGTTATATTTTTAGGTTAAATAATTAATAAAAGGGAAAATCAAAATATATAATATAATTAAGTTTTATACATACCTTGACATCAACAATGATCAACACCATATTTGATGTGTTTGTACAAAGGTCATAGTATTTTCGATAAAAGAAATACTGTGAAAATATCTAAAGGATTAAATTAGATGCATATTACAAAATTTTAGAGACTAATTTTGAAGGTTTACTAATAAGTATATATATATATATATAGGGGCGGAAATCTCAAGGGACAAAATGCAAAAAGTATTGAAATCTGCACAGAATGCATGCAAAGGGCTTTAACTAATAATAAATTATTAATTTATGTATTAATTAATGTTAATGATTATAATTACTTCATCATGAAGATCCATTTTTAGAAAGCTAGTTGAGATGAAAAACTTTCATAAATAGGAGCGCTATGTGTTTCTGCCATTATATAGCAAGACGAAATTGAAGCACAAAAATTCTTGAAATCGGTTAATTGAAGCTTAATTAGTGTATGCAACTATTGCAAAGACATGTCAAGAATAAAACACACGAATTAAGAGTATATATACATGAATATGAAAAGAAAAAAGTGAAATCAACGCATACGTATGTATGTATGTATAGAGAGAGAGAGGACGATGATGAGGTGAGACTTGAAGTAGCGGGTCCTTTTCTCTTTTTATTTATTTTTTTTTTGTATAAGTAAATGGGTCCTCTTTTCTTTGTTGTTACTTTCTTGAGAATGAATGCTCTCTCAATTTACTAAACTAGTTTTATATTTGTGCGTTAAACACACACACACACACACACACACACATATATATATATATATATATATATATTTCAATTAAATAATACTTAGTTAAATTATAATCAAGCAAAATAAAAACAAAAAACAAAATTAAAAGAATATATTATTTCAATGAATAGAAAAATATCATTTGATTCAATTAATTAAAAATTATTATGAAAATAAAGAAATATATATGTTAGTTGATTAACAATAATAAAATAAATAAATTGGAATAACTGCAATTTATGAAAATTAAATAAATAATTAAAATGAAAATACAAAAAAATGTGTATCGCAGTATATCAATTTTCAGTAGCGATACGTCGATTTGAATTTGCGATGCATCAATTTAGAATCACAATGCATCGCTATGAATTGGAAATAGACCAGTTTGAACGTGAGACATCGATTTAAAATCGCGATGCACTGCTATGAAATGAGAATGACAATTACACAATATTGAATCGTGCATGGCAATGTATGAATTGATGTTTACCGCAAGCGTGTCCGATTCATTAAAGGTATACTCATCATTTCACATCAAAAAATATTTTTTTTCGATTAAAAAAGTATAGTGGACAGCGATTGAATATCTGTCAAAAGAGATCGACCCAATTTTTACCCTATTCTTTTCAAACCATTAAAAGACAAAAAATATAAATGGGTCTGACGTGTTCATAACCCGACACATATTAATTGAATGACAAAACTTACTCTAAACAAATTTAATTGACGATGATCGATTGAAAATTGACTCAAATAATTCTATTTGTACTGATTTAAGCCATGTTAATGGCTCATTTCAATATCAATAATCATTAATAATTAAAAATACAAATTTAATCTTTTGGCTTTGTTACTTCGCCCCACTCACGGATATTAAAACGACATCGTTTTATAGTATATATATATATATATATATATATATATATATATATATATATAACTCTTGTCTTGGGTCTCGTTAGCTACCTTTTGTCATGATATCTATTCCGACAATCTTGCCCTCTCACCAAAGAAAAACAAACTATTAATCCAACTTATGGAATCAACTCTCATTTAAGTTTTTCTTCTTCATTCCCTTTACTCATTATCCCTCTCCCCATTCTCTATCCTCGAAAATATAGAACTCTATGGAGGGGGATCATCAAGATAGCTTTTTAAGTGAGAATACTTGGGCACTCTACAATTTAATGTAAATCTGATTACTTTTCGAGCACAACGACAAATCAATTCGTTCATGATTAAATGGTCGGTTCAATTTTTTTAAAAGAGGTAACTTTGCACTTCCAAAACATTTCTTCTTTATTAGTGGAAAAATTATGTTGCAATATTGTTTGTTTTGTTTTGTTATTTACCATTATATAGTTCTTGTTACTTGAAGTATTTGTTAAATTTTATTTATTTCAAATCGATATATTTTTTAGATCTGTCAGTCATTTATAATTAATCATGTGCATTCGTGTTTTAGATGAACTTTTGATGTTTTTTAAATTTTGATAATGATAAAATGGATAATAAAATTTCAAATCTATATATTTTTGTTGGTCACTCATATATTTAATATCAATAATGAATATTTGTAATTTTTTTCATAATATTTCTTTTAAGAACTTTGATCCGATGAAATAGACAAAAAAATATTCATATATTTCACATATATATATATATATATATATATATATATATATATATATATATATATATATATAAACTTATTTTAAAATAGAAAGTTCTCCATTTATTAATATATGTACAACTTTGCATGCTATCTAAAAAAATTAAATATATCATTACACTTCACACTAATCCATATAAAATGTCATTTTACATTCCTTGATACTTGTGTCAATCATGTTTGTGAGCATCGTTCAAATTTCAAAAGTCCTATTGTATTGTACATGGGGAATGTATATTGTATTCCATTACCCAACATATATGATTTAGCTTTGGCATTTTACTTCAAAAAACATTCTTCCTTCCCTGTTAAAATACCTTGACTTGGTGTTTATTCAGATCTTTTAAAAAATAAATTAAATCCATATATAAAGGTAGGATCTTTATTTATAATTTTATTTGCTTAAAAATAAAGTTATGTACTTCTCATAGATTACATATCCAAAAAATTCGGATCTACATCTGTACTTTAAGTAAACAGGTCTGAAAAATTAGAGGATGTAAAAATAAATTAACAAAATCGAAATAATTTGTCAATATATAATTTATGAAAATTCCAACTCTAAAATTGACAAGCTCAAATTATCCAGTTCTATGAAAAAAATTAAAACGGAACTAATTAAAATGTTAAGTCTTATATTTTTAGATCCATTTTCTTTGAATTCGTGTCAACCCCGGTGATTGATATCCATCAACAGGAGAAGGATGGGCATTTTAGGTAGAAAAAAATGGATTTATGCGTTTGGATAAAAATAGCGCACCAGAGAGGTTATAATTTCTAAATAAAGAACCGGCTCGCAATTATTCATTTTATTACTAATGGATTACTAAAAGTGACTTTCAAACAATGACTTTTTACCCGAAACGGAAGGAGCACGTAATTAACATGGTATTTAATGATTTTTTTGGGGACCAACTGTACATATTATTGCCTTTTTTCTATTAGATGATATTTAATCAGTAAATATATACTTTTTCAAATCCAAAATTATTATTCATCGTTCCTTTTGTGTCCATTCAAAAATTATTGAAATAAAATCTTAATCCGTTTTTAAATTATTGTCATCCTTTCTTTTGGGATGGATGGAGTAATTTTAAAGTCTTGAATTATTTGATTTATGCCAAAATCGAGTGTGACTAAATGATCATTTGGTGTTTGCTTTTTTTCAATTAAATAATCATATATAAAATTATGTTGTAGAAAATGATTAATTTTCAAAATCTATAATGACTAATCTTATTGTTATATATTTTTAGTTAAGCAGTGCTCCCTAATTTATTCTTTTAATTTTGTATGTATAATTTAGTTGAAAAACATATATGTCGTGCGTTTTACGCACGGGTACAAACACTAGTTTAGTTATAATGAGTTGTAAGTTTTTGTGATTTCATTGGAAGTATTTGTTTTAATAACTTTTAATCTGGTGAAGTAGACAAAAAAATTCATAAGTAAAATCATATATATATATATATATATATATATATATATATATATATATATATATATATATATATATATATATATATATTAGTCATTCAGTTAAAATTAATTGTGAGTATTTGTGATTCACTTCAGTGAAATTTCTTGTGCAAAGTCATCCATGATTTTTTTGAAGTTTATTTGACAACAATGAAAAACTAACGGTTATATGCGTAAAAGGTTGTGTTTGGATAACAAAGCAATGAATGCATTGGTTCTAGTTCCTAGGTTCTAGTTTCAAATAGTTATAAGTATTTGAATTTGTATTATTTAATCATATGATTCATTAAATATTTGTTATAAATAAGGGTTACTATTTTAGAGATACAAATTTTTGAAATTACTTATTTATGACTACATATTTTATATATATATATATATATATATATATATATATATATTAGCTATCCAAATGCACAACCCAATAAAATGATAATTTGAACAACTTTAAAAAATGAATGATTTCGGCTTGCCTCTTCTTGTGACCAAAAACGGAAAGAGAAATCGAAAAGAAAAGTACTCAATTGATTATTAATACATTCATACCCATTCTAGAAAAAAATGTTTGAGCCAACGGCCCAACATAAACAAATACTAAGCAAAAAACATAGGTGTAACATATTGTGTGAATTACATTCACAGCACACCCCCTCCCTTTCCCCCAATTAACCACCCCCGGTCCCCGAGAAAAACTCATAATCTCCCTCTCTCAACCTCTTTATCCAGCATGCGCATACACAAACACACCATGTTCTCTTTCACCATCCCAAAATCCAGTTCACCTATAGCCAAACCAACGAAAAGGGATCCCAATACAGATAACAAAATCTTTATTGAGGAAATCAAAATTATGAACAAATGAGAAAATATAAATAAAGTAAAGTCAAGGCAACAAAACATATTATGCTTTAAAGATGTGAGGTTTAGCTATCGCGCATGTGAGTGTTGGCTTGGCCCATTTGGGCAGCCCACTTAGGAAACCCAACCCAGCAACCCAAGGCCTATAACCCACTCCCCCTTTTTGTTGTTATTGCTGCACCCAGCTGTCTTTGGTTTTATTTTGGGGGTCTTCTCTATTAACCCCAAAATATCTGATCCTTCCTTCTTGCTTCTTCATCAGCAGCGGCGATTGCTCCTTTGGCGGATTCTTCGCCGTTGATTGTCACGTCTTGGCCCTATATATACTCCCTCTGCCTCGCCCCTTATAGGTACACACACAATCGGCCGGTTTTCACCGACTGATCTCTCTCTCTTTGTGATCTCTTTTCTATTTTGTCTCTGCTTCTATAAAGCAATGAGTGGTGGGTTTCTTTGAAGGGAAACACCGTGAGTTCTTGAGGTCCTTGAAATCGAGTGTTCTATGAGGGGGTTAATCAGGTTTGTGGGTTTCTGTTGGAAGGCTGAGTTTTTGTCTTCACAGTTGTGTGAAATCCTTGGAAAATTGTCCCTTTTGGTTGTGAACTCTTGGTTGGACTGGTCTGCTATACTTTGTGTATAGGCAGTGGGGATCTGAGTCTAGGCATTATAAGCCCTAGATAAATTCGAGATTGGCTCCGTTGAGCTGAGGATACTCCGTTACAATTTTCTCTATATATTGTCTTGTTATATTTGTATGTTGCAGGTGATACCTTGACAATATAGGATTGTAAACATATTATTATTTGAACCATTAATCTTCAACTTTGGTATATTGTAAGTCTACTGCCAAAGTCGAAGATGGGTATTGTTACAAAGTCACGTAATGACGATTTGCTACGGCTCCGAATTGGTTCTGTAAGTATCCTAAATTCTCTATAATGTAGATAATTTTACACACGATCCATACTGAACTTTGAGGGTTGAATATGGTCTGAGATAGGTGGTTGTTTTTTTTTTGTATTGAGAAGCAATTAGAAGATTTCAACAATTCACAGAAACCTGTTATTAAGAATACACATAATTACGTTTTCCTTTTATTTTTAAATTAGTTGATCCTTATAAAATTTGAACAAAATCAACATGTTTACGATGAATATCACAAAACCAATGAGAATATTACCTTGGTAATAATTCAAGAATAACCAAACTAAAAGTTGGATTGCTTAGCTTGGGTAGAATGGGTGCCACAATCATAAGCGCAGACAGAGAACAAATTTTAAAGAGAGACCAAGAGAGAGAATGCTTATATATTTTAGGGCCCGATTCCGACGGGCTTGCTCTTGCTCTCTTTTTCCCCATTTAATCCCTAAAACCAACGGAAAAAGGGAAAGGAAAAAATTAAAACCATAAAACTAGCTTCAATCCTAGACCAGAAACAAAATAAAAATAGATGAACTAAACTGATTAATAAGAAATCAAATTGAAGAACAAAAAGATTACCTCAACTACTGTGAGAGAGAAAGGGCAGAGTGAATAAGATGGTTTAGGGTACCATGCATGGAGAACCGAGACCCAGCTTGATGGTCGAGTCGAGTTCCTCCCAGCCAAAAAATCAATTTATAGAGGGTGAAGAGAGAGATGGAGCTTACAACAGTAAGGAGCTTTAATGGCGACCGAGAGTTGTCAGCGATACTTGTCGTTCAGAGGGTGTGAGGATTGAGAAGTTAGGGAGAAAGTGACGAAGGAGAAGGATGCGAGTTGCTAGGTGTGGTCATCGGGGTCTTGTGTGAGAAGAGAGATGGAAATGTGGGTTTGATTGGGGAGAGAGAAAAGGATAACCGCTGCTCGCACATGTGATGGCAGAAATAAATACGGGCAGTTGGATTACTGTAAAACAGTAACTCTCAGCTACTTTTTATTTCAAGTTAATTGAACATGTATTTCCCAAGATTTATTGTAATATAGATTGGAAGTAGTTGACTCCAATAATCAATTGAGAGCTCATTTAAGTCCATATATGCCCGTCACATTTAATGGTTTCAAATTAGCATACTCAATTTTGCCTACATAAAAAATTTAGTGTGCCCATAACCATTATTTTGCGGGTGGTCTGGGCGGGCATAAGTGTATCAACAAAAATTGTCACCTCAAGTCTTAACATGACCAGTGGACCATTGTCCTGGGTCCTTAAGGTTCTATAGGTATGTGTATTGCAAATTCAACAAAAAGTGTAACCAAGTTCTTAAGAATCTGGTAACGCGGTTGGAAGAGCCCCATATATTGAAATGAGGACGGGCCAAGTGGACTCGTTAATGAAAAATAAACAGGTCAGGTTTTAGCTTCATTCTAAACTTCCACTGCGATGCAAGACGCAGTTTAGAACACACATAATCAAGGGTGTGCCTTGTTACATGCATGATTAGTTTAGTGTCAACTGGCAAGGATATAATAGCGCTTGCATCGTTCACCTAATGAAACGTAGGCTACAATGTCAGTCAATCAAACAAAGATGTAACCCACAAACTAAACTTTCCTTTTTGAGATTACAAGGATCTAAATACAAAATTGCTTGAACATGCATGGTGCATTGGCATATTCTAATATAGTGCAAGTATATACTTAGTTTATTTGAACATATATATGTATTTTGTATGTTCCTCTTCCTAATGTAGTAAAAGAAAATAGCTTGAAGTTCAGGTCGGCCGGGTCATGCAATGAGATCTTTCTTACCCTTATTCGTTCTAGCTTATTGCCTTTTCCCTACAACGGATGCTTGTTTCTTTGTCACAAGGTGGAGGATTTTTATAATGAATGGGGCCCCTGGAGATATTGTGACTCATGTTAAGTCTGGAGACACTGATCTTGGAAATCATACCATTCACTCGGGTGAAAATTACAATTGGAGCTTTTGTGGTAGACTCGACGATCGTACTCTTTTCTATGCCAAGTTCTGGTGGCATTCAAAATATCAAGTTTTTGATGTTTTCAGTAGAAGGTATAGCATTGACTGTTTCAGAAAAAAATGGGGAGTTCAACATTGTTATTGGTTAGTAAGGCGCGACGGATTTTATTTGTCTAATGTTAATATTACATTTACTCATCGTACTTGGAAGTTTGTACATCCATGGCAATAGGGGATGAATCACCATCCAAGTTGATGTTGGATGTGATGAATCATGAAACGTCGATCTAAACTTAGAATAAAACGTTACATGTCAGCAAGCAGTCATGTCTTCACCTCTCGCTCTCTCTCACACACAAATACAATTTCCATAATATCATGGATTTGAAGGTTTTTTTCTTTGCATATATGATGAGATTAATGTGAAAGTGTTCTTTGTGATCTTGTTCTACTTGTCATCAATGGGAGTCCTCTTTTCATGTCCTTGATCTTTGATTTCTCCATGGATTCTCTCAAAGAATACTATTTTAGGAATCACCCCTGATCTTACAATTTAGGTCCCTTTTACCTATTATTCCCCAAGTAAAGAAATGGTTTCATATATTGGGAGTTGGGACCCTTGGGGGTTCTCATTTTTTCAACATTGAACTTATTGGACTGTTATTGATAGTGTATCAAAAGTAATTCTATATTTATAAATTAAAAAAGTTGATTTTGTAAAAAGTCAACTATATAACAATCTTAACAATCCAGTTAGTCAGATCTATATCATTAAAGTATGGGTAATGTTTGTGTCACTTTCATTTTGCATCAAAATATGGGTACTATACTCTATAATGTGGCACATTTTCATTGGCTGGAGTGTTGGGCCGGACCCACAAAATGTCCAACCAATGAGAGTATACCACATTATAAAATATTCATATTTTGGTGCAAAATGAAAATGACCCTAACATTACCCTTAAATTATAGTACCGTAAATATCTTTTTCTTACGTTGATACTGTAAAATTAGAGGGCAAGCCTATCATAAACCTTTTTGTCTTCTATTACAATAATTTAAGAAGAGTAACGATATCCTTATTATTAGTGTTATAACTTACATAGTAAAAGACAAAGTTGAAAAGTCAATTATATATTTCTCAAGATAAGTTGTAACACTAGTTGTAAGGCTAGTATTATTCATTTAAGAAATAGTAATATGGGATAACTATGACAGTTGTCATAATTTAAGAAGATAAGGATAATCAAAAAGGAATTGAATGAGAACAAAATATGAATAATTAATTTGTACACAGGACTAATGAGAATTTGACATTTTGAAGTATTAATTAAGTTTTAAACATTTGTATTAAGGACTTATGAAGAGAAAAATAAAAACTTAGGTAAGACAGTTTAACAATAATTTTTTGTAAGACGGATCGTCTTTATCTAAATCACCGCGTATTGTTGGGTTGTGTTATTGAAGAGTGAAACTCCGTTTCACATGTGACTTACTCAATAAGAATTTGTCAAGTCTATAAAGTGAACTAAAACGATATTGCAATGGAATTAAAACACTTAAAGAAACATCCACAATATGTTGCTACTGCAAACAATTTTAAAATTTATATTACCCCAGTATTCTCACAAGAAAAATGATGATTTAGGTCAAACTACACTACTATTTGACTCTTTGCGTTGTTTTGACACTAATGCTAATGTGGATATGCAAAATAAAAAATAAAAAAATAGATGTCACTTATAGATTTATACATTTTTTAAAAAAAATTCACATATAATTAAGAGTGTAATTAATTATCTATAAACACATATGATCAAATTCACTATTGTGTTGGTGATACTTTTAGGATTGACATTTTTTTTTTGGGGGATTCCATGGTTAGATTATGGTGATCAGGTATTCATAATAGATAATCGTAATAAAGGAGTATTAAATTTTGAAACGAAATAGAAAGCTGTTGGTGGATACCTATCATAATTATCTTAGGAGTAATGTAGTAAAATTAAATAGTAAAATTTTCATAAACAAAGAAGATAAGGAAAATTAAAAGGGAATGACATTAATGGATTGAATTGAGAAAATACTACTCCCATCCTCTCTAAATTTTTGTCATGTTTGACTGTTTTTTGAGTCAAAATTAGAATGTTATATTTTATCACAAAACACATAATTCATAATACTTTATAATAAATACCACAAATTATGTGTTTTAAAAAATTAAAAAATACTCCTTCAGTCCCAAAATTATTGTCATACTTCCAAAATAATTATCTTGTTTGAAACTTTCATTTTTAGGTCAACACTTTTACCACTTTTCCATTACTTTTTCATCATACTTTAATTATGAGTCACATACACGTGAGTTTTAAAGTAAAAAGCACACCAAACTAATATTAATAATCTAGTCAATATACTTTCTTAAATAAAAAAGTCAAATTGGAAAACAATTTAGGGACAGATAGAGTAATTTTCTGTTAAGACTAATGAGTATTTGACATTATATTTTGGACAATGATTTAAGAATGGTGGAGGGAGTAAGTGATATAAATAATTGAACTAGCATATGTCAATAAACACACGGGTAACTGGTTTCACTTTCAATAATGAGTCCTCCTCCTCCTCCTCCTCAGACCATGAAAAGCCATTTTTTGTTGATGATCCTAGCCTTTTCCGTATTGAGTAGTATCAGTACCACCACAGCCATATGCATTCAAGCAAAGTGGACGATATTTATCATGAATGGCCTCCCCGATTATGTACTTTGGGCTAAAGTGAAGTCGGGGGACGATGATCTTGGGGAACATAACATTTGGCCAGGGAATAATTTCAATTTTACGTTTTGTGATTCGCTCATCGGTAACACCCTCTTCTACGCCTACTTTACAGACTTTCATGCTAAAAAACAAGCCTTTGATGTGTACAATAACAAGATCGGCCATCACTGCGGGGGACATCGCCATAACTATTGCTACTGGTTGGCCAAAACCGATGGATTTTATATATCAACAGATAACGCCACATTTCCCAATTATTGGGAGAAATGGTACTCGTGGTGATGCATGGCATGCATCTGCATCCATATATAAATGTATCTGATCGAGGTTAATTAATAATTAATGTACTTGCAAATGGAAAGTTTTATTATATTGATCCCATTTTCGTATAATATGCAATCTGTATTTCCTACAAGCTAGCTAGGCCAAGATCATCCAGCTCATGCAACATCAGTCACCTTTCTGACTAATTCCATTTCCATACATACTTTATTGGTCATATTCTTTTTCAGTTTTCCATATTATTCTTCCAATGGTTTATATTATATTATATTATATATATTTGAATTAGCTTTTCATTGATGATCTTAATTTTAATTTTTAAACTCGTTTCCTTTTGTTGGATGTTTACGTTTACTAATTACTAGAAGACGTACGTGTAAATTTTGGAAAATTATAAGATATATATATATATATATATATATATATATATATATATATATATTAGCTTAAGATTTTAAAATAAATCTCTATAAAAGTGAAAGTGAAACTAAAACATATGATTAGACTTAAATCGCAATTTGGACACCCTACTTTCACAGTTTTTGCATTAAGGTAACTTTACTTTCTTTTTTTCTTAGTTTAGTCATTATACTTGTCATTTGGTGATAAGTAGATCACCCAAAGTCATTTCCGTTAATTAAGTTGGATGAAAATATTCAAAACGATATAAATGCCCCTTTGGTTTGACTTATAAAGTTAATAAGGTCACTATACTAAGAAAAACAAATTACTAAGCTCACGCTCACATATTTGTAAAATACTTCATCCATTCCGGATAAAGAGTTGACTATTCTATTTTAAAATGTTTCACTTAAAGGGTCAACTTTAAAAAATTAAGGCATAAAAATGTCATTTTATTCTAATGAGCAATGATCTACTAAAAATGTTATTTTTTTAAAAGTTTGACTTTCAAACAGAGACTCTTTGCGGAGTAAATACTAAGTTATTAATAAAGTTAATTTTGTAAAGGATAAGGATCCATGCTAAGTGTAACGCCCCAAACTCGGTACCGACACCGCGATTCCACAGTTTGGCCACGTCACCAATTCTAAATACTAACTCGCAAAATATCCAAAATAAAACATTTAAATTCTTTCCTATTCAAAATACAAGACGGTTTAATACAAATTCTAAAATATAATAACCACCAAAAATCCCAGACAAATGTTTAATCCTTTAAAAAAAACTATCGAATCTAGAAAAATTTATCTTGTCCGCGCCACCCTTCAAACGATCCACCTGATCCCAATAAGACTTCAAATTTTACTTATGACCTGAATAAAATAGAAAAAGGGTGAGCGAACAATGCCCAGTAAGTTTATATACAACCCCTCCGGTTTCTAAGGAGGAGTTGACCATAAAAATAAATTTCGCCAGGGTCAAATAATTTTAACAAGACCAAAAACTGCATTTATCGGATAAAGAAACAAATAAATCGAATATAATGATAATTAGGAGTTCCAAATAATAGATAAAGCTCAAAACAAATACGAGATATTCAATTGTCGCCAACTGTCCCATTCCAGTTGAAAACAAAGAATACCCGCAGATTCCATGATCACCTAAGTGGTCAATTTGACCTGACTAACTGCCCTAATGGGCCTGAGCCCAATGGGCCAAAACCCGCAACGGGCCTAAAGGTGTATCCGGATAACCTCACCACATATCCAGTGGTGTCAAATAATTCAAAGTTCACAAATGTTACGTATTTCACGTAACAGCTTATTGTTCTTAGTGATCACGGAGGAGTTCCAAAAAAAATCAAATATCCAAAAATATGCAATTCATTTTTTTTTTAAACAGATTGATATTTCAAAGAAGTCAAACATGGATTACAAAAATTTCAAGATTCAGATTATGAACAAAATAGGCTCGACGGAGTTCAAAGCAAATATCGGCGAATGCCGAACATGGGTTTACAAAGAGAGCGTTATGCCAATAAAGATATAACGGAAGCCTACCGAACAAAATTTGATGATCAAATAACTTAAATGAGTATAATCCCTTACCTTAAAGCGAAGCTTCGAAATCAACTCTTACGCAAAAAAGCGGCTACCCATGCTAACTCAAATCTAAATTTCAATAACCA
The DNA here is from genome assembly GCA_013146195.2 of Codonopsis lanceolata. NCBI lineage: Eukaryota > Viridiplantae > Streptophyta > Magnoliopsida > Asterales > Campanulaceae > Codonopsis > Codonopsis lanceolata. The sequence continues at coordinate 94,200,461 of CM028384.1, forward strand.
AAATTATTTCATTTAAATAACAAAAGAACTTTTAAATAAATAAACTATACATTTTTTTTATTTACTCCCTCCCAAACAAAAGTCCAACCCCACCTTTATCTCCACCCGTCCACTCACCAACTTTCCCCCTTTTTTTTTTTGATTGAAAAGACTACCTAATGTACACTCATAACCCCCCCTACCTAGCCTACCCAGCCTATCACCATTCTCTCACCCGTCCCCTGAAAACCCTTTCTCACTTTTTTTTAAAAAAAAAAAAAAAACCAACGACCACCCTTCTCCTTCCCTCTCTCTTCTTCCTTTAATATTTCTTTCTTTTATTTCCTTTTCCCTGGCGCATACTCCTCTGCCTCTACAACCTCTACAACCCACGCACTCTTTCATTATTATTTTTTTCTTTGTTCTTCACGGCAACAACCCACCGGCGTCCCTTCAAAAATTAACCCAAGCTCTAAACAGACTTAGTTCCGCCAAAGAATCACACAACCAAGATTACAATCAAGAAAATAAATCTCTTACCTCAATCACAATTCGATCTCGTCCGCCGGAAACTCAGTGCGTCGTCGGTTTCTTCAACCTCAAGACTTCACGAAGACTCCTTCCGCACACTCTCTCACAACTTTCTAAATTTCTGCTCTAGATTTTGAGTACAACCCACCCACGGCTATCATCCCTTATATACCCACAGCTTCCGTCTGATGATCTTCCCTCACTAATTACACAGCATAACTCCTCGTCCGTTTTGGCAAAGCAACGGCAACCTCCTTCAAGCCACGACAGAGGAGAGACGCCCTCTGGCTTACCTCATTTACTGTAGCTTTCAAACCCATTTACAATTAGCCCCCTCCTACTATTAGTAGTTTAATCATTCCCCATATTTATTATAATCACTATTATTATTATTATTATTATTATTATTATTATGATTATAATTGTTATTATTACTTGTGTAATTGTTATTATCATTATTGGACCATCGATTGGGCTCAAGCCCAATCACAAATAAATAATTCAATTGTGTACTAAAATTAAATGGACTCATTGTTGATTCACTAATAGGCCCAAATATTAATTTCTTTCAAATTTGGTCAAACCACAAATATCGGCCCAAGATGACTAAACTAATATAGGCCCAATTACACTAAAAATAAAAACTATAATATTATCAAAATTAGGGATATTACACTCTCACGCCCTTAAAATAAGTTTAGTCCTCTAAACTTGACGTACTTGGTCAAACAAATAGCTCGGGATATTTCTCTCTCACCTCCTCCTCGAGCTCCCATGTGGCTTCCCTTTCGGTATGGTTACTCCACTGAATCTTGACATAAGGAATAGTTCGCCTCCTCAAAACCTGGTCCTTCCGATCCACAATTCGGACAGGTTGTTCATCATAACTCAAATCTTCTCGGAGTTGCAAGGGTTCATACGCGATCACGTGACTAGGGTCTGACATGTACTTTCTTAGCATCGACACATGGAACACATTGTGAACTCCAGAGAGTGTAGGTGGTAGAGCAAGTCGGTAGGCGACTTCTCCCACCCGCTCAAGTATTTCAAATGGTCCAACAAATCTCGGGCTCAACTTACCCTTAATACCAAACCTCATAACTCCTCTTGTAGGCGAAATCTTTAGGAACACGTAATCCCTAACTCGGGTCACGTAAGCTTCCTTTCACCCACTTCATCCCAACAGGTAGGTGATCGACACTTTCGCCCATACAAAGCCTCGTACGGTGCCATCCCAATACTCGCGTGATAACTATTGTTGTACATGAATTCCACCAACGGCAGGTGATCATCCCAACTGCCCTGCAAATCCAAAGCACACGTCCGCAACATGTCCTCCAGTGTCTGTATGGTTCGTTCTGACTGACCATCTGTTTGTGGGTGAAAAGCCGTACTCATGCTCAACTTTGTACCTAACACCTTTTGCAAACTGGCCCAAAACTTAGAGGTGAATCTTGCATCCCGATCTGACACAATCGAGACTGGAACCCCATGTAATCTGACAATTTCATTAACGTACAACTTTGCCAACTTCTCTACCAACTTCTTCTAAGGAATCTGTAACCCGGAAAGCCAGAAAATGTGCAGACTTGGTTAATCGGTCCATAATAACCCATATAGCATTGTGACCCTTCAGAGTTCTAGGCAACCCGATCACAAAATCCATAGTGATATGTTCCCACTTCCACTCGGGAACCGGTAATGATTGCAATAACCCTCCTGGCTTCTGATGCTCGATCTTCACTTGCTGACATACCAAACACTTGGAGACGAACTCCGCGATCTCCCTCTTCATGTTGTCCCACCAGAAGGTATCACGCACATCCCGGTACATCTTAGTACTACCGGGGTGTACCGCGAACCTCGAGCTATGTGCTTCCTCCAAGATTTCCCTCTTCAATTCTGGGTCTGAGGGGACACAAACTCTGGATCCAAAACGTAGAATCCCATCACTACTAACCCGAAAATCTGAATGACGACCCTCTTCGAGTCCTTTCGAGACTTTCATCAACTTTGGGTCCACAGCCTGTCCTGCCTTAATTCTTTCTAACAAAGATGGTTGCACACTCATCGCCGCCAAAAGTCCCCTATCGCCTGGAACCCTGACTTCAATTCCCAAGGATTTTAGATCATCTAAAATTCTTCTTTCCTTAGTGATCATAGCTGCCAAGCTCCCTTGGTTCTTCTGACTCAAAGCATCAGCCACGACGTTGGCCTTCCCAGGGTGATATAGTATCGTATAATCATAATCCTTAAGTAGTTCCAACCACCTTCGCTGCCGCATGTTTAACTCTTTTTGTGTGAATATATACTTAAGACTTTTATGGTCGGTATAAATCTCACACTTCTCCCCATACAGATAATGCCTCCAGATTTTCAAAGCAAACACCACAGCTGCCAACTCCAAATCATGGGTTGGATAGTTCTTCTCATAGTTCTTGAGTTGTCGGGAAGCATAAGCAATTACCTTGTCATTTTGCATCAAGACGCACCCTAATCCTTTTAGCGATGCATCACTGTAGATCACGAATCCTTCCGACCCAGATGGTAAGGTAAGGATCGGAGCTGATACCAATCGATCCTTCACTTCTTGAAAACTAGCCTCATACTCATCTGTCCATACAAACTTAACGTTCTTTTGGGTCAATCTAGATAAGGGTACTGCTATCTTTGAGAACCCCTCCACAAATCGGCGATAATAACCGGCCAACCCCAGGAAACTTCTAACTTCAGTGACAGTTGTTGGTCGCTCCCAATTTACCACCGTCTCAATCTTAGCTGGGTCCACAGAGATGCCATCCTTTGATACTATGTGCCCCAAGAAAGCTACCTTCTCCAGCCAAAATTCACACTTCTTAAATTTGGCATACAATTTCTTTTCTCTTAGGATCTGCAAAGACGCTCTCAAATGTTCTTCATGCTCCTCCCTGGTCTTAGAGTAAACTAAGATATCATCAATGAACACAATCACACAGCGGTCAAGAAACTTCTTGAATACCCTATTCATCAGGTCCATAAATGCGGCTGGAGCATTGGTCAACCCAAATGGCATAACCCGGAACTCATAGTGGCCATATCTGGTTCTAAACGCCGTTTTAGGAATATCTTCATTCCTAACCCTTAACTGATGGTAGCCTGATCGGAGATCGATCTTGGAAAAGTAACAAGCACCTTGCAACTGGTCAAACAAATCATCAATTCTTGGTAAAGGGTACCTATTCTTTACTGTAACTCGATTCAGCTCCCGATAGTCAATGCATAGCTTCATAGACCCATTTTTCTTCTTTACAAACAACACCGGAGCGCCCCAAGGTGAAACGCTCGGCCAAATTAACCCCTTTTCCAACAGTTCTTGCAACTCTTCCTTCAATTCCATAAGTTCTGTCGGCGCCATCCTATATGGTGCCTTCGAGATGGGTGCCGTCCCAGGCACTAGGTCAATCATAAATTCTACCTCCCGCTCTGGTGGTAGACCGGGCAGATCCTCTGGAAACACATCCCCAAACTCATTAACTACTGGAAGTGATTCGAGGCTAACTCCTTCCTTACGTGTGTCAGTGATGGATGCTAGATATCCCTGGCAACCCTTTCTCAAAAGTCGCCTTGCCTTTAGGAAAGAAATAAGACCTGACAAGCCCACTGGCTTGGAACCATTAAACCTAAACTCTGGCTCACCCGGAATGCAAAACGCAACCTCTTTTTCAAAACAATTCACCCTAGCATGGAAAGCAGCTAACTAGTCCATACCAAGTATAATATCGAAATCTTGAATGTCTAAGGGTATTAAGTCAACAGACAACTCCCTATCCCCGAGTTTCAGCGGGCAAGATCTAAACACTGTAGTTACCGGAATAGATTCCTTGATTGGGGTATTTATGATCAATTCAACACCTAAATCTTGGGGAGATAATTTCATGCGACGTGCAAGAGCAGCAGAAATAACAGAGTGGGTAGCACCAGGGTCAATTAAAGCATACACGTTGCGGGTGTAGAGATGTACAGTACCTGCTACCACATCATTGGTTGCCCGAGCATCCCTAGTTGTCATAGCAAAAATTCTTCCTTGGGCCTTGGGTTTGTCCTTGTCCCCACTCCCCGAGCCTTTGTTGAAAGTATTCTCTGGCGGCTGAGCGGGGACAGCCTCGATCATATGTCCCACCTTTCCACAGTTAAAACATGCTCCTGTCCCTCGGTAGCAAGGCTTGTTTGGATGCAAACCCCCACAAGTGCGACACGTGTCATCTGTTTTCTGATTAAAATTCGATCCCTGACTTTGAGACTGATTCCTTGACGGCTGAGCTCCCCCTTTAAAACGGTTATCCTCAGTGGCCCTTCTTTTATTACCGTAACCACTACTTCCTTGCCCCCCAGATTGTCCCCTGCACCTCCTGAGTCGTCCTCCGAGTTCCTCTTCTTATCTTCCTTTTTCCTCGGTATCACCGACTCGCCGACCACCCGAGCCCGATCCAGAACCTCCGCATGAGTTGGCAATTTCAAAGCTGTCAACCTGAAACTGATTTGACTGTTGAGTCCTCTCTCAAATTTTCTTGCCTTCTGATCCTCATCTTCAAAGAAATTAGGAGCATACTTCGACAACTCCGTAAACTTAGCATTGTACTCATCCACACTCATTGTCCCTTGCTCCAGGTTGAGAAACTCTACCAATCTCCGTTCTCGCACACTACAAGGGAAGTATTTCTTGTTAAAAGCTTCACGAAACATTTCCCAAGTATCAATAGCCACACCGCTCGCCTGGGCAGTCCTCACTTCTGACTCCCACCATTCACCAGCCTCACCCTCAAGCATAAAGGTGGCAAATTGAACCTTCTGCTCATTGGTACAAGTCATGGTTCCAAATATTTTTTCCATATTCTTCAGCCATTCTTCTGGTTTCTCGGTGCCTGGCGCACCGGTGAAGGTTTTAGGTTTCCTCTTCTGGAAAGCTTCAAGGGGGTCCTTAGTGGATGCCTGGTTTTGGAGTTGTTGCTGTGGCTGAGGTGGAGGTGGTGGTTGTTGCTCTGGTTGTGGTGGTGGTGGTGGTTGTTGTTGTTCTGGTTGTGGTGGTGGTGTTTGTTGCCCAGGTTGGCCCATATTTGCCAGGACGGCCTGAGTGAGAGTTTGAAGAAGGGCCATAAGTGTTGGGTCCAAGGGACCGGGACCATTAACATTGACCTCCGGCTGCTCCTCACCCGCAACCCCGAAGGTAGAGTTTTCGCTGACCCTTCCCCCGCGACCACGACCACGGCCTCTAGCGCCCGTACGACCTCCACGAGCCATCTATTACTGTTTCATGGATAGCAAAAGTGTCACACACACACACACACACACATAAAGTAGAGATACATTTCTAACATCTTTCGATTTAATGCTTAACCCTTAAGGCTTAAATGGTTACTAAAGAGTTCCTTAACATCGACCGAGAGGATTTAAGGTACCAGACAAATCAAACCATACGTACTCAAATAAAGCTTTCTATATTAAACTCAAAAAGAAATTTCCATTACATTCAAAATAAGTTCGAAACCGTGGGACTTTAACCCATAACAAAAAGAACTGATAACTTCCTTAAACACAAAAGAAAATGATTATCTACAAATCACTCAATCCAACCATTAGTGGGTGCCCTCCCGGCTATCGCCCCCACTTCTCCACCAGACTCGGAGTCCTCAGACTCGGAGCCTTCGGACCTGGTGCCCTCTAACGTGCTTTCTTCCGTCTCCTCAACCGCCACGTCATCCTCCGAGTCAACTTGTATAGGGTTCAGAAAAGACCCTAACCCGTCCTCGGGAGCTTCATCAATGACTTGGTTAAGACTCGCACGCACTAAATCAAGTACGTACTTAGCATCCCTAACCGCTTGCATATGGGCACGCAAGTGTGCCGCAAGCTCTTCTTTAGCGTCCCTCATTCTTTGAAAGGCACGCCGGGAGCGGAACAACTTAGTACGTACGTCATTATACAACCCTTGAGGGACCGAGAGAGATTGGTGAATGCAGGTTTTCCTTGCTGTCTGCCTGGTTCGTGCCATCCCTACACATAACCACCGATGTATTAGTCCTTAAAAGAAGCCCACATTTGGATCATATGCTTATCTCTACCATTTCATTATCATTTCCATCATAACCCTTAGAACCTATGACCCTCAGGATTTTTAACCTGGCTCTGATACCACTCTGTAACACCCCAAACTCGGTACCGATACCGCGGTCCCACAGTTTGGCCACGTCACCAATTCTAAATACTAACTCGCAAAATATTAAAAATAAAACATTTAAATTCTTTCCTATTCAAAATACAAGACGGTCTAATACAAATTCCAAAATATAATAACCACCAAAAATCCCAGACAAATGTTTAATCCTTAAAAAAAAACTGTCGAATCTAGGAAAATTTATCTTGTCCGCGCCACCCTTCAAACGATCCACCTGATCCCAATAAGATTTCAAATTTTACTTATGACCTGAAGAAAATAGAAAAAGGGTGAGCGAACAATGCCCAGCAAGTTCATATACAACCCCTCCGGTTTCTAAGGAGGAGTTGACCACAAAAATAAATTTCGCCAGGGTCAAATAACTTTAACAAGACCAAAAACTGCATTTATCGGATAAAGAAACAAATAAATCGAATATAGTGATAATTAGGAGTTCCAAATAATAGATAAAACTCAAAACAAATACGAGATATTCAATTGTCGCCAACTGTCCCATGCCAGTTGAAAACAAAGAATACCCGCAGATTCCATGATCACCTAAGTGGTCAATTTGACCTGACTAACTGCCCTATTGGGCCTGAGCCCAATGGACCAAAACCCGCAACGGGCCTAAAGGTGTATCCGGATAACCTCACCACATGTCCAGTGGTGTCAAATAATTCAAAGTTCACAAATGTTACGTATTTCACGTAACAACTTATTTTTCTTAGTGATCACGGAGGAGTTCCAAAAAAAATCAAATATCCAAAAATATGCAATTCATTTTTTTTTCAACGGATTGATATTTCAAAGAAGTCAAACATGCGTTACAAAAATTTCAAGATTCAGATTATGAACGAAATAGGCTCGACGGAGTTCAAAACAAATATCGGCGAATGCCGAACATGTGTTTACAAAGAGAGCGTTATGCCAATAAAGATATAACGGAAGCCTACCGAACAAAATTTAATGATCAAATAACTTAAAGGAGTATAATCCTTTACCTCAAAGCGAAGCTTCGAAATCAACTCTTACGCAAAAAAGCGGCTACCCGTGCTAACTCAAATCTAAATTTCAATAACCAAAATTATTTCATTTAAATAACAAAAGAACTATTAAATAAATAAACTATACATTTTTTTTATTTACTCCCTCCCAAACAAAAGTCCAACCCCACCTTTAAATAACAAAAGAACTTTTAAATAAATAAACTATACTTTTTTTATTTACTCCCTCCCAAACAAAAGTCCAACCCCACCTTTATCTCCACCCGTCCACTCACCAACTTCCCCCCTTTTTTTTTTTTGATTGAAAAGACTACCTAATGTACACTCATAACCCCCCCCCCTACCTAGCCTACCCAGCCTATCACCATTCTCTCACCCGTTCCCCCAAAACCCTTTCTCACCTTTTCTTTTTAAAAAAAAAAACCAGCGACCACCCTTCTCCTTCCCTCTCTCTTCTTCCTTTAATATTTCTTTCTTTTATTTCCTTTTCCCCGGCGCATACTTCTCTGCCTCTACAACCTCTACAACCCGCGCACTCTCTCATTATTATTTTTTCTTTGTTCTTCACGGCAACAACCCACCAGCGTCCCTTCAAAAATTAACACAAGCTCTAAACAGACTTAGTTTTGCCAAAGAATCACACAACCAAGATTACAATCAAGAAAATAATTTAAGATAAATAGTATGGTTTTTAATCTAACTAATTAGCAACAATGACTTAATTAAAAGCTAAAATTAAATGACTAAATGTTAACAAAAAAGAAAATGATGTTTGATTCTAATAACGAAAAAGTCCCAGTCAATGAACTAAACGTAATCCCATAAGTTTACTACTAATCATAGATGCAAAGATGACTCAATTGGCTACAAATAAACAGGTTATAGTTGTCGACAACCGCCAGACACTCAATCTTTCCTTACTGTCTCGATAGTCAAGAGAAGCTCATTAACTATTTCCCTAATCAAAAGACAACCCCCGAGACGCTCGTATGATTTAATGTTTTGAAAGCATTAAGAGAGAGAGACCCGATTCTAAACAGTGCATATTGAAGCAATATCATTTAATTTAGATTACACATTCCCGCAACACGGACCGAATATGCTTGTGATGCCTAAACGGTGCATTACTTGCTACTTTGTTAGAACCCGATGACAATTACAGATCAACGGTTATAACTAGAAATGAAATATTATGTTAATTAAGGTTCTGGCCACAAACATTAACTATGCATAATAATCCTACGTTACAATTCCTAATTTTGCAACAAACAAACAGAGAATGAATAAATACTTAAACCCAATTGGGAATTAAAACACTTAGATCTTACAGCAGAAATTTATAAAGAATTACTTGTTCATTAACTGGAAGAAATAAAACTAGCCACTAAACATAATTAAAGATTACTTATAAAATGAATTCAAAACGAAAATAAACCCAGCAGTGTGATGGAAGAAACGAGCAAGCTGCTACCAAAATCTTCGAGTGTATATGTGTGTGTATGATTATGTGTGTCGGCCATGTTGTCTGTGATTTTGCATGCCAACTTCTAAAATTGACTTCTCCTTATATAGCTGAGCCCTCCTTGCTTTCCAAGTCTTTCCTTCTTTATAGAAGCCATGATCTCCACTCCTAACCCCCACTCTTAGGTAGTTGTTGACAAAGTCCACAACATCTAATCTATCTCTTATTCTATTAATTACAAAAGAGAAAGAAAAGAAATAATCACAATTTAGAAAAAAATAATAATTCCCTAATTACGGAGATTGGCTAATGTCTCAAAATTCCCATTAAAAACGTGACATTGCTTCCAAATTCAGTTCCAACTCGTTTTTCTGAATTGCACATGCCCATTTGGTACCATGATATCCGAATTTCTTCTTTGAACTTGATATTCTTTTCACTTTTTTCACCATCAATCTCTCATAGTCCTGTAATCACCAAACATACAAAATACCCATAAAAAGTGCAACATTTACAACAAATTAAGTCACAAAAATGATATTAAATATCACACTTATTTGAATTCATCAATGGCATCTCACATCTTACTACCCCTCCTCACACACTTGAACATAATGGCTATGTTGAACGTCGTCATCGTCACATCGTAGAAACAGGTCTCTCTATCCTCTCTTATGCTAATCTCCCACTAAATTATTGACCTCTTGCTTTCACCACTGCTTCATATCATATCAACCGTCTTCCTACTCCCACTCTATCCAACATATCTCTATTTCAATGTTTGTTTGGTCACCCTCCAAATTACTCTAAACTCCGTAGTTTTGGTTGTCTATGTTACCCATGGCTTCGTCCCTACACATAGCATAAGCTTGACTCTCGATCCACTTCTTACATCTTTGTTGGATATTGAAGCATATGGAGTGGGCAATAGGATGTGTGAAGAGGAAGACACAGGCTGGACGAAGGGGACTCAAGGTTGGATAGGAATACATGACAAGAACACGGGTATTTGGTCTAGACCTAAAGGGGATGAAGATATTCTACACAAGGGATTAGGCTGGAACGTGAAAGAGGGTCACGGGTCTAGTTGGTTTGGGCTAGAAGAAAGGCTACGGGGGCTGCTCACTTGGATGAATGGTTTGTGCATGGAGGGATTGAGACTTGCATGGCACGGGTGGTAACAAGAAGGAGCAGCCTTGCAAGGGAAACAAAGGGGGCCGGCTTCTACAGCTCCTAAAGGGAGAAGGACTCACTTATGGAAGGCTTTTTAATTAAATCCCGTTTTTTTGTTTTTTTTTTTTTTTGTTTGTATTTTAGTGGTTTTAGTTGTGGTTTCTTTTATTTATTCAGTTTTATTTATTTCCTAGTTAGTTAGGGTTTCATTAATAGATTAGGGTTTACTTTGTAGCCTTTATAAGTCATATTTTTATTGGAATAAGATCAGATTTTGACGTTCAAAGAAAAACCAAGAACATGGGTTGTTCTTCAACAAAACCAATTTCTTCTTCTTCAAAGTGAGTGAAGCCAAGAGAGTTGAATCGTTGGGATTCTTTACGTTAGGTGAATGAAGCCTAGCCGGTGAATCCGTAATCTATCCTTTTCATTCTTTATTGTTCGTGGCAGCCTTGTTCATCGAAGGAGTAGGCTGTGCTAGGGCTATTGTGAAGCCTCTTGATCTTTCGGCCAAGGCAATCCTTTTGAGCAGTTTGGACGTGGTCAAGGGAGGGTCGGGTTGCAAGGTTTCGTGGCAGTTGTTGGGTGCATTCAAGGACGGGGCTGTTTGGGCGTTTTTCCTCAAAGTCTCGACCTAGGGGAAATAAGTCGGGTAAGGTTATTTTGGTTAAGTTTTTGGGCAGATTGTAGTGTGTTAAAATTTGTTAAACAAGGTTAGGTTTTGTGGGTAATCTTTGTATGGGAAACTCCATAAATTGAATAGGAAGTGTTGAGGATAATTGGTGGGTGTATGGTTGTTTTCAAGAAAGTGTTTAGAGTAGTTTTCGTGGCTGATTTTGGAGGGATTTCGGGTTGTTTTTGGACTGTTGGTTCAGCCATAGGGCTGTACAAAAAAGATGGAACAGATTTTTCGATCCAAGCATCCGTATACGCATCAAGTGGTATCAGAGCTCAGCTTTCACGAATCCTATTTCGTGGAACGGTCATGGAAGTCACGAATCAAAGAGTGAAGGTTTTTCGGACATGTGGATTAGTCCAAGATCACGTTTGTGTGTTTGCAATAGATGGGAAGTTGTATCAACGTAATCGCAGCAACATTGGTTGAGAAATTAGAGTTACCAACTACGGCGCACCCCACACCTTACGCTCTGTACGGTCTAAAGAAAAGCATGGAAGTAAAGGTAACGCTACAAGCCAAGATCTTGTTTTCAATTGCAAGTTATGAGGACGATATTATCTGTGATGTTATTCCGATAGATACTTGTCACGTCTTGTTGGGACGTCCATGGCAATTTGACCAGGATGTTATGCATTATGGACGGGAGAACACTTACATGGTGAAACGAGAAAGGAGGAGATTTCTATTAAGATTGTCGTCCACTCTAAAGGATGAAGGCCCTTTGGAAGACCGTACGGGCTGTTCAAAACGTGAAGAAAAGTAATCAAACGGAACAGAAAATTCTGACCAACAAACGAGAATGTGAAGAAGAGAAGCTTGCAAGAGAGAAACTCGAGAGAGAAAAACTTGAACAAGAAAGAGAACAAGAAGAACGTGCTAGAAAAGAAGAGAGTTTGAAGAGGGTTCATGAGGAATTGAAGCAAGCACACGTGTACAAAGATGTGTTTGACATTGAAGTTTCAAATCCTTCTACATTAAGGATTCAAAATTCAGATTTAAAAATATTTTTCATTTGGAAGAGAGGGCTGATGTTTTATCACGAGGAAAACAACCTAGGGTTGAACTTGAATCCAACAATGGGAAACTACAACTCCACAAATCGAAGTATGCCAAGGTATGTTACATTATCATTCAATTTCGAGTGCATGGACAGATTTTGGTGATCGTTTGCATAGGGTGGAAGGAAAAACGAGTTATCACACCAATATGGGCCTTGCACGGTTTTAAACCACCTTGGGAAGACGAGTAGAAGACACGAATAATATGTTTAAGGGCTGCTTCGAGGCTGATTAAACAATCAGTTAATCATTCTGATAAAGAATTTGGAAATTTGGAAATTGACGATTTCCTTTATGCTGAAACTTGTTACACCTTGGGTTGGATTTGTTGTGGTAAATTTAATTGCTTAGGGCTTATTGGTTGTGTTATTTATGGATCACAATTTTGGTCCTCATGGTTCTATTGGTGGATCTTCTTTGCATGGAAAGATAAAAGAATGAATAAAGACGATAGGAATTTGAAGACTTTTTTCACTCAAGGCCCTATGCGAACTGTTAATAACAAACAAATTGGGGTTGCCCAAGATAAAAGTCATGGGGTTGGGATTACTATCATCCAAGTGGGAAGTCTTCAACAATTGATTGACAAGAGGTTGGGAACTGTTTTGAATGAAAGAGGTAGGCACGAGCTAACGAGGTGAGACACTATGGTCCAAGCACAATAAGAGCAACTCCATCAATTCAGAATTTCTTTTACGAAGATTTTGGGTTAAAACCTAGCCAAGTCTTAATGCTATCAAAGGAAGAAGCAAAAGCATGGGCTTCGATTTTAAGGATCATCATGTCAGACAAAGAAAAAACAAGTTGGACAGATTGTGGGACCGAAAAGCGGCTCGAAATGGCAAGGTCAAAAGTGCACATATTGGGGTTCAAAATCAGTTTGGAAGTAAGTGAAATGACGGTACAGGAATGGTACGTTAGCGAAGAAGGACTAAGATTGAGGACAATCTTTTTCGAAGAAAGGGAGTTTAAAGCATATGAAGTGGGCAATAGGATGTGTGAAGAGGAAGACAGGGGCTGGAATAAGGGGACTCAAGGTTGGATAGGAATGCACGACAAGAACACGGGTATTTGGTTTAGTCCTAAAGGGGCTGAAGACATTCTACACAAGGGATTGGGCTGGAACTTGAAAAGGGTCACGGGTCTAGTTGGTTTGGGCTAAAAGAAAGGCTACGAGGCTACTCACTTGGATGAATGGTTGTGCATGGAGGGATTGGAACTTACATGGCACGGGTGGTAACAAGAAGGAGCAGCCTTGCAAGGGAAACAAAGGGGGTCGGCTTCTACAACTCCTAAAGGGAGAAGGACTCACTTATGGAAGGCTTTTTAATTAAATCCTTTTTTTTTAGTGGTTTTAGTTGCAGTTTCTTTTATTTATTCAATTTTATTTATTTCCTAGTTAGTTAGGGTTTCATTAATAGATTATGGTTTACTTTGTAGCCTTTATAAGGCATATTTTGATTGGAATGAGATCAGATTTTGACGTTCAAAGAAAAACCAAAAACACAACTTGTTCTTCAACAAAACCGATTTCTTCTTCTTCAAGGTGAGTGAAGCCATGAGAGTTGAATAGTTGGGATTCTTTACGTTAGGTGAGTAAAGCCTAGCCGGTGAACCCGTAATCTATCCTTTTTATTCTTTATTGTTCGTGGCAGCCTTCTTCATCAAAGGCATGGGTTGTGCTAGGGCTGTTGTGAAGCCTCTTGAACTTTCGACCAAGGAAATCCTTTTGAGCAGTTTGGACGTGGTCAAGGGAGGGTCGGGTTGCAAGGTTTCGTGGCAGTTTTTGGGTGCATTTAAGGACGGGGCTGTTTGGGCGTTTTTCCTCAAAGTCACAGTCTAGGGGAAATAAGTCGAGTAAGGTTATTTTGGTTAAGTTTTTGGGCAAATTATAGTGTGTTAAAATTTGTTAAACAAGGTTAGGTTTTGTGGGTAATCTTTGTAAGGGAAACTCCATTAAATTCAATTGGAAATGTTGAGGATAATTGGCGGGTGCATGGCTGTTTTCAATGAAAGAGTTTGGAGCAGTTTTCGTGGCTAATTTTGGAAGGATTTCGGGCTATTTTTGGACTGTTGGTTCAGCCATAGGGCTGTCCAAAAAAGCTGGAGTAGATATGTCGATCCAAGCATCCGTATACGCATCAGATATTCATCTACCCAAAGTGCCTACTATTGTCTTGATCCGACCATAAATAGAATCTACACCAATGAATTTTCCCTATCCCGACTTACAGCTTCCACCCCTATATCTTCTTATCCTACCTCCCACAAATGGTGCCCCATTACCATTACATTGGTTCCTTCCTCGCCACCCTCACCTCCTCCTCCTAATCCACCTCCCCCGCCATCCTCACCTCATGTGTCCAGTCTGCAACTTGCCTTAACAGCTCCCTCTCATCATGAGTCTTTTTCCTCTTCTGATCCACCTCATGCCGTGGTCACTAGGTCCCAAAATAATATCTTTAAACCCAACCCCAAATATGCTCACCCCACCACCACCTAGTCTAAACCCACTGAACCTACATTAGTCACCTTAGCTTTAAAAGATCCATTATGGAAACAGGCCATGCTAGATGAAATTCAAGCATTAACCAACTTGAAAACATGGGATTTGGTTCCACCTGTCTCGAGCCAAAATAATGTGCCATGCAAATGGGTGTTTCAAATAAAATACAATTCAAATGGTAGTATTGATCGTTACCGAGCTCGACTAGTTGCCAAGGGATTCAAACAACGTCCCACTGTGACTTTTAGCCCTGTTATAAAACCAGCCACCATCCGTATCTTCCTTACTATTGATGTGACAAATCAGTGGATTCTTTGGCAATTAGACATTAACAATGCCTTCCTTAATGGCACACTTCATGATGATGTCTTCATGTCGCAACCACCTGGCTTTCGAAATATTATTTTTCGGATTATGTGTGTCATCCTAAAAAGGCGCACAATTTATGGGCTCAAACAAGCACCCCGAGTGTGGTACATTGAACTTACTGCCTTTCTTGGTAGCTATGGCTTTGAGCGATCAGTAGCCGATGCCTCTTTATTTCTTCATCACCATGATACTGCTCCTATTTTTCTCATTGTTTATGTTGATGACATAATTCTTACAAGCCAAGACTCGAGTGCTCTTGAAAGGTTTATTGTCACTCTTGCCCAACGTTTTGCTCTCAATGATCTTGGCCACCTCTCATACTTTCTGGGTGTTGAAGTTATTCCACATGAAGCATGTCTCTTTCTTTGCCAAAAGAAATACATACTTGATCTACTTGAGCGCACGCAAATGCAAAATGCCAAACCAGCTCCAACGCCAATGATTGTTGATGCAAATCTCTCCACTAGATTTGGTGAACTCATTGATAACCCATAGAATACAGGGCGGTAGTTGGCAATCTTCAGTACTTAACCATCACCCGTCCCGATGTTGCGTTTGTAGTAAACAAGTTATCTCAATTCATGCATCAACCAAGAAGCACCCACTGGTTTTCTCTCAAGAGACTTCTTCATTACTTGGATGGTTCTATGGACGAGGGAATAACAATTTTTCGTGACTCTCCTCTCAATCTCCGTGCTTTTTTCGATGCAGATTGGGGAGGTGTGAGTGCCCCGTTTTTTAACCGAATCTGCGCCACTGAGAAGCGGGTGGCTTCAAAACTTTCAAGCGCGTGGAATACGCCCGGCCTCAATTGTGGACTCAAAATGTGAATAACAGAGTCGTCATCTTTATTTTAAGGATAAACAAAGAAAAACCAAAATTACCAGATTGTATGGGTTCGGGGGCTAAGTTACGAGTTAGGAAGAGTTAGGCACCCAACTCGCCCTTTCGGTCTCACAATGGGTTTATCAATATGTTTGTTTTATTTTATACACTTTGGCTCAGAATAATACATCTATATACGACAGAAAGAAATAAAGAGAAATAACTTTACACTTATTAAAGAAAAGAAAACAAAATAACTGAAATAATATAATTTAGAAAATAATTACAACATTTTTATAAGCTATTTTGGGAATAAAATAGCTATGCTAGTGACACACTTTATTTATTTTTACACGTATAAGTAGGAAAGAAACTAATTAAACTATAAAAAAAACTACTTTACATTAAAGTAAAGACAGAAAATAAACTAATTAAAATAAAAAGAAAATATAACCATTATTACATTTAAGTAAGAATGGAAAGGAAACTAATTTAAACAGAAAGAAAATGTAACTATTATTACATTAAAGTATAAACCGACATGAAACTTAATTAGATATTTATATTTAATTTATAGATTATAATAAATAACTACGGGGACAGAACTTACCTCCCGAAACGTGAGTGTCTGAACCTGTATGCTTGGGCTTAAGCCCACTAGGCGGTCTACATGTGCTTGCTCTGTCCTTCCGAGAAAGGAAGCCTTCTTTCTTTGTTGTTGTTGGATTCGGTAGTGTGACTGCTCCTTTTAGTTGCTTTTCGCCTCGGGATCCGGGCGGCACAACTGCTTGTTTTTGCTTACTTGCTTGCTTGCTAAGTCTGAAATCGGGCAGAGCAACTGTTTTCCTCGGCTGGATTTTGACGTCTAGATTCTGGCAGAGCAACTACTTGTTTTTGCTTGATATTGTGTTTGGAATCGGGCATAGCAACTACTTGCTTCAATTGGATTTGATGTCTGGATTCAGACAGGGCAACTGCTATTTTTGGGTTTTTGGAACCGATGAAATAGAACGGAAACCTAGTAGGGTAACTAGGGTTTACTTTGGCCGGAGAGTTTGAGTGTTTAAGGAAGAGATTTGGCAGTTTGGCAGAGCTTCGAGGCTAGAGAGGAAAATACCCTCGTCGTTCTCTCGGGAGAACAGATTGCGCGGTGAAAGTTTTCTTACGCAGTGAACTTTTTTAACTATGTGAAATTATGAAACCGGGAGCCTCTATTTATAGCTGAGGATGAGGGGTTCCTTTGCAGCTAAGTATCATCCACTGAGCTTCAACAACTTGTACCACGCGCTGAAAAGGTTACACCATAGGCTAACTGCACAAGTGATCTTTGAAGCTGTGGTCGTTGCCCATAGTGCTTGTAGGCATCGCGCCCTGGATGGATATGGGCTACACCCACAACCTTTTCCTATTTGATTTTTGGCACTTTGGCCCCCTGTAGTTCACTGTTTATGCATTCTTCTTTTTCTTTTGCATTTTCAACTCTATAACTTGACATTCGTTAATCGTTTTAAGAAGTATTGATATTTTATGACATGTCATATACCAGGGGTACGAAATTGGGGTGTCTACAGCAGGAAACAAGGATGATTACACATCCACAACGAATCAGGTTGTTTTCCTTGGTCATACTCCCATCCTTTAGTCCTCAAGGAAACAACGTTCCCTAGCACAATCCTCTATAGAAGTTGAATACAAGGCAGTCGCATCCACAACAACTGAAATCATATGGCTTCGTAACTTACTCCAGGAAATGGGAATTCAACTAACACACACTCCAGTAATCTACTGTGATAACCTTGGAGTAACACAGCTCAGCACTAACCCCATCTTCCACTCTCGAATGAAACATCTAGCACTGTCTTATTACTTTATTCGAGAACAGGTTCAACGTGGCACACTCAGCGTCACTCATGTTCCCACAGGTGATCAGCTTGCAGATGCTCTTACTAAACCCTTGTCTCGCTCTCGTCTCGACATGCTGTTGTCCAAGATCGGACTTATGCTTAGGCTGTCCATCTTGTGGGGGCATGTAAAGGAAGAGTGCACGTCTCCTATTTGTATTCTATATTAGTCTCCTAATTGTTTTCTGTATTACTTATATAGTTCTTGTCTATATCCACTTCATGTTCTAATGTACTATATATACTGAACTCTTATGAATAATAAATAACCGCTTCTTCGATAACTCTTATAAATTTGTCTAAATTTTAGCTATTTTTATTAATTTAAATTCCTTATTTGACTTATTAATATGCTTTGTGTTTTTCTTGTTCTCTAATTTTTTTATTGAAAAACATATGTCAAAAAAACTCCACATATTCATAATATATTAGTAAGAGAAAATGAGTTTAGTATTAATAATACTTCATCCATTTCGGGCAAAGAGTCCACTATTTCTTTTTGGGATGTTTCACTCAAAAAATCCATTTTAAAAAATTAAAAGATAAAAATATCATTTTATTAGTAATGAACTACTAAAAATGTCATTTTCTTAAAAAGTTTGACTTTCAAGTTTCAAACGGGGACTCTTTACTTGGAACGAGAGAGTATTTAATTGACTGAACCAGATTCAAAGCGTGCATAATTGCATGCATACATATAAGTACAATTAAAAATGTAGTTTAGGAGTATGTATTAAAACTTTCTTCTCTCTACCCTTCCTTAGACATGTAAATACAGTTCTGGTTTTGGAACTGGCGGTTCTTGGAGGGAAAATGGTGAATCGAATTCGAACTGTGAACCGGCACGGTTCGGTTCCGAATCGTGAACTGTTTTCATGGTTCACCAAATTTAATTGAAAAAAAGAAACTTTTTTTTAAAAAAAAACTATGTTTAAACATTTGTAAAAAAACTATCTTTCAATATTTTTTGAATTTTTAAAAGTGACAAAAAGTCATTCTTTTAACTTTGTTTAAACATTTTATACTTTGTAAAATATCAACAATATTTTGTAAAAAAAAAACAGGGACGGTATCCTGACCAATTTTATTAATATAATAAAAAATTACAATGAGTGGGATAACCAATGAACTAAAGCCAAAGGAACCCTACCTCTAAGTTACAATTTTTTTCAATAAATAAAAAATCTAATCTAAAAATTATAACTTACAATCTATAAATTAAAAATTATAATCTAAATATTACAATTAACTTACCGAAAGCGGCGGCGTTGTTCAATTGCTCCCGATCGTTGTATCCTCATCAAAGCACTCCTCATCCTCAGAAGTAACTACCTTGTCTTGTGTTCGAGCTGTTGCTTTAACCCAATCGTCTACCAAAAGTTCAAATTCTAAATTTCTTGGGTTCAATTGAAATCTTCTTTCATCAAAAACGTAATCGAACACGCTAAATGCATATTCAACGGTGACGGTTGAGGCAGGAGCAGCTAGAACCTCCATTGCAATTAATGATAGAGTTGGATAATTTTGAGTCATTCTCGCCCACCACTTTAAAAGATCAAAATTTTGTATAAGACCGAAATTAGTTGATAAATATAAATCAAATTCTAATGTATTTTCATCATCTCGTGCTCGTTTTTGTGTTCTTGTATTAATAAAATTATCTACCCAAGAAAAATGGTTATCACTAAGTTGACTACTACTAGTAGTACTAGTACCTACATTTTCATTACTAATATTAGTACCATAAATTATATTATATTTTTTAAAAATGCATATAATATATTTTTAACTTCATTTGAAATATTTGTTTGATTTGGAATATGATAAGTTGAAAATAAGTCAACGCCATCGGGGAATAAATTATCATAATAATATGTTAGCATTGCTTCTAAACCATCTTGTCTTATTGTAAGATCTAATATTTTAGCAACTAAAAACAATGGTGGAATGTTCAAAAAATATTTTAGTTATTTTATTCTCATATTAACAATACATTCACCTAAAATTGGGCAATCTTTAAAATGTTTGAAAATATAACTAATTTTAGCACAATGTTATAAAACTAATATGGAAGTAGGATAATCAGAACCATATAATTGTTCGATAACATCGTTAAAAACTTTCAAAATCATACTTAAATTTTCACAAACATCTCATTGATGTGGAAATATTGGAAGAGTGTATTCTATCGATTGAAAAAAAATACACATAATTGTTCCCGATGTTGATAAGATTCATATAACATTTTAGCCCATTTTTTTTAAATATTATGTTGTCTCGTTAAAACTGATATTATGTTCTTAATTGGTTTAACTTCATCACGTAAAGTCGTCAAACCATCTTGCACACACAGATTAAATTAAAAATATGACATGTGCATCTATCATGAAAAAATTTGCCACCAATTGATGGTTGACAAAATGAAATGAGTTCATGTAAAGTAGTAGTATTATTTGAAGCATTATCAAATCCAATTGAAAATATTTTTTTTATCTAAACCATATTCTTTTAAAACATTAAATAATTTTTTGTGAAAATATTACGAGCATTATGTACAATATCAAAGTCTTTAAATCCAATTAATCGTTTTTGCATTGTCCATGAGTTATCAATCCAATGACATGTAAGTGCTATATAATCATGTCGTTGTCATTTATCACTCCAAATATCTACACATATTGAAACTTTTTGCAATAAATTTATAAACATAGTAACCAATGTCTTTTTTCCTTCTAGGCAAGCAATTTTTTTGTCACGAGTAACCATACTCCTATGAATTTCTTTAGTGGCGGGATTCAATGTCAATTGTGCAAAAATTGCGTATAAAACATCATTTGGAAAATTAAACGGTAGACCTTTAGTACAAATCAAATTTACCATTTGTTTTCTATACATATATTCGGTAAATTTAAATAGAGATGATGTAGCTTGTTGAGAAAAACCTGCAACTCCCGTGATTTGTGTTTGACCTACTTCCATTCCCATCTTATCGGAATGCTTGTTACTTATGTGATTCTTATTAGTGTCATATCTATTTCTAGTATTGAAGCTAAATGGGGTGTTGCAATAGTTGCACGTGACTAGGAAATTCTTACCTTCAAGGTGCATTTTTGTATAATGCAACGTGAATATATCGTATTGTCCCGTTGTTCGACCTCTTATTGTTGTTCCACCTTGAACTCGACCTCCTGTTGTTCCACCTTGGCCTTCGGTTTGAGTGATACTTTATTGAGTACGAGGATGAGTTTCGGATGTGTGGGGATTAACCAGCTCATCACCCGTTGGATTGTTAACATCATATTCGTCATCGCTAAAAACTAAACTAATTGGTGTGTCTAAATTTTGTCAAAAAGTATCTTCGGGACCAACTCTTCTCGGCTTAGTGATTTGAGGTCCTTGGGAAGTTTTACTTTTTCCCTTGTTCATGCCGGATCGAGAATAAGACATTTTTTTTTGTAATAAAGTAATAAAATAACGTAATAAAATGTAATTAATAGTATAAATTAATAGCTAATTTTAAAAGTAGTAATTAACAATAAATCAATAACTACTAAGTATAATATTAAAGTTAATAACTAGTAAGTATAATATTAAAGTTAATAACTAGTAAGTATAATATTAAAACAAAATTAATAAATATTAAAGTACTTTAATATTAAACTTAATAACTAATAAGGAAAATAATAGTATTAATAATAATATATATAATTAAAAACGTAATTAATATAATTTATAGTACTTAATAAATATTGTAGATTATTAATTAATATAATTTACTAAATAAACAATAATTAATAAAAATTAATTAATTAGTAAACTTATTAAATAATTGGAGAGTAATAACTTGATATTCGAAGACTTTGAGAATTAAGAGATGAAGAGTTTTGAGAGAGTTTGAGAGATTAGAAGTGACAAAAAATTGTATAGGAAGTGGGAGTATTTATATGTTACGAAAAAAGGAAAAAATAAAAAATAAAAAAATTTTCATGAAAAACATCAAAAAACGGTAATAATACCGGTCAGCCAACACAATTCATCTGGATCGTCCGCTTCCTTTCATTTGCGCCATCCATTTCAAAAAAGAGCCGTTTTTTTTTCAAAATTACCGTTAGAACCGTGAACCGCCGTTCACAGTTCACAAATCCGGTTCCAAACCACCGGTTCACTCAAATCTTAAATGCACAAACCTTTATAAGTTGGTAATGTTGATGACGGTTCGGTTCACTTTCAATTAATTTTAGACATTTAAACATAGACATGTTGAATGGAACATAGACATGTTGAATGGAACAAGAAAGAGGTATATATGAATTTGTTGCAAAAGTATAAGGAAAATCTGACCAATAAAGTGTATAAAAAGAACTGTTGTGATTTACTTAATTAGAAAGGTAACATGAATGATAAGCTTCACCAACGCCTTCACATATTATACGAAAATGGGATCAATAATGAAGTATACACGTTATGACTTTGGGAAAATTATCTTTTTGACCATCGTATTATTGGCAGCTACCCGATTTGATCAGCAACATCTCATAACTTTCAAATTAACCAATGTATTAAATAAGTTGGTAAGTTTTGGTTCATACCGTTAACGGGCCATCCAATTTTTAACTGGATTGCTAATGTCGACTAACGGAAGAACTCTATAAGGGTATATTTATCCTTTCATTAAAAAAAAAATCCCCAATTCATTTTTTTTCATTAAAGCTCTCTTTTCTCTTTCTCTCTCCCCAGTTCGCTCTCTCTCCATCGTCGGAGCTCCACCAAAATCTTCAAAGAACCCCGATGACGACATTTGTACAATCTCTGAGACATTAGATTCTACCCATTAGCTTTCTTTTAAAACCTATCCGAGCTACTGCACATAATCTTTGACCCATTTCGGCACTCCCAACGTAGGTATTTCGGCACTCCGAACTTAACCCATCTCGGTATTTTTCCTCCGATCACAATGTCGAGACTTCTTCTCGAGAATTGGTTGACGACCCCACTGATCTTTCCTGAGAGACCGTTGATATAAGAGGCTTAGAGAGTTCTGAAAGAGAGAAGATTCCAGATCAAGCAGTCGGATGGGTCAAAACCGCAACAAAATATTTGATTTTCGTCGACGTAAAAGATAGGATTTTCGGCTAACGAAGGGTTACATGTAGTGTAGCCACGGTTGAAAATGGGAATGAGCAACGGAGACCAGCTACGTGTGTCGGATTTAAACCCATCATGAGAAGGAAAATGGGGGAGCTCGTTGGACCAAGTTGGATCTGAGTGAAGAGATCATGGTTGAGAAAGAAAGATGGGAGATCTTGCCGGATCTGTGGGCTGCGATAGGGGGCGAACTGGGTGAAGACGGCGGCTATGTAGAAAACAGAGCTTGAAGGATGACGTTGGCAATGGAGATTCGCTGGAGAAGGAAGAGTCAGAAAGTGAAGAGCGAGATGAGCGGAGCTTAAAGTGGATATTTGTATGTGACAAGATATGTCGATGATCCGACCGAAAAGAATGAGGTCTTTCATATAAGGAATTTTGGTGAGAGATAGAGAGAGAGAGAGAGAGGTAGGGTCGAAGAAAAGGGAGGTGGTGGTTGGGGAGGAAAGCATAAGAGATTGGTGGGGTTTGACCAAGAAGATGACATTTTTTATTATATTTATTTTTTATTTTTGTCTTTATATTTTCATGGAAATGGATAGAAATACCCCTCATAAAATCCCTTCGTTAGTCGTCATTAACACCTCTGTTACGAAATTGGATGAGATATTAATGATATGGACCAAAGCGTACCAACTTACTTAGTACATTGGTCAATTTGAGAGTTATGAAATGTGGTTGGACAAATCGGGTAGCTGGTAATAGTACGATGGTCAAAACGATATTTTTCCCTATTATAATTAACCTTAAATACATACATGGATCCCAATTCCCATGTATGCACAAGGGTTACAATATTTCTTATGATGGATCACCGTGAGTACTTTTTCAGCCAATTAATGGGAAATTTATAGTCAGTTTTTGATAGATAAAATCCATCTGATCTCACCAAACAGTAGCAGGGTGTCGGGCCGTCCTTAGCCCCAATGCAGAATTTATAGATGGCATTGTCATAGAGTTCAAAACTTAATGTTTTCTTATGAAAGTCTGAAAAGTAGGTGTAGAATACGGTCTTACCAAAGAGCATATCACAAAAGGTCTAATAGAAACTATCCCCACGCAAAAGGGTATGATTCCCAACATCATTAATTGTTTCCTAACTTGACTTTAAGCCAAAGTTTATCATGGACGTGGAGGTCATTGATGATATGCATCTTCCACCTATGCGTAAGGCAGGGCCAGGCAGTCCTGGTGCTACGATCATCAACAAAGTAAGGCTTTGAATACTCATGGTTAAATTGTGCTTTTTTTTAACTGGATATACTTCTTGTTTGTTCTTGACTAGCTGTGTGATTTCAATTTCAAAGCTCTAAATCTCACTATATTTACTTTGTTTTGAATAACTTACATAAGTGAACGTGAAGTAAGAGATATTGCCCTACTTTAATTTGTCTAGTTAATGAATAAAATTGAATATGTAAGATCTCATCGATTTCTCACTTATTCTAAAATACATGGGTAAAGTAAATGTATTGGGACATCACAAGACTTCATCTAGCCAAAACCAATTTTTACGAAAATGAAATGGGAAGAAAAAACACATGCACATAGAAATTAAAGAGGGTGACAATCAAACAT
This sequence comes from Codonopsis lanceolata, assembly GCA_013146195.2. Classification (NCBI taxonomy): domain Eukaryota; kingdom Viridiplantae; phylum Streptophyta; class Magnoliopsida; order Asterales; family Campanulaceae; genus Codonopsis; species Codonopsis lanceolata. The sequence goes on from CM028384.1 coordinate 94,224,864, forward strand.
AACCTTTACCATTTATTGAAGGGCAATATTTAATATAACACTTTTGATTGTAAGAATACTATATATATATATATATAATTAGGACAATTTTTTTTAACGCCACCACCGACCCCTCCGCCCAGCCCAACCAGTCCCACCACCCAACCCAGCACACCGACTGACCCATGCCCAACCCCCACAGCCTAGCATAGTGACTGGCCCATGCCCAATCCCTCCCCCACCCCCAGCCCAACCTAGTGACTGGTCCATGCCCAGTCCATATACCCTTTTTTTCCATTTATAATTATAAAATGAGCAAAGGGCAATTTGTTAAATTTTTCTACAAAAATATTGCATTAAATATTTCATAAGTGTTGTATTAAGTACCAATATTATTAAATTAACCTTTATTCATTTACACACGCACAGTGAATCCTTTCTAATCACCGTCTATTCACTAAATCACAATCATTTGGAAATGTATGATTATACATAGATATACAAAACCCATCGATTCTAACTAGCCAATAGCATTGTTCGTTATAACGATTAGAATCAGGACCTAAACTAAATTTATTACTCCTTCCGTTCTAAAATTATCGCTAGGTAGACTTAACGCGTTTTTAAAAAGAAAAGACATTTGACTTGATTATTAATATTAGTTTGATGTGTAGTTTACTTTAAATTTCATGTGTATATGACTCATAATTAAAGTATGACGAAAAAGTAGATTGTCAAATTGCAGCTCCGCCACCTATTAGGCGGGTAATGTATTCAATATCCGTTAAGATGCGGGCTTTTCGGGCTTTGCCCACGCGGGCCGCGGGTAGCCCACATATTCTGAACTTGTATTATAAATTATAATTTTAATTTGTAAATTACTAATTACTATTAGTCTATTACTAAGTTATAAGTTATAACTTAATAAGTAATAAGTAGTAGCAGTAGTGGTGTGTGTAAATCAATCAAACTATTATAATTTTAATTTTTGTTTTGGGTTTGTGTGTTAGTGTATTGAACTCTTATTTAATGGGACTTTGAGTACATTTATAAAAAATATATATATGCATAATATATATTTTTATTAACTTAAGGTCATCGGATACATGGATAGCTGAGTACAGTGGATGGACAAAGTTGGTCATGGAATGCCTTACCATTTTGGTTACTGCACAGTTTCACTGCCCACAAAGCTGCTTCACTGCCCACAAAGCTGCTGTGGTGGAGCATGCCTTACCATTTTCATGATTCTCATGTTGTACAGATCATATCAATGTGAAAGGAGCATACATAGTTATTTTCAGATTAATAGTCAAGATCTGCGGATGAGAATCTAACATGTTAATATTTCTTCTTACATTTAATCTAGGAGAATATTGGTAAATAAATTCAAAAAACGCACGGTTTGGTATGGGTTTTCAGGATCGTTATGTTCGCGGGTTTTATCGGTCCGTCCGTTTCATCGGGCTTGCTTTTGTTTCTACGAAAAAGTAAAGGTAAAGTGATAAAAGTATTATCCTGAAAATGAAAGTTTTAAACAAGACAATTATTTTGGAGCGGACGAAAAAAGAAAGCAGGACAATAATTTTAGGACAGAGGGAGTATTATTTTTATTGAAGGGTAAAATTCTGGTCAGTCCTTTTTCCAAAGTTTTTAACCACAAAAGTCCACCGTTTTTTTTTTCAACTGCAAAAGATCATCTTTCGAAATATTATTCCGAAAATGGAATCATTTTCTTCAACAGCTTCGGCAACACACTTTGGATTCGAAAATCATCATTGTTGCGCAACTAAACGGGGATCAACCTGGAAGAAGAAGTTGAAGGGCGTGTTCTAGTTCATTATCATTTTGTATTGCGGTACACAAAAGAATTAGATAATATTTTACGTATCGCGGTTCAAAATTAGATTAGGTAATTAAGACTTGTGTATTGCGGTTCAAAATTGAATTAGTTAATTAAGACTTATATATCGCGGTTCAAAAATTGTTTCATCGCGGTTCAAAAATTGTTTCATCGCAATGTAAAAAGTGTTTCATCGCGGTGTAAATTTGGATTAGATAATAAAGACTTATGTATTACGGTTTAAAAATTATTTCAGCGCGGTACAAAAAATGATGTAATAAAATTGATGTATTACGATACAAAATTTAACCTCTCTAAAGTGTCTTTGATTCATTAAAAGTATCGTAATCATGTTATCCCAAAATTAAATTTTTCCAAATGAAAAAAATATACTTTAACATTTAAATTTTTTTAAAAAAATGAATCTACCCATAATTTTTCCAGATACATCAATATATATAGGGCGCGTTTGTTGTGGCTGATGGCTTATGACTTATGGTAGCTTAAGCTATTTGAATGGCTTGGTGATTGCATGAGATGTTGAAAAATTTGTTTATGAGTTGTTATATTTTTTTGTTAAAAAAAAAAACTTCAAAATTAGTATTCATATTTTTATGTATATTTCATAAAAGGATGAAATGAGGATAATCAAATATTTATTAATAAATAGTTGTCTTCATCTTTAAAAAAAAAAACCAAAAAAGCTCAAAATTTTGGCTTTTTGGCTTTGGCTTTTCCATGCATAAAGGGTGTTGTACCTCACTTATTGACTTTTGGCTTATAAGCTGAAACAAACACTCTAAATATGACTTTTCAAAAACCAAAAGCCAAAAGTCACTCTAAATAAGCTGCAACAAACGAGCACATATATATATTCGCTATTCGCTTTGCACCCTTCCACCCCATCGAAAGTAGGCCCACAAAAGAGTGCGACCATCAATCCTATCACAAAAGCTCCATAGCATGCATGATTTCAAATTTGACATGAGCCTCTATGTTCTCAGAGATCCCAATGATAATGTAAATTGTCCATGTGCCGTATCATTGGTTGCAGACTTGCAGTCATATGGGAAAATGCAACAACTATGAATTGAAGAAGGATTTTCTGGTTTTCAACTTCTTGTGCATCTTATTTCATAAAATTCGAGTGTTTTTTACTTCTTTCGTCTCGATCAGAAAATTCAGTATTCTATTTTAATATGTTTTATTTAAAAAATCTATTTTTAAAAATTAAAATATAAAAATATCATTTTATTATTAATGAACTACTAAAATTAGTATTTTTTTTAAAAAAAAATTAACTTTTAAACGGAGACTCTTTGTCCGAAACAAAAGGAGTAAATCATTAAACACCGAGTGGTGGAAAATTAATGAATGGTGGTTAGAAACACACTAACATGAACGGGCAAATAATCATTTATCTTAATCTATGTCACATTCTTTGTCTTATTGAATTATCGTATACTTATTATTGTTTTACAAGACCATGTATAATAATAAGACATGTGGAGGGCTTAGATCTATTAAGATAGGGAGTGTGACACAAGTTGTAATAGATGTTTTCAAGCCGTAAAAACCAAGGTTCTAAAAATTGTTAGGCGGCACATTAACGCCTAGCGTCTAGGGGACTAGTCGGGGCGCAATCGGGGCCTAGGCGCGGCCTAGAATTAAGACATAATTACCTTCTTTTTTTTTTTTTTTTTTGATAATTTACATCAAAGATCAAACACATTGAATACAAATTTAATTTTTTTTATGTTTGTTATTTTATCAAACACTTGTCTATATTTGTAAAATGAACAAAAATATACAAACCTACCATTAATCTCAATTCTCAACAACCCCAAAGCCATAAACCAGACAAGTTTAGAGCTAAAAACAAAAAAAAGATATTACTCCAGTTCGCCCCCCATTACATCCTCTCATCACCATTACCACAGTCACCACATGCCACAAAATAAAAGCTACAAAAATAAATTAAGGTCGGCGAGGTTTGGTGTAGACGCCGACTTGGTCGATTAGGCGGTTACTAAGAAAGTCGCGGCGGTAGAGAGGGGCCTAGCGCCTAGACGGAGCTAGGCGGAGAGTTTTAGAACACTGGTAAAAACCAAAGGTTTAATGATTATTTTTATTCTCACCCTGCTTTTGTAACATAAAATTAGGGGGTGTTGTATACAGCACGCACAAAATACTAAACACAACATGCATATATATTTTTTCCAATTTTGCAACTGTTTAAAATATGAAATGCCCATGTTACCCTTACCCAATTTAAAAACATTTTCTGCTAAAATAATGTGTTATTTGAGTATTTTTAAGATTTTTTAAAAATTGGAAAGTTTCTTTTTGAAAATCTACACAAAAATATGCACATATATCCTGAAACTGAATGGCAAAATGTTAAACAAAATGCCATTAACAAAAAAAATGATAGATGAAAAGAAGATTAAGAAAACTAAAATTTCTTTAGGAAGATGAGCTTGAGATCTGTTTCTTTTTTAATTACTACAAAAAATCCGAAAGGAAAGCATGATTTTTTGAGCAAATTTGTTTGTAAATATTTTTTTTTTCAAAAAAAGGGGTGGGGGAATCAGGTGTGAGATAGGCCTGTCAATGGATCAAATCAGTCAAATTCATATCTGATTTGTTAAGAAATTATCGGACTTGATATTGGATATTTCAAAGCTCGATTCATATCCTAAATTTTCGAATTTAGATCAGATTCAAATTTTATTAACCCCTTATTAAAGTACTGAATAGAATTAAAATTAAGGTATTTTTGTTCAACCAAATGTCAAATAAAAATAAAAATTCTTTGTTTTTCATCTTACACAAACATTAATAACAATGTTAGTAAGATATTATAGTGAGCAGATAAATTTATGTTTAGTAGAAATAGTAATTATTAATGACTAAAAACTCAACATAAGTAACTTTTATATGTATAATATTAATATGTTTTTTATATCGGATCGGGTTGTTAATGAATCGGAACACCTTAATCACAATCCATTTTGTTAAAGTTCGCATGATCGAATTCGGATCAAAATCGGGTAATCAGATTGAAAAACAAAATTCATATTCTAAAAATATTATCATATTCAAATTGAATTTGGATCAAAATCCGATCCATTGACATGCTGACTCTAGGGGATGGCCATGAAATGATGAGGGTCGTGTTTATGGGCGGGCCAATGGAGGGTGAGGCCTCGTAGCTAACATGCTTCTCGATTTATTTCTTGGGCTGGATGAAGGATGGGTTGTTGGGTTTTTTTTTTGGTAAATTCAAACTGGAACCTTTTGAATAAATTATAACCTCTTCAACCGGTAAAGTATACTTTTGGTGAAGAAATGACGAAGATACACTTAATGAACAAAAGACGCGCGCACAAAGCCCCTGCCCAAATTTGGGCATCACAATGAAAAAATTGGGCATTGCAATGCACAATTAAAGCCTATCTAAATTTGGGCATTGCAATGCAAAAATCATCGCCCCAATTTAGACATCGCAATGCAAAATTTGGGCATTACAATACATTTGAGCATCGCAATTCAAAAAGTCACCGCCCAAATTTGGGCATCACAATACAAAACCATGCATTGCGATGCCCAAAAGAGAATAGTGAGTGGGAACTAGAAAATTGGAATATGATTGATGGCGATGAATGCTTTAACTTTTTCCTCTTTCTTCCCCACTCTTTTCTCATATTTTTATTTATACCCCCATTTCTTCATCTCTTGCACGATTGATACCTTCAAGATCAACTGCGGGAGAAAATTAATTTTCCGTTTTTATTCTCTTATCTCTTATATGATTTTGCATAATGAAAGAATGAGACGGAGGCAACGATGCTCGCATTGAAGGCAACGATGCTCACATCGAAGGCTACGCTGCTCCCACTACAATGTTCGCATCGAAAATCTAATTTACTACAAAAATTGAAAAAAATCAGTCCATTTCTCAATATCTGCAACATGAAAAAAAATCTTGCTAATCGTTGGCTACTACCAACGAACCAGTCTCAAATGTTGACCTTCTTACCTTTGTTCTTCGTGGTCTTGGTCCAGATTATGCTATGCTATTCATTGTTATCTTTAAAATCCCTCCCTTATCCTCTTCTCCCAATCTTCGTGCTCGATTGCTTTCTTTTGAGTTCGAACTCACAACAAAAACTCCTTCTTCCAATTTGTTCAACCCTATTGCCTTTGTAAAGCTACGATAGAAACAATGGAAATAAAGGGGAATCGTTTTAAGAAATACATGGTGGAAGCGCCTTTTTAGAACAAATTTATGAAAATGGACTTTTGTTGTTTTATAAAAAAGACGATACTTAAGCGATTATAATTTCAATAAATGGTACCGGGCCGCAATTATCTCTTCTTCTTTTTTTCTAAATAAGGGGGTTGGTGGGTTTCTTAAAAAAGTAGGGGGTGGCAGGTGTTAGTCTATAACTCTGCATAGGCGTGGGCTCGAAGTCAGTAGTCCAGTCAACTTTCCATCATGATTAATGCCTAACAGGCGGAGGGTTTGAATTGAAAAAAAAAATCAAGATGAATATTTTATTGGTTAAAAATTAAATCATATGCGCACGGTTTAATTTGAAAATTTTTAAATAAGAAAGTTTAACTTTATCCAAAAGGTATTCGGACAATATATCATTGAGTCTTGGTTCATGTCAGAAGGTTGAACAAATAAAATTTGTATTCTTACAAGCTTTAGTGTTTAGATCTTTAAACCATCAGATTAGATTTGTTTTTTTTAAGTAATGACATGAATATTCCAAATCAACACTCAATTAACATTATAACAACTTTAACACTAAAATTTATAAGAATATCATTAGTTGGAGCTCATAATATCATTTGTCTTTATGAAATTGTTACAAGGATGAGCTAAATGGAGTGTTTAACATGATGGTAAGAGATTCAATCCTAGTGGTTTAATTTGCCATTTTCGGTATTGGAGATGAGATAGTACATAGTAGTGCCAAATTAATGCAAGCGCAGAAAATATACTAGTCTAGTGAATTTTCATTTATGCTCATGGTAAAAAATAAACATCAATGTATATTAATGAATTAAAAATGAATAAAGGACGTTAGTTTGTGTGAGTGGATGTTATAAATAAAACAAAAATATTAAATTAACCTCCTGAGTAAGCTTTTTGAGAAGATTTAAAGTAGATTAGCAAAGTTGACAAATTTATGACCAATCATATTTTTTCACCCAGGATTGGGGAAATGGATCATTATTCATTGGTACCTAGCTAGAGTTACTTCATCTGTCTACATAATTTTTGAAATTTGGTTTTGAATCTTACATATAAGTCCCGCAGTTACAACACATTAACCCAATCTATTTTGACACGCTTAATATTTGGGTTCTAACGGATTTTATCCCGTTACCCATTCTAACTCAATCCAAACACAACCAACCCACCCAGCAAATTGTCAGCCCTACTTGCATATATAGCTTAGCTTGGTAATGTTGGGGAAATGAAAAAAACTTTTTAAATATGTTAACAAATAAATATATTTTCATTATTTAGGAAAGGAAGTTGTAACATATCCTTAAACCCACCAATTTATTACACAGCAATATCAGTCAAATATTGAGTTTGAATACAAACTTATATTTTTACTAATAAACGATGAAGCTGATTCTGAAAATCTGATTGTTTTCTTATAATTGGCATATATATATAATGATATACACGACCATATCCATTTTCCAACATTTATTTGAATTGTATTAGCATATTTAGCAACATTATACTTATATCATGCATATAAATAGGATGCATAACAAGTAGAAAATCAGAAAAGCCTAATATTTTACTCATGAACCATGATTCATTCTATGAGAAGTCTTTTCTTCTTTCTAGTTCTTGCATTTTCCCCTATAATCATGACTCAAACTAGTGATGCCGCTTGTCTTTTTACGGACAAGTGGACAATTTACATTATCAATGGGGTCTCAGGTAACATTGAGGCTCATGTCAAATCAGGAGACGATGATCTTGGAAATCATGTGATTCCATCCGGCAATTATTACAAATGGAGCTTTTGTGATAGAATTGATTTTCGCACTCTCTTCTATGCCTACTTTCGATGGGGTGCAAAGCAAACATCTTTTGATGTGTTCAATAAACATATTAATAGATATTGTTTAGGTCCCGATTTTAAGCTTGGTTATGCACAATGCTATTGGCTAGTTAAATCCGATGGGTTTTATCTATCTCTGTATAATCATACATTTCCAAACGATTGGAAGTTAGAACAAAAATGGTGATTAGAAATGAATCAACATGCATGTACGCGGATGAATCAGGGTTAATTCTATAAAATAAAAAGATTATGTTTTATTTCCGCCATCTCTATATTCTATTTTTCTCCTTGGTAACAATTAACATAGATTCATTCTATGAGAAGTCTTTTCTTCTTCCTAGTTCTTGCATTGGTCCAATGATGGTTATCTTTTTATATACAAGTGGGCGATTTACATTATCAATAAGAAATCAGATATTATATCAGTACTAATAATCAATTCAATTGTTGTTATTTTTTGTCAAAATCTTTGTAAATCTGTTGACATATATTGTTTCTTAATTTTTATTTTTTAAAAAAAATAGTAAAACATGTAATGCATAGTACTATATATTTTTTATGATTGAAAATAAATTAATTAATATACGTCAAACTTCATTTGAAAAATAATTCAGAATAAAAAATAACAACAATTTAATTAGGAACATAAGGAGTAACTATTATGGAGGGAAAGTTGGTTCTACATGATAAACATTTCCTTACACTCACCAAATAATTAATTTAATGCAATAAAGATTTCGACACCTATTTGTATTATTGCTCACAAAAATATTAATTAATTAGGCTATTAATTAAAGATGATACCTTGTATCTTAGCTACACAAATATTGAAAACATAGAGCTATGTTAAATAGGATACACACAGGAACCAACGAGTCCATGAGTTGACTCATTAGATGAGAAGCCTATTTCTATTTGTAATCCTTGCATTTTCCCAAGTCCCAACCAGATCACTAAAAAGGGAAAGTTGGTCAATATAAAATTATAAATGACTCATTAATCTATACATATATAAAAAGAGAGGTGTAATTTTTGGAAAGTTTCCGCCAAAATTCACTTTCCAAAAATGGCAATATTATTATTTTGTTTAATTACAATTTTTGCTTTGGGAATTGAAACATTTTTTTTATGAAAAACTAATATTAAACAAATGCATTGAACATGTTACCTCTTTTATAATATGAATGATTGTTAAGATTGACTTTAGAATGAATCTATTGAATATGAAAACATATTAAGTATATTTTGTGATCATGCAAATATTTTATAATTTGGTAATTAAAACACAATTGGTGCATAATTTTGAACACTTAACGGTATATAAAATAATATTTACATCCTTGAATAGTATTGAAATAATATAATTTGAATAGATTTTGTGAATTTACCTGTTTTGAAATAAATGTCTAGATTAATCTATACATACATAAAAGGAGAGGAGTAAGTTAGAAAAGTTCCCGCCAAAAGTGACTTTCTAAATTTAAACACACTTCTAATTCGTATATAAGCCACTTTTTGTATTGGAAATTGAAAATAGAAAATGTCATTATTATGGTTGATTGGATAAATGATTCTAAAACCTCTTCGCCTTCTTATTTAGTATATTAAGAAAAATATGCATAGTAGAAACATGAGAGATAACAAAACCAAATTTTTTTTGTCAATTTCTTTACATCAATATCCAGGCTAAGAAAAATAAAGATGGAATAAAACAACGATTTTGAAACTAAATCATATATACACACTTTGAAGAAAAACTAATTCACAGACAATCAATTAATAATATTACCAAGATCTGACAATTTTTTTTCTCTATTTCATCATAACCAAAGTTATTATTTTTTTAAAAAAATCTATAAATCGAGATAGGACCAATTTTTTGAGACATCTAGCTACATGTAAAAAAATGGAAACCTGATAATTTCTGATTTTTTAGTTATTTATACATGTTAAAAAATTCATATATAAAAAAAGTACTGATGATGAAATTAATCAACATTCAGATCGAATTTGTTTGTTAGTTGAACTAAATCACGAATTAAAATTAATAAACGAGTTTTGAAGTTAAACATAGTTTTTGAAATATTTTTGGAAACATGAACATACTAACAAGTTTCCGGTAAGTCGGTGGTCATAGCTTCCGTTATCAGACTTTCTTTAGGGGGTAACCTTGGGGTTGGCCATCGCTGCAAATAATGTGTAAAAACAAATGGCAATGTGTGCTGAAACTAGCTAGGGTAAAACTGTTTTCTTTTTGTTTATATACATAAACTAAAACAACGTGGTATTATGAGTGTTTACTGGGTCGCGGTCCAAAAGTTATCAATAGCACGGTTTAAACCAAATTTTCTGTTGTTTATCCATCGATCGTTTGAATTTTTGGTTCAAAATCCTTGACCCATCTCCTACATTTTATTTTCCTTGGTTATATACTATTTTAATTATTTTTTCTTTATGTCTGATTTTTAAATTGAACCATAATTCTTTAATTATTTTTTAAAAATTACCAATTTTGAAGTTTTTACGCTTTTATGACAAAACATGTTAGTATATCACAAACAATTTTCCCTTTGTTTGATATTATATGCTTTATCAATTTTTTTAATATTAATGTAACTTTTATTTATATATATTTATTTGTATATATTTTAATATCATTTTTTTATACGAGAAACACATCAGTGATTTAAATTTTGTTGAGACTCCAGAGTAGAGAATGAGAGAAAGTGAACCTCAATTCCATTGTTTACAATTGAAATTGTGAGCTTCAATGTAAATTTTATTGTTTATATCCAGAAAAAATATTGTTGAAAGAGATACATGTTTTTTTTGGTGTGGTTTCAATTAAATAGTCATATAAAAATTAAGATGCAATTTTTTTAAAATTACATCACATCAATGAACAATACATATTTTAAAATCTCAAACTATCAGTTAGATTTGAACAATACATACTCGTGAATATTTCAATTGAATTACATATTCTGAAATCTCAAACTGTGAGTTAAATTTGAAGGTTGGAACTCAAATAATGTTGTTTCGTAATATAGTCTATTCACTTGAGTTATGCAATGACACAAGATTAATTGTTAAAAGGCTGAGAAACCATGATTTAGAAGGTCGAGTTCTTTCAAAGGACAATTTTGGTGATACTCTTTTGATTTCAAGAATGTCACTGATACTATTTGATCCTAAAATTTCTTTCAAATTCCAGATAAAATATTTTTTGTTGATTATGTCTTATGCAATGTCTATGAATAAAAACCATGGTAAGTCATTAATATAAGACTCGATTTGAAAACATGTTTTTGGTTATCATCAGTTGTATGTAGTTTTGTCTAGAGTTACTATGTGATATTTATAGTTACAATAGTTGTACATGTCGAATGAAAATTATTGTATATAAAAATTATTCCAAAATTTATATTATTTTTTCAAAATTCTAGGATTTTCTATATTTAATTTTACTGTTTATTATTTTTTGTTTACCTTTTTTATATTAAAAAAATAATTACATATTATTCAACTTTAATTTAGTATGTAATTTTATACACATGTATAATCCGTGCAATGCACGGGTGCATCACTAGTAAATAATAATAAAAGAGGTTACTTTCAAAAACTATGGTATAAAAATATCCTTTTATTAATAATAAACTACTAAAAGTATTATTTTCTTAAAATATTTGACTTTCGAACCAGGCTCTTTATCCATTTTGTGCTATTGTTTCTTTGATTATATATTTGGTTGTATATAATCCTAGGGTTAACTAGTCAAGCACTTGTAGTAAGATTATACCCTCTTCTTTCAATTGCATCTATTTGCAAATGGGTGTTGAGTTGATTAACTTTCACGAAATTGGGATTTTCTTGTGCATTTTCTACTTCTGTTATCCCGTATCTCTTCAAATGGAATTAGGGGGAGAGAGGAATTCATTGGTGATTTCTTTAATGTGCTTGATCTCCCGTTCTCATCTTAGTTTTTTTTTTTGTTTTTAAATAAATTATATGGTAGTGATGGATAAGAAATGTTTAAATCCCAAGACTAAAGCAGAGTTGAAATGTTAGATTTGAACTTTCTAATTCTATCGCTCTCAAATAATAATCTCAACAAAACAAATCTTGAAATAATAACTCAAAATTCCCAATACTTGTGATTGTAAAAAGAAATTTTAAAAAAATTATGTATGATTAGAAATTAAAAAATGAAAAAAGAAATAAATTTAAAAATTAAGTACGCAAATGGTCCCTCAAAATTATAACGTCTAGTCAAAATCACGTAAGATGCATGTGCATTGACCAGTAAAAAGCTAACGAAATTAGACCGAATGAACAATTGCATCAAATGGTTTAGTAAAGGCCAAAGGGACCATTTTTCAAGCACTTGTGACTAATCCGAAAAATGTCTTTAGAGTATAGGGACTAAATGGTAATTTGACTAAAAATGCATTAAAAAGAGATTATATAATGTTAAGTAACCAATAACAATAATCCAAAACACTTTCATAGCTTTCCAAATCCAATAACGTTAATCAGTAACAGTAATTTGAAAATCAAAGTTGACTTCAGAGGCTCATATGCTTGATCCATATTTTTTGGTATTTCAAGACATAACAATTTTCATAAACATAAAATATTTTTCCACGGGTTCATTTGTACAAAACAAGGTTTACGTAGTAAAACATTTTTTTATAAAACAAAGGGATTTAAAATAAGCTAGATAGAGTAGAAAGTCTCTTACCTCGGAATAGACGCGAACTATTAAAAGCCAAAAGAACGGTACTTCTTCCCACTTGATATCAGTTGCACCTAATTGTCACAATAAAACATTTTCTTAATATTACAATGTGATACGTGGGTTGAACAAGATCTTTCCACCACTACGGGACCCGTTGACCACTTCCAAAATTCACATGTTTACTAAATACTTAACGGCCATTAGTTTACTAACTGAGGAGGGGCAATCTGTAATTTTCATGACCTTAAAAACTAAATAGTAAGAAGCTAAAGTACACGGGGTGAATTGTAACTTTATCATCTTCTTCATTAGAAGAACCCACGAACCAGTGCTTCACTTTTCCTTTATTTATTTTTTTGTTTCATTCTCTCTTGCCGCATCACCATCCTTTTACCATTTTTTCTTTCCCAGGTCTTTTACTAACACCCAAAACTCTTCAATATAAAACCTACTCCCTCCGTCCCTAATTTATTGTCCTGTTTGACCCGGCGCACCATTTAAGAAAATCTATTTGACTTGATTATTAATATTGGTTTAATGTGTAGTTTCCTTTAAAGCCCATGTGTATATGGCCCATAATTAAAGTAGGGTGAAAAAGTAAGGGTAAAGTGGTAAAAGTGATGTTCTAAAAAGGTAAGTTTCAAAGTGGACAATTATTTTGGGACGGACGAAAATGGAAAGGAGGACGATAATTTAGGGACGGAGGGAGTATTATATTCCAAAGCTATGATATGTTTTAAGGAACAAGGTTTGTAGGAGAAGATAATACAAAAAAAAAAAAAAAACAATGTATTCTTACAGAAGGCCTCGACAGGAATCAAAACTAATCGAGATGTTGCAAACTCTCTCTCTCTCTTATTATTCGTTACTTGATTGCTTATTATTATTATTACGCCTCTCTTGATGCTATTAGAGAGCTCCTGCGCCATTACTTACTTATTTGCCCACCTTTTTTTTTTTTTTTTGTAAAACTCAATCTGGCTCAAGAACTCATCTTAAATAGTCTTTTCACCAACCTATTCCTATTCCAAAACTGTAGGTGAGCAAAAAAACTTCCCCGATTTCGCCTCTCCCAAACGCCCATTTCAATCGAAGCTAATTTATTATTGTTTATTATTATTATTATTATTTATTATTATTATTATTATTATTATTATTATTATTGTTTATTAGTATTATTATTATTATTATTATTATTATTATTATTATCTTTACTATTACATTGTTATTATTTCTTTCTTCATTCTTAACCCAAAACTAGGCCCAATTGCAATAATATTTAAATTATTGTTTACTAAATCAAATTATCGAGTCAAGCCTAGCTCAAATGAAATAAAAATGGAATAACTGCATAAAAAACTCCGACCTATTTAAGGTATTGCATATTGAACTCTGACAATTGTTTATAGATTTATTGAAATCTAGCCTATTTTTTATGTTTCAATTAAAACTCTCCTCCCATTATTATTATTATTATTATTATCTGTATTATTATTATTATTATTATTATCTGTATTATTATCTTTACTATTACATTGTTATTATTTCTTTCTTCATTCTTAACCCAAAACTAGGCCCAATTGCAATAATATTTAAATTATTGTTTACTTAATCAAATTATCAGGTCAAGCCCAAGCTCAAATGAAATTAAAATGGAATAACTGCATAAAAAACTCCGACCTATTTTAGGTATTGTATATTGAACTCTGACAATTGTTTATAGATTTATTGAAATCAAGTCTATTTTTTATGTTTCAATTAAAACTCTCCGCCTATTTAATCTGTTAAATGGTAACGGTCTGCTGAGTAGGATGTCAACGTGGCATCCTACGTGGACTAATTTTATTTCATATACACCTTGTACAAATTTTGTAATTTCATAAAAAAAACCCTAAAATTTATTTTCACCAAATAAAGCCTTAAATTTTAAAATAAATATTTATTTATATACCCATTTCATTTTAAGAAAATAAAGTTAATTTTTTAGAAAATAGGGCTCAAAATATATATGATGTAAGTTTCAATGAATATTTAATATTTAATACACATCCGATCATAAATAATCATCATGTTTGATTTCGCACACAAATTAAGAAAAACAAACTATCTCTATTATAATATTGGTATAATTTGTATAAAGTATTTGTTTAATATGTAATATTTTAATAAAAATTAAAAATTAATATATTTGTTTTAAAATTTATTTGTAATATTTAATATTATGTTTAAAACTATAATTTATTTTATTTATTAGTAATTTTTGAATATGTAATATATTAATTAAAATTATAAACTAATTAATAAATTTAAGCTTTCTCCCCAACAATTATCCAAATTTTCATATTCTCCTGCTTGAACTAACTAGGCCTACACACACAGATGTGAGCATATAGATGAAAAGACCATACTACCCTTTTATTTTTTGTAATTATTTTAGCACGTCTCTCTCTTACATATCAAATCTCACTCCAAAGAAACGGAAAACAAAGGCTAAGTCAAACACTCCCTTCTCTCTCTCCTCCGTTCAAACCCAGCCGCCAAATCTCCTTCGCCCAATGACCTCGCTCCTTAGAAAGCTCACCAAGGCCGCCATCTTCATCGTCCAACAGCCCCAGACCTGCTCGCCGGTGAGTCTTCTTCTGTCGCGACCATCTATCTCCATCAGCCGCCGTCTCCCTTTCTCAGTTGCAGGTCCAGCAATCACCAACTCAGCTTCCACACTGCCATGTCTGAAGTAATTCTCAATATGCCTTCTCTCTTTCTCCTATGTTCTCTTCCTGCATCCAGCAGGCCCCATATCTCAACCCAGCCATCACCTGACCCCAACAACCCATCCTAAACCCGCTCCAGGCCACCTCTATTGCTAATCTTCTTTCACTCTCTTCAGCCTCCACCAAACGCTCCATCTAGCCAGTCAGACCTCTTCGCCATCTCCCATCCAACTCCGGCCCCCTTTCCGTTCAAACGCAGCTATAACCAGCAGCTTCTTCATCTTCATCGGCCAATCCCTATCAAAACCCAAGCAGTTAGCCGACGCCATCTCCCTTCTCCCTCTTCTCCGTTCAAACACAAACTGGAGGAGGATGGTCCGTGTTGGGTCCAGTGTTTGTGTTTGTGGTGAAGAGTGAGTTTTTGTTGGTGGTGGCATAGTTACCAGAAAATGCTTTGGTGGGTTTGATCGTATTTGATGGGATGGTGAGGGTTTATGATGTTGAGCTTACTTAGTGCTTGAAAGTTATGATTTTTAATGGTTTAAGTGAAAAAATAGCAGATTAATACAAATTTGAAAAGACATTCAACTTGTTTGATCACATTTTTTTTTGTTATGAGCATTATGTTAAAGACAACTAACCCCTTCTATTGTGATCTTCTTAAAAAGTCGGCCATAAGAAACTTTTTAGTAAGAGTAATTTAGTCATATTGTATCAAATTAGACAGTAAAACTAACAGTAACGGTGGGAGGGGGAAATTGATCCAAAAAACCAGGTCGATGGACCACCTTCGATTGTTTTTTTGTCCGGGGACCAAAATATTCTTTTTCAACATGTCTAGGGACCAAACAATATATTAATCCTTTTAATTAATATATTACATATTCAAAAATTACTTATAAATAAAATAAATAATAATTTTAAACATAATATTAAATGTTACAAAAAAATTTAAAACAAATATATTAATTTTTAATTTTTATTAAAATATTACATATTAAAAAAATACTTTATACAAATTATACCAATATTATAATAGAGATAATTTGTTTTTCTTAATTTGTGTGTGAAATCAAACATGATGATTAGTTAGGATCGAATGTGTATTAAATATTAAATACTCATTGGAACTTGCATCATACTTTGAGCCCTATTTTCTAAAAAAAATAATTTTATTTTCTTAAAATAAAATGGGTATATAAATAACTATTTATTTTAAATTTTAAGGTTTTATTTGGTGAAAATAAATTTTAGGGTTTTTTTTAATGAAATTACAAAATTTGTACAAGGTTTATAATGAAATAAAATTTGAGGGAAATTAGTTTTTGCTCCCACTTAGTCCACGTTGGCATCCTACTTCGGCTAATCGCTACCATCGCTACTGTTAACGATTAAATAGAACGAGGTTCTAATTGAAACATAAAAAATAGGTTGGGTTTCAATAAGCCTATAAACAATTGTCAAGGTTCAATTTTCAATACCTAAAATAGGTCGGGGTTTTTTATGCAGTTATTATGTCTTATCATGCTTATCAAGCCAGCACGTTAACAACCCATTTTTTATCGTGTTGACCCTATAACGACCCAAACTCAATAAGCCTCAGTCCAAATAATATAATTTCGTGTTGTGCCTCAAATTATCACCCCAATATATTGAGATTAGAGTATATGTTAATGGTTTACAATTGCCTTGACATGACATGTAAAGTATTGTCCGAATTTGAGGAATAAATTAATGAAAGGCACAGAGAGAAACATGAAAGTTGAAACTTTGTTGTAAATCTATAGGTAAATTAGGCATTTAATTTCTTGTTTTATTACTCAAAACAATTTACGCGCGCGCAAAACGACTTGATCATGTCTCATAAGTTTGTGTCCAATTGTAAATTTTACGATATGTTGAACGTCCTTGAATGTAGAGTGTAGACATATATCCCGTCCACCTTCACATCCAAAAGTCACTCGTCATGTCCACATTTGTCGCTGCGAAAATCTGTTTCGGAGTTGAAGACATTAAACGTGCCGTGAACGTGAGGATTTAGAGAGCTCATATCACACGAAAAACTAGCGGGTGACCTGGGACTGAAAGGGGCATCCCAGTGGAAGGTTTGATAATTTTCAAGGATCACTACCCCGCTACCAACAAAATGGCCACTGCTTGAGTAGCATCCGATCACCATTTCTTGAGTAGCGGACGCTCACATATTCTGAAAAAAGGTAGATGGTGTTTGTGTCTCTTGAAGATGATGTTTTGTATGCAGACAGCGCTAGAACTACCAAGAAGATATTTATTTGTCTATAAAATCTATAAAAACAACGTTATAATTATAACTTTTATTGCTAAATAAAAAGTATAGATTAGATTCAAAAAATATTATTTAAAATTATTACTCAACAATACAATCAGAGACTACTTAATTATTATTTTTTGTTCATTTCCAATAAAATATTATTCATGACCTTAAAATCTTAAAAGATGAAGAGTTATTATTGTCTACATAATATTATCTTATATAAATATAGTGGACAAATAATTATAAACTTATAATAGCGGAAGTAGACTCTCCCATAAATAAAATATAATATAATTTAAAGTTGATTAAAGGAAAAGGAATTAATGTAAAAGAAATTCAGAAAAAAATGTATATAATTCAAGTGGCTATTTAAAGGGTATTTATATCTTAACAAACACGAAATTGAAGGATTATCATGAATATAATGGAAATAACAGATTCCTTGATTTTATGAAAAATATTATAATAGAAAAGACTATTTTCATTACAATTTTTATTTTTCAACTACATTGCTAATTATTACGTTAAAGAAATACATTTTTGAACAAAACTACGCCATCTACACTCATCCATATTAACTTGACTTACTAAGTTACTTTTCAGGAAAAAATACCAAAAAGCCTCACCAAAACAATTCTCATATTAAAAAAGTTTCAAAAATAATTTTTGTATCCAAAAAAAATCTAAAATCAAAATTTAAATACCAAAATTCAAAAACTTAATGTGCCTACGAACGTCGTTATATTAAAAAATTCATATTGACGAAAATTTATTTTCTTTTCATTTACAACGATAATAAGAATTGTATTATTATTATTATTATTATTATTATTATTATTATTATTATTATTATTATTATTATTATTATTATTATTATTATTATCATCATCATTATTATTAGTTTTTTTTTATTGCTGTTGTTGTTGTTTTAGATTTTTTTGATACTAAGAGTTTAATTATGAAACTTTTTAGATAGAAAATTTATTTTTGGACTTTTTATATATGAGAATTTTTTGTCGAGGGACTTTTTGGTATTTTCCCTATTTTCTAATTTAAACATATTAAATAATGTTTGACTAGCGAACACATGAACAACATAATTTATTTATTTTTAATATTTAACTAACTAATAAGCTCATGGTTGGATTCGTGTTGCATAATAGAAAAGCTAATATCTCAAGGATAATTCTTGTCAACCCGAACTGTGAGATAACACATGATCTTTATTTATTGAATTAAAAATCAGATAAATTATAAATGGCACATCTCAATTATAGGTAAAGTTTAAATTTCCCCCTCAACTATAACATGTTCTTTAAATTTCACATTTGTTTAAGTACCACTATTTAAATTGACGGGATTTTCCTACTTAAAACTCACATGACCATTTTTATAAATTTTATTTGCAATAGTACTCAAAATAAAGATAAGTAATTATTTATAATGATCATTTTTAGGTACAAAGAAGGTCTTAAAGTAAAAGGTAAAATAGTCAATTGAATCATCAAATGTGCATTATGATTAAAAAAAATTATCTAAAGATGGTCATATGAATCTTAGGTGTGTATTGTACATCAACTCAAATGATTATCTAAACAGAAGCTACAATTATAGAAAATGCTATAATTGAAGGGGATACATTGCATCACTTGATAATTGAGGGAGACCAGTTAAACCTAACTTATAGTTGAGGGGGTTATTTGTAATTTATGCTTAAAAAATCATAGTTAGATTTAAAATATAATAATGAAAAATCAATCAAATAGTAAAACCATATGGTAATATATATTTTAAAATTTTAATAACTTTTTCCTACCTATAACAATTTATTCTAAATATTAAATTAAACCAGTAACCAAATCAATACCTACCATATTGCTATTGTTGATTTGAATTTTTTTTAATAATATTGTATTGTTTAGATTAATTAAATTTTTTTTATTTTAGTAAAAAAATATCACATTTTTTTTCTAAAGTTTTGATAGATAAATATTTTTATGATTTTATTTTATAATGTCATAACTATATTTGACAAAACATTTATTAGAAATACGTATATAAAAATAGAAAGAGTGGCCCTAAATACCACACAAAAAATACTAAATGTTACATTCACTTAAAGGCCTTATTACTAATTAGTTTTTTTTATATAAAAAGGAGTTACAATTAACCCTAAAGTCTAATTACTAATTAATCATTTTATAAAAATGAGCTGCAATTAACCATAAACTCTAAATACTTATTTATCTCCCTATAAAGTTATATCAAGAATACTAATATATTTTAAACCATCCGTTACAATTAACCCTAAACTCTAAACTTGTTTCTTTTCAACAAAATTTCAATGAATTCTGATCCGAATAACAATGTTCATGTTGATTCTTCTTATACGATAAGTTGTCTACGATGTACTCAATATATTTTTTTCCATATTAAAAACAAAATTTTAAGCGAAAATATGAAGAAAAAAAAACAATGCATAAAATTTGATCAGAAGATTCTTTTTTTTTTTTTTTGGTTGAATAAAGGATGGCTACTGTTTGATGAAACTAAAAACAAACCTTACGTTTTTTTTTTCAATTTTTTTAACAGACCCAATTCCTGGCGATTTAAAAAAAAAAAAACAGTTCCTTGCGATATTTTTTAAAATCAATTCCTAGTGATTTTTTTCCAAAACGAATTCAATTCCTGGCAATTCTTTTTAAAAATTTATGATCATAATATAGATGAAGAAAATATGAGTAGCAGTTCCGTCCATTCAACATGTTTAGAATGCTTATTAGAGGATCTGAATGTTCACATGCATTGTGTTTGCATGTATATGGATCTTCTGATATTCCTCTGATACTCTTCATTCAGGTGTGCAAGTTCACAGGATAGAATATGCATTTGGTGCACATGAACATTCAACCATCGGAATATTTGAAATAGAGCCAAAATTGTGCCCAGGTTTCACTTTTAGAAAATCAATGCTGGCAGGAAGAACCGATTTGGATCCAAAAGAGGTTTGTGCATTCATGAAGAAGTTATAAAAGGAGTACTCTGTAATACCTGATAATTTTAATTAAAAATATTAATTCGTGTTAATTAAAATTATAATTGTTTTGGACCTATATAATTAATGTTATTATTGTTTTGTATTAATTTAATGTTTTGAACATATTTAGTGACTAATTAAATTGGGTTGGGCTTGGCCTACTTGTGACTAGATTTAA
Source organism: Codonopsis lanceolata (assembly GCA_013146195.2). Taxonomy (NCBI): domain Eukaryota; kingdom Viridiplantae; phylum Streptophyta; class Magnoliopsida; order Asterales; family Campanulaceae; genus Codonopsis; species Codonopsis lanceolata. The sequence goes on from CM028384.1 coordinate 94,245,750, forward strand.
TTATAATTCTATGTTAAAATTACCTAATGAAAATTGGTCCACTTAAGTTACTTAAACTTAGGGTTAGGAAACCTAATAGGGTTTTGTATAAATAGGATAAAAAGGGGAAGAAAAGAGAAGAGTAAAAAAACAAAAAAACAAAAAAAACAAAAAAAAAAAGAAAGAAAGAAGAAACTGCTGATAGAGAGAGGCGGCGCGGAAACCAAGGTACCGGTTTTCAATCTTCATTGTGTGTGTTTGTCCGTGTATGATTGTGTGCGTTTGATTCTATTATTCAAATAGGTACACACATGCATAATTATATACTCCCTCCGTCCCTAATTTATTGTCCTGATTGACCCGGCGTACCGTTTAAGAAAACCTATTTGACTGGATTATTAATATTGATTTAATGTATAGTTTCCTTTAAAACTCATGTGTATGTGGCCCATAATTAAAGTAGAGTGAAAAATTAAGGGTAAAGTGGTAAAAGTGATGTTCTAAAAAGATAAGTTTCAAAATGGACAATTATTTTGGGACGGACGAAAAAGGAAAGAAGGACGATAATTTAGGGACGGAGGGAGGGAGTATTATCCTTCTGTATTGATTAGTCAAAAAAAAAAAAAGGAGGAGACAGTTGATATATTCTCGAGTATTGCATAGGAAATTGGTTGTTGTTTCTTTTTTGATTAATCAGGTTAGTGTAGGATGTGTCAGTACATGTCCTAAATCTATAATGCTTAAACAACCCGATTTTGGAGTGCTCGTGTGTGTATGTGTGTGGGATTGTTTTAAATTTTTATCTAATATATTATATTATATTAGTATAGGGTATTATTTGAACTAGTTGTATTAGGGGTGTAAATCGGAACCACCGAACCACGAAACCGAACGAACCAAAGCAAACCAGTCGGTTTGGTTCGGTTTTGGTCGAAGACGGTTCGGTTTCGGTTTCAAAAATTGGGAAACCATGCGGTTCGGTTCGGTTCACGGTTTTTGGTATCGAACCAAACCACGCTATATATTTTTATTTTTTATTATATAATATATATTATATTACATATATTAATTATTTTGAACATTTGATTTATTCATATATAGACGGATACTAAACCAAACAATATCTTGATTGTTGGAGAACTATTATTTTTTCCATTGTTTGTGTTTATTTTAGAATTTGTATTGTTTATTTATGATAATTTGTTGTTAGTAGCTTATTTCTTAATTTTGACGTTAATTCCAAATTAAAATCTTATTTTTATTGTTATTTTCAATGTTGGTTACTTTCATAAAAAATAATTTATATAAACCACAAAACCGAACCAAACCAAACTAAACCGAGTGGTTCGGTTCGGTTCGGTTCCAAGTCTTACTCAGTTCGGTTCGGTTTGAAATTTCTGGAACCACTAGCGGCGGTTCGGTTTGTGGTTTTAGCATAAACCAAACCAAACCGAACCACTTACACCCCTAAGTTGTATCTTGTATATTATCTATAGATACCTATCGATATAAGATGTGAGTTAGGATTTTATATATATAATGATGATGACTATTAGATGGATTTGGAGGATGGGAGAGACAGAACAGTAAAAAAAGAAGAAGATAATAATAATAAAAATAAAATATCTATGTTGAGATAATATTTGGTTGGGTCTGTATTAAGATTTTTAATACTTAGTTAATTAAATTATTAAGATATTAGTTGGTAATTTTTTTTGTTACGTTGTAATTTTAGAATTTGATAAGCAAACTTAGGACGATCGATTGTGTTGCAGAATCATCTACGCTAAGTATTTCGAGGTAAGTGATTATACCTCATTTAGGTCTTTTGAATTCTTTGTTCCAAACTGTTAGGCTTCCGTTATTTCTTTGATAAATGTCTTTCCTTGAAAACGTGTGCTGATTTTGTATCGATATTTGATTTTGAACTCCGTCGATTTCGTTCATTTGAATACTCATGATTATGCTCCTTCGTTAAATCTCACATACCTATCATGTTTTATGTGAGATATCTGTTTGGTACATAAATGTGTTTGTTATTCATACTGGTTTTGTAAAATGTATTTGATTATTTAAAAGTTCCTACCTTGATCACTAAGTCAAACAACCTAGTCACGAGTAAATGTGACATTTTGATTTACCTAATCACGGGTTAATGTGACCTTTCGATTTACCTAGTCACGGGTTAATGTGACCTTTCGATTTATCTAGTTACGGGTTAATGTGACATTTCGAAACCCATTAACCACTAGACAAGTGATTAGTCATCCGGATATACCCTTTAGAAACCTTTACCCTTATGGGTCTTTAGAATCTTTTGAAACATTGTTCGAACAGGTCTTTGACCGCTTATGTGATCTTGGTATCTGTGAGTTGTCCGTTGTCTGAGTCTCCAACTGGTATGAGACAATTGGTGACAATTGGACTACTCGAGTCGTCTTTTGCATTATTATCTTTCGTTTGAAATCTTAAATATATATCTGTGAGTCGTCCGTTGTCGCCAGTTGTATGGGACGGTTGGTGACAATTGGATTACTCGAGTCGTTTGTTGTATCTTTATCTTTCACTTGGAATCCTAAAAATATATTTAAAATTTGAATATTTGAACTTTGACCATTTGACTTTTGCATTATAGATATTTGAACTTTTGATTTTGATTCCTTGATTTATTTCGGTCAACTCCTCCTTAGTAATCGAAGGGGTTGTATATGAACTTGCTGAGTATTATTCGCTCACCCTTTCTTATTCTTTCTCTTCCAGATGACATTTAGTTTTGCTAGATGAATTGTTTCGAGTAGATGAATGAAAATAATCAAAGAAGTTTTAGACATTTATAATTCATTCGTACTTTGAAAATTTTATTAATTTTAATTAACTTTATATTGGATTTCGTTTCAGACATTGGTGGTTGTATTTTAATTACAATTGAGGGATATTAATGTTGATTAATTTTTAGTGTTGAGATTTATTATGATTTTAAGTATTGATTGTTGGTGATGTGGCCAAATTGTGGGTCAAAATGGTCGGACCCGAGTTTGGGGCGTTACATACTCTGACAACACTTACAATCTTATCACTAAAAACTGCAATCACTTCTGCAATGATGTTTATGTAAGGTTGGCGGGGAAGCCAATTCCTAGCTGGGTCAATCGACTTGATCGACTTGGTTTCCTTTGCAATTGTGTTCTTACGACTGGTTTGAATGATACGAAGGTTCGGCACATTAGAGCAGAAGATTCAATTGACGAGAAGAAAAAGCTGACAAGCCATTCAAATAGGTTCACATCATCCTCTAATCCTCAACCTCACCCCCCTTTGTCATCTCGTACCGCCCCTTCCGAAAACAGACTAAGAAGACAAAGAACTCGCCCACTTCCCACCACATGTTTGAATCCTCCTACTAAACTCTGAATCACATATTTAAAAAGTTGAAACTTCTTAAATCACAGAATATTGTCATATTGTGATTTGTGAAGGTGGACAATATTTTTAAACATGAAAAAAGAAATTTCCTTCCCCTCTCAAAAAAAAAAAAGATCTTCTGAATTCCTTACTCCAAGAAAAGTTGGGTATCTTTTTGCCCTAAACGGGAAACCCCCATCATCACAATTGGAGATCTATTGCATGTAATTCAATTTGACATTTAATCTTGAGTTAATTAATTCAATATTCAAATTTTTTTCCAATACGACAGTTTGATAACTTGACAAAGTGTTTTTTTATTTATATTCAACGAAGGGCATTTTGGCAATTAAACATATTAAGTAGTGTGGTTATTAGAATTTAGAAGTTCTGAAATAGAAAAGGCAAAACTACCTTGTTCATTTGGGCTAGTTAAGACGGTTTAGTCACCGGCCAAAACACCCGTTGAATGGATTAGGCCTGACCCAATTAAATTTAATAGGGCAAATTTCAAGTGGGTACAATTTTGAAAACATGTTTTCATCTAGGACCATTAATTTTTTGTACATTTCATAAAACTACAAATTGCTTGCCAAATGACAAAAATGCCATTAATGAAGACAAAAATGATCCAGCATTTTGGACGACCAAATTAATCCAAAAACTCTGATGCCAAGCCCTGGCATCAGGATGGATTTAACATCATTTTGGAGGACCAAATTCATCCAAAAATTCTGATGCCAAGCCCTGGCATCAGGATGGATTTCACATCATTTTGCAGGACCAAAATGAATACAAAAATTCTGATGTCAAGCCTTGGCATCAGGATAGATTTCACAGCATTATGCAGGACCCAAAATAATTTAAAAAAACTCGGATGCCAAGCCCTGGCATCAGGATGGATTTCACAGCATTATGGAGGACCAAATTAATCCAAAAACTCTGATGCCAAGCCCTGACATCAAGATTGATTTAACATCATTTTGCAGGACCAAAATGAATACAAAAATTCTGATGTCAAGCATTGGCATCAGGATGGATTTAACATCATTTTGCAGGACCAAAATGAATACAAAAATTCTGATGTCAAGCCTTGGCATCAGGATGGATTTCACAGCATTATGCAGGACCCAAAATAATTCAAAAATTCGGATGTCAAGCCTTGGCATCAAGATGGATTTCACAGCATTATGCAGGACCCAAAATAATTCAAAAACTCTGATGCCAAGCCATGGCATCAGGATGGATTTCACAGCATTATGGAAGACCAAATTAATCCAAAAACTCTTATGACAAGCCCTGACATCAGGATGGATTTCACATCATTTTGCAGGACCAAAATGAATACAAAAATTCTGATATCAAGCCTTGGCATCAGGACAGATTTCACAGCATTATGCAAGACCCAAAATAATTATAAAAAACTCTGATGCCAAGCTCTGGCATCAGGATGGATTTCACAGCATTATGCAGGACCCAAAATAATTCAAAAATTTGGATGTCAAGCCTTGGCATCAGGATGGATTTCACAGCATTATGCAGGACCCAAAATAATTGAAAAACTCTGATGCCAAGCCATGGCATCAGGATGGATTTCACAGCATTATGGAGGACCAAATTATTTCCAAAAACTCTGATGCCAAGCTCTGGCATCAGGATGGATTTAACATCATTTTGTAGGACCAAAATGAATACAAAAAGTCGGATGCCAATCCTTGGGATCAGGATGGATTTAACATCATTTTGCAGGACCAAAATGAATACAAAATTCTGATGTCAAGCCTTGGCATCAGGATGGATTTCACAGCATTATGCAGGACCCAAAATAATTCAAAAACTCTGATGCCAAGCCCTGGCATCAGGATGGATTTCGCAGCATTATGGAAGACCAAATTAAGCCAAAAACTATGATGCCAAGCCCTGGCATCAGGATGGATTTCACATCATTATGGAGGACCAAATTAATTCAAAAATTCTGATGCCAAGCCTTGGTATCAGGATGTATTTCACAGCATTATGCAGGACCCAAAATAATTCAAAAACTTTGATGCCAAGCCCTGGCATCAGGATGGATTTCACATCATTTTGCAGGACCAAATTAATCCAAAAACTCTGATGCCAAGCCCTGGCATCAGGATGGATTTAACATCATTTTGCAGGACCAAAATGAATACAAAAAGTCTGATGCCAAGCCTTGGCATCAGGATGGATTTAAAATCATTTTGCAGGACCAAAATGAATACAAAAATTCTGATGCCAAGCCTTGGCATCAGGATGGATTTCACAGCATTATGCAGGACCCAAAATAATTCAAAAACTCTGATGCCAAGCCATGGCATCAGGATGGATTTCACAGCATTATGGAGGACCAAATTAATCCAAAAACTCTGATGCCAAGCCCTGGCATCAGGATGGATTTAACATCATTTTGTGACCAAAATGAATCAAAAACTCGATGCCAAGCCTTGGCATCGATGGATTTAACATCATTTTGCAGACCAAAATGAATACAAAAACTCGATGCCAAGCCTTGGCATCGATGGATTTCACAAAGATTATGCAGACCAAAATAATTCAAAAACTCGATGCCAAGCCCTTGGCATCGTGATGGATTTCACAGATTTTGCAGACCAAATTAATCAAAAACTCGATGCCAAGCCCTTGGCATCGGGATGGATTTAACAGATTTTGCAGACCAAAATGAATATAAAATTCGATGCCAAGCCTTGGCATCGATGGATTTCACAAAGATTATGAGGACCAAAATAATTCAAAAACTCTGATGCCAAGCCCTGGCATCAGGATGGATATCACAGCATTATGGAGGACCAAATTAATCTAAAAACTCTGATGCCAAGCCCTGGCATCAGGATGGATTTCACATCATTATGGAGGACCAAATTAATTCAAAAACTCTGATGCCAAGCCCTGGCATCAGGATGGATTTCACATCATTTTGCAGACCAAATTAATCCAAAAACTTTGATGCCAAGCCACATCGATGGATTTCACATCATTTTGAGGACCAAATGAATTAAAAACTCGATGCCAAGCCTTGGCATCGATGGATTTCAAGATTTTGCAGGACCCAAAAATAATTCAAAAACTCTGATGCCAAACCATGGCATCAGGATGGATTTCACAACATTATGGAGGACCAAATTAATCCAAAAACTCCGATGCCAAGCCCTGGCATCAAGATGGATTTCACATCATTATGGAGGACCAAATTAATTCAAAAACTCTGATGCCAAGCCATCGGCATCGATGGATTTCACAAAGATTTTGCAAGACCAAATTAATTCAAAAACTCGATGCCAAGCCTGGCATCGATGGATTTTTTGCAGACCAAAATGAATTCAAAAATTCTGATGCCAAGCCTTGGCATCAGGATGGATTTCACAGCATTATGCAGGACCAAAATGAATACAAAAATTCTGATGCCAAGCCTTGGCATCAGGATGGATTTCACAGCATTATGCAGGACCAAATTAATTCAACATTTTACGATTACAAAACAAAATACACTAACACAAACATGGAATAAACATAAAAATTTAATTATCACATTTTCAAACAAATTTGTCATTGTTTTTTGTTGTCCCCTTTCAAAATAAATGTTTCAGCCATCTTTACCCTATATTTAACAGCATCAATACTACTAGGAATCATTTGTCCTCTTAGCAAACATTCAATTAAAGAACATACAAAAACACCACAATCTTCTGTGTTAGGATTTTGTTGTGGTGATTTTTCAAATCTTCCAATGCTGCATTTGAATTTAGGCTTGTTCAGATCCTTGTATTGTCCAGGAAAGAAATTCACAAGTTTTTTCATTATGCGTTCAACATAATTTACCTACAGAGAAAATAACCAATAAAACTTAATCTAAAGACATTACTTAAAAGACAATACTAATAAAACAAAATACATTACTAATAAAACTTACAAGAATTCTAGCCCTCTTCAAATGCCAATCATTATTGGCTGTTGAGTGTATGCATGAGTTGTATAATGTCCATCTCATGTCACCTTCAGAAAATACAAGTAGAGTCCAATGGTCGGAGACACCTGACTTTATTTTACCTTGCCCCGTTGTGTTTATAGGAAAAATAAGAATCTCATACCCCATTGCTTCTTTAAGTCTATTATCAATTGCTTGAACCAAAGAATTAAAAACCAATCATTAATCTTAATATTTGCAAAGATACACCTAACAACAAAAAATTAAGAAAATAAGAAGCCATATTTTAATTTTTAAGCACATAACCGACAATTTCTTACCCAACGGAAGGATCAAAAACAGTGTCGTATCTGATATAACCAAATTCTTTGGAGATGATTTGTTCACACATTATAGACCATGCTTCTATGTGTTGTACCAAAGAAAAATATTAATTTGATATTATACACAAGTAAAAAAGATTAACAAGAATGGTAAACAAGTAATGTACGTACTTTTTCTTCCAACTTATCAGTCAAGATTTGTACAATGTCATGCATCAAAATCACTGGTTTGATCTCTCCACCAGTAAATAATTTTGTTCTGCATAAGACAAATTTTATCAAAAAAACACAATTGAAAAATAATCTTAAAAGTAATATAAAATATCTTTTTGTGAGTTACATTTACTTACTGCATTTTGTCTTCTGATGTAGAATAGATTCTGCTAAGTAGCTCTTTTGCTTCCACTGAAAGAATCTTTAAAAGTGGAATCATCAATTTCAATTTCTGTCATTTTTAAAATTTTTTTTCTTCTTTCAAATGTTTTGTCACATGAGGATCCAACACGCTTCTTCTTACGATCAACACGACCATGAACTCTTTTTGCAAGTGTAGAGCCTTCTTCATTAACAGAAGGATCTTCATGACAAGACGAAACACTGACAAAGTCATCCATGCTGTTGATGTCTTTCAAAACGTAATTAATATTTCTCTAGTAATGCGCCTTCAAATCAATAGCCTTGTTCATTGAAATTTCTTCTTCCAACTCTATTACCTTCTTCTTCAACATTGAATTTTCTGTTTGAACTTCAAGAAGCTTCACATGAAGTTCAGATGTTGGTGACAACTCAGAAGATAATGTTGGAGTAACTTTTGACTTTTGCAAAACTTCTACCTGATCTTTTAGTCTATCTATATCAATATCTTTCAATTGAATAATATGATCTTTTTCAGCAATAGTCTCTTTGAGGCCATCAATTGTTGACAAAAGAACATTCATCTCAATATCATTTGATTGCATTATATGGTCCTTATCGACAAAGTCTTTTGAGGCCATCAAGCGTAGAGAATCTCATTCATCTCAGACTTCAACTTATTAATTTCATTTTCCTTATCAGACAAAGTCTTTTTGAGGCCATCAACTGTAGAGAGAATCTCATTCATCTCAGACTTCAACTTATTAATTTCATTTTCTTTATCTTTCCTAAGATTGCTTTCTATTGTCGCCAGATCATCAGAAACCTACAAAAAATCATGAAAAAATCAATTTCTGTTGCCAACCCTAGGAATAATCAAGATTGTTTAAGCTATTATTATGACTATCCCCAAAAAGCCAGGCATCAGAAAATTCTATCAATATATACACAGTTTTTTCAAATCGAAAAACCCCCATCCAAAAAGGCAAGCATCAGGACTGTTAACACAGGCATCAGAAAAAAAAATCCAATAATGTTAATCCAATACTAGGCATCAGAACTCTTAACACAGTTTTTCAAGGAAAAAAAATCCAATAATGCTGATGCCAAGGAGCATCGTTATCGATGCCAACCCCCATCAGGTTGCTGGTTTGTTTAAGCTATAATAATGAAAAAAAAGCCAGGCATCAGGACTGTTAACAAAAAAGCCTGGCATCAAAATTGTTTAAGCTATTATTATGAATATCCGCAAAAAGCCAGACATCAGAAAATTGAATAGGATAAGAGGGGTGACTAACTTGTAAATGAATATCTGAAAAATGTTCTTCTTCTATTGGAAAATCAAGCATTGAAGTTGTAAAAACATTATCATCTGCATAATGTTGTTCTTCTTCACTACAAAACTCTTCGTTAGCTTCGTTATGATCTAGCTGAAAATATAAAACAAAAAATATTTAGACAAGATATGTTCCATAGCTGAAGAAAAATTGAAGTTCATTATAATAATATAAACTTACAATATTGGTCATGGCTGAATCAAACTTTTTAGAACATATAGAAGATAGGTTCCATTTAAGGAACTGTGGTGTAGCATCATTGTCTGATGGGATACAAATGTTGGCTTTCTCACATAAAACATACTGTAATTTGGAATTCAAACAAGATATAAGTAATAAATATATAAAAAATTAAGTTAAAACTATTTTATGATAAAGTTAACATAACTTACCGGTATCAAAGGCGCACAATTCTCCACATTTATATTTGTCCTCTTCTCCAATCCATTTATCAAACTATCTACTATGTGTTTTGACCAGTTATATTCACAGATCTCATCAATATTTGATACTAGCTGTACATAGGACCATGATATGTATGAGCTGTTCTTTGGAAGAAAAAAAACCGCTAACACCAATAAAGTTATTAAACATGCAACATCCTTCAAATCATCTTCTTCTCCACTACCAATTATTCTACTAATACTACTTTCAATCACAGATGGCATCAACCTTTCATTAAAAATTTCGTCCCAAACTTGTGTGGAAAATGTTTTAAAAGAAACTGAGTTCGATTCATCTTGTAAAGGGAAACATCAATTTCCTTCACCCCATCCTTTACACCAAAAACATCCCTTACATGTCCCTCTTCAATTGTAATTTTACTTTTCCCAACAGAAAAGTACTTCTTCCCTCCTTTTACAAAACAATCAACCATTGATAACAATAAGTTCTTATTAATGTTGCAGTATTCATCAACATTCTCACTTTGAAGTAGAGCTTCAACCAAAATTGCAAAGGGTGTCTTCTTCAACATAAGAATATGCTCATCACGGATGTTAATTTTCTTCAAGTGTTGTTTTAATAGAAGCACATTTGATCTTACTCTTCCAAAACCAGTATTGGATTTCTTTGATGTTTTGGCTTTCTTTGAAACTGCATTAGACAGTAAAATTTGTTCATGGTAATAACTTAAACAATCAGGCATCAGAAAATATCAAATATAAAAAAAATCATAATAAACTTCAAACACTATAACTTCTTCATTTAAACCCTAAAAAACTTTGAAATAATACTCACATGTTGCATTCTCTACCGCTCTCTCTGGTTGCTGTGAAGATGAAACAGGTAAATTTTGATTTTCCATTTCCAAGTATCGTTAGCGTGAAGAGCTCCTTTTTTTTTTGACGAATTTCGTAATAAGGATAATCTGATTTTGAATAATCTATTTTTAAAATTTGCTAGTGTATATATATTTACTGTATTTGGGGGTTCATTAAAAATGTATATTCGTGTATATACGAATACAAAAAGGCGGTGAAATGTACAGTATTTTGCTGATGCCAAACCAAGGCATCAGGATTTTGGCGGTATGAAAAATTAATGAACCAAATTTTCTGATGCCAAGGCCAGGCATCAGGAAATATTAATGGTTAAATGGATTAAACGTTTACCGATGCCAAATGACAAAAATGCTATTAATTCAAAAACTCTGATGCCAAGCCTTGGCATCAGGATGGATTTCTAAGCATTATGCAGGATCAAAATTAATTGAAAAACTCTGATGCCAAGACCTGGCATCAGGATGGATTTCACAGTATTTTGGAGGACCAAAATTAATTCAAAAACTCTGATGCCAAGCCTTGGCATCATTTCAAAGCATTTTGCAGGATCAAAATTAATACAAAAACTCTGATGCCTGGCATTGGCATCGGGATGGATTTCAAAACATTTTGCAGGATCAAAATTAATACAAAAACTCTGATGCCTGGAATTGGCATCAGGATGGATTTCAAGGCATTAAATTGAGTTAACGTTTTCGGATGCCAACAATAGGCATCAGGACTTGAAACAAAACATTACATAACACGACACACCCAATTTCAATACAAACCCTAAAATTTTCGAAAAGACCCATCTTACTTCTTCACTAAACATTACCCAAATTATGGCTACAAGAAAGAGTTCACGAATCAATAAACATGCTGAAGGCAATCGAACAAAAAACAATGTTCAAGATCAATACGCAGTTGAAGATGCTACAGGTACCCTAATAACTAAAATTTTATTAACATTATTACGATTGTTTTATATTACGATTGTTTTATATTATAATTGTTTTTATGATTGTTTTATCAACTTACCTATAAATTCTAAATTGTTTTATATTATAATATAAATTGTTTTATATTATGATTGTTTTTATGTCTAATATAGGAAGTAATGTAAGAAGAAAGTTGAAAATAGTATTTATTTATTTAATTATTTTATGTGCAAATACAACAAAAAAAGTATGCAAATACAGATGTAGCATTCAACTGCTAAATAAGCAATTGAAATCCATTGACTTTACAAAGAAACAATTAACTGCATTAGAAGAAACGCCATTCTGGTATATTATTGAGGAAATGAGAAATAGCAATGCTGAAATCAACAAATATAAGAAAGACGATGAAGCGATCAACCAAATTATAAAATGCTTCGTGAAAGGAAAGAAAATTTTCAAATTTGGAAGGAATACAGTTCAGCTGAAGCCAATTGATGCAAAGTTGGTTTTTGGAATAAAGGATGGTGATAAAGAAATCAATATTGGTAACCCTCAATTCCAACGGAATGATTTTATAAAGAAGTGTTTCCCAGATAGAATCTCAACTGTTGCTGCAAACATACGACTGAGTCCAACGTTGATACTTACCAAGCTGCAGACAATGGTAAAAAGCAACAAAAAAAAAAAAAAGATTTGAACTGTGTTATGTGCTTGACAACTCTACTTGTTCTTGCAACATTATTGGTACCAACAACTTCCTCTTATATATTATGGAAATATGCTAACATACAACTGGTCGAAACACATAGTAGATGTTTTGTTGGATAGCCTGGAAAACATAAAAGAAGGCTATCCTGATAGATGCGTGCTTCTATTACCAGTAAGTTTTAAACATTCTAAATATGTTTATAGATGTGTAATTGTTAATTGTAATTTATTAATACAATTTTTTTTACAATATCTGCTATGTGAAAAATTGAACATTCTCAAAGTTTCTGGACAAAAAAGCTTCCCAAGATTTGAAAAATGGGACTTATCAAAATTGTATCCCATAGTGAAGGATATACATTTTTTATCAGGTTTGAAACAAAAGGTAAGTTGGTACAAGTTGAAAACCTATTACACGGTCCTGAATAATACATCCTTACATTACTCAATATTTTTTGGCAGAAAGTTTTTCAGGAACTAGATCCCACAAATCTTGAAAGAGAAAAACTTTGGAATGTTCAAGAAGAGGAAGAAGATGAAGAACAAGAAGATGAAATCGAACACATTGAAGGAGGAAATCCAGAAAAAAAAGAAGAAGGGTCAGACGAAAATACACAGGGGGCTGCCTTTAATCGTTGCAGCAATGGAAAACTTTAACAAACCTGAAGGAACAGATGAGAAAAGGAGGAAAAAAAGATACAAAATGAGAGCAAAAAAAAGGAGGCTCAGAAAGAAGGAACCTCAAAAAACAGGAACCAAATGAAGAAAAGAACGAGGCTCAGAAAGAAGAAACCTCCAAAAGGAAGATCAAAAACAGATCAAAGTGAAGAAATGAAGGGTAAGAAGAAACAGAAGATTCAAAAAGAGATTCAAAAATGTACAAGAAGGTCTGGAAGAATTATGACAGTATCATATAAACAAAAATGTAAGAAAAATGATGGAGTGGTTATTCAAATAGACTGATGGACACAATATTGACACAAGTGGTTAAAAAAAATGTTGTAATTTGGCAATTTGGGAGAAGTGTTTGTGATGTAAACATTATGATGGTTTATTGGTTACTTTTGACATTGTCCTGCTCATTTGTCGTTGGAAATTTAAAACAATTTGTATCAAATTACAAAGTTTGATGGTCTTTTGTAAAAACAGATCGATGGCCTTGTGTAATTTGTTACATTATACCAATGTTATAAGTTGTTCCTATCCTTAAAATTTGACAAAAATGTTCAAAGTTTCATGGCATCGAAAGTGTTTTCAAGCAAAAACCCTCCACATGCCAAGACTTGGCATCGGGATGGATTTCACATCAAATTGGAACCAAAATTAATTGAAAATCGATGCCAAGCCTTGGCATCGGGATGGGGACCAAAATAATTCAAAACTCGATGCCAAGCCTTGGCATCGGATGATTTCACATTTTGAGGACCAAAATAATAAAAACTCGATGCCAAGACTTGGCATCGATGGATTTCACATCATATTGGGACCAAAATTAATTGAAAAATGCGATGCCAAGCCTTGGCATCGGGATGATTTCACATTTGCGGGACCAAACTCGATGCCAAGCCTTGGCATCATTTGCAAAATGAATTCGATGCCAAGCCGGCATCAATGGATTTTTAATTTCAAAAAAGGCGATAACAAAGATTCAACAGTTTTTCGGGACCACAAAACAACATCAATTTATGTTCGTCAATTCCAATAATCAAACTCATCAATTCTTCAGTTCGTCAACTAAAATATGATCAACATTACACTGAATCTCTACATGTCCTAGAGTTGTGATTACAATATTTATTACATCTACTACATTTATGTTTCTTTGTACTACTCTGAATTTCATCCTTGGATGCAATTCGCTTCTTCTTAGGCCGTCCAGGCAATTTCTTCATTACTGGGGGTAAGATTACTGAACCTTTTGATGATTTTTGAATCTCATACTTATAAGTTGTTGGAACTGGCATCAGGCTTCCCTCGTAGCACTTGACATAATAACTATTTAAAAAGTAATTATCAATTATGTCTTCAAGCGCTCTCTCGTGCTCGACAATAACAACAACATGACAAAGATGGGAAGCCTTGAATCTGCCATTGATAGCAAGAACATGTGCGACAATCCAAATCAACTCGCACGGTAGGATTAGAAACAACTTCGTAAATAGAGTTAGTAGCTTTCATAACCAGCCATGACATACCAACTTTCAAATTATCTATCCACTTTTTATCCATCTTAGCTCAAAGAAGCTTGTTCCATTTCAAACCATTATTTAGTCTTTCAACAAACCATACCTTAAGTTTTTTTCTTATGCAGTCCACCATACAAGTGATAGGAAGTCCTCGAGCATCAAGAATCCAATTGTTGAATGACTCTGCAGCATTTGATGTAAGTTCAGCATAACGTTTATCAGAAGAATGTGCAATGGCCCAACGAAAAGGAAGGTCAAGCAAAAATCTAAGGCAATCGTCCACCATCTCCTTTAAATACCTCAAGCTTCTTCTCAAACAACTCAACTGTAGGCGCATAAGCACATTCTTTAAATTTTAAACAAATATTCTTGCGAAAGGAAGAACGCTTGCCAGCACACATATCTTTCAAATTACGACAAAGATGAACCAAACAAAAAAAATGCTTAGAACTACCAAAAACATTTGGAATCACTTGCATCAACCCAACATTCCGATTTGATACAATAAGCACATCACGACCATTAACTGCTTCTTTTACTTTTGAAAGAAACAAATGTCAATTATCATAATTTTCTGAACTTACAACAGTAAAGGCAAATGGAAATAGTCCTATATAAAAACAAAAATGAAATATTCCAATTAGTAAAACAACAACTTTGACATCAAAACACATAGAAAACACAAACCAATATAAGTGTCATGTACAACTTACCTTGATTACCATCCTTCGCCGTGGCGGATAAGAGAGTAGACTTACATCGAGATTTCATAAATGTCCCGTCTACAAACAATATAGGCCGACAATAATTAAAACCATCCAAGCATGCACGAAAACATATGAATAACCGGGTGAAACATTTTGAAATGGAATCTGATTCAATAAATGTCAAATTGCCCGGATACTCTTCTTCAAAGCTTCAACATACCACTGCAACTCATCAAACGATTCATCATAACTACCAAATACCTTATTACGAGCAACCTCAACACTTCTCCATGCCGTCATATATGATATCTCAACCCCATAATGGATCCTAATATACTCAATTACATAATTTGCAGAATAATTTGGCTGACTCTGAACATTATCACAAATAAAATCTGCAATTACATTATACCCCATCCTTTTTGATTTCTTAACTCCATCAATAAAAGAAACTTTGCAACTGTGTGTAAGATTGCACTTCTTTATAATTATAGAATTATCAACACTAGAAACAACACACTTGATGAACCAATCACAGTTATCAATGAATTTATTACCACAAACAACAGTAGCCCTCTTACTTTCATTCCTAGCAAAAACATATTCAAATCCAAGTTTCCTAAAATATTTCATAAGCTCAGTACAAAACTCTCTCATGCCACCTTTAAATATTTGTCTAGATCCAGTGATAATCTCTTCCCAACCAACTGATAACAAATTATTGGAAGATGGAACAGGAAAAAAAAATCATAAGCAGGATAACTTTCATTATCAATTTCAGCAAAACCAACATCAACAGATTTACTATTATGAGAAGAAGAAGCATCCAAACTACTCCTAGAAGGACCAAAATCACCCTTTGACCCCAAATCATTCTCTACACCATCAACAGTTGCACCCAAAACATCAATAACATCTACTGAAATAACATAAATGCTTAGAATTTTACCCAGCACCAACATATTCAAAAAATCTTCATCATTTGATAAAATACAATTTTGATGAGGTCCAAGAGAATATCTCAATCTCAAACTTTCAATATTAACAGAATATTTGCTTGTAATTGATAACAGCAAATCAGAAAACTCAAAGCCATCTGTAACCCTTTTCACAATTGTCTCTCCCCTAAATTTTAGGAAAATCATAACAGTGGACTCCATAAACTAAAATTTTAAACACAAATACCTGTAAAACAAAGACGACGTTGTTGCGAGAAGAGAGAGAACGACGTTGAAGGTCACACGAATTAAGAATTGGGCAGGGGCGACAAAAGAGAGGACGAAGTTGTGACAATCGACTGAAGAAGATGTAACCTTTCAGCGGTTTATCGAACAAATATGGTAGTGCCAGTGGTCATGGAGATGAAAGCTGTGAACTAGAACATCCACCTCCCGCTCATCAAACACGAAAACACGACACATAGAGGGCAATAACGTACTTTAATCACAAAATTGTATCTAAAAGAAATGTGCAAAAAATAGGTGGATTGATTTGAAAACATGTCTTCAAAAATGTACCGACTTGTAATTATTTCTATAAATAATCAAGTTAATTTTTTTTTCTTAATCTATGCATCACATCAACTAGGACGATTATTTAGGGACGAATGAATTACTCCCTCCATCCCTAAATTATCGTCCTAGTTGACCCGACACATAGATTAAGAAAAAACAATTGACTTGATTATTTATATTGGTTTAATGTGTAGTTTCCTTTAAAGTACATGCGTATGTGGTCCATAATTAAAGTATAGTGAAAAAGTAAGGGTAAAGTGGTAAAAGTGATGTTCTAAAAATGTACTCCCTCCGTTCCTAAATAATCGTCTGGGTTGGCCCGGCGCACAGTTTAAGAAAAAGTAATTGACTTAATTATTTATATTGGTTTAATGTGTAGTTTCCTTTAATGTCCATGTATATGTGGCTCATAATTAAAGTAGAGTGAAAAAGTAAGGGTAAAGTGGTAAAATTGATGTTCTAAAAAGGTAAGTTTCAAAGTGGACAATTATTTTGGGACGGACGAAAAAGGAAAGGAGGACGATAATTTAGGGACGGAGAGAGTAAATTTTAAACTGGACAATTATTTTAGGACGGACGAAAAAAAAACGATAATTTAGGAATGGCAAAACACACCTTTGGGCCACTGTACTTTACAAAAGGTTGCAATTAGGCCACTGAGACTTCAAAATTTTCAGGATGGCCACTGTACCAGACTTATCTTGCACGTTAATCCCTTTTTTGGATGGACGTTAAGTTTGATTAAATGTCTATTTTGCCCCCGTCTTCATCATCAACATCTTCAAACCCAGAAAATCAAGAAAATCAAACTGTGAAAAGAGAATCAAACCCAGTTCAAACCCAGATCTGAATCTCGAAATTGAGTGCATACACAATATATAATGTTCATCTTCAAACCCAGAAAATCAAACCCAGTTCAAATCCCCCAATAGTATAACATTATTGAGGGCATGGACCTCTCGCTCATGTCTTCATGTATAACATTATTAGTTTAGTTGGGACCCCAATAGCTCAAGTACATTACTTTCTTCAATGACTCCTCCGATTGCTTCAATTTCTCTTGTTCAGCCCGATAAACCATCTCCGATGTCGGTGAAGACAGCTTCTTGGTCTGAGAGACTGATCGGAGATTGGACTTGGCGTGGTGATGGAGACCGATTGCTTCAATTTCTCTTTGTTGGAGATTGAAACCCCTTTCATTTGTTTAATCAAGAAAGATTAAACCCCCTCAACAAATCCCCCTCCACCACTGTATCTCCGTTTCTGATCCAGTGAAGATCTGGAATATTGCGGTTGCATCCTCATTTCGGTCGGATGTTAATTGCGAGATGGCGGAGGGGGCGACATTGGACACAGGTGGGCGTTGATTGAAGTTGAAGAGATCAATCGAGGTCTCCGCCGGATCGACAAAGGGAAGAAACGAAGAGATCAAGCGAACTCGGCTCGGCAGACAAAACATGGGACCCGGCATTGGATAGGGCGAAGAAGCTGTTGAAGTCCGAGAATGGCGAGATCGAGTAAGGATTCGAGGAGAGGAGATGGCGAGGTTCGATGGCGTCTCATAGGATCCTTCGTCGCGCCAGGCTCTTGAGGTAAGTGCAGGTGAAGCCAAGGCGACTTCTCCGTTCACCCTACGGAAAAGCGAGCCTATGTTCCTACTTCAGCAGCTCGAACAGGGAGTGTTGTCACGGAGACACGTGCTGATACGCCCACGGAGAAGTCGAACTCCAAAATGATGATCTGGGTTTTAAAACTTTGTAAACCCAGATCTGGGTTGCTTTGTCAGTGATGATGATGAAGAGGAGGGTAAAATAGACATTTAACCTTACTTAACGTCTAAACTTAACGTCCATCAAAAAAATGGTTAACGTGCAAGATAAGTCAATGCTATTCCGAAAATTTTCGTCTCGGTAATTGCAATGTTTTGAAAAAATGGCCAAAGGTGTGTTTTGCTTTTAGGAATGGAGGGAATATTTAATAAAATGTACACCGATATTTAGTTTCTTTGTTAATTATTGGTACTCACACAAAACGAGGAAAAAATAAATTAAAACTATTAAAACTAGCCCCTCGAACTCGATGATAAAAAACACAAAAAAGGAGAATAGTCGGTTTCAACTTTCAACGCCACAAATGAAACAAATTATCCACGTGACTTTTATACTTTTACTCCTCCCATCTTTGTGGGCCAAAATTCGAAAGTTTACAACTGTTGTACAGTACTACTGACTACTGAGTCTTCTCTTTGTTTGGTAGTTGCCGATTTGACGCTACTCTCCCCCTTTGGCCTTTTTCATCGAATCTTCAATAAGGACCGGTCGTTTATTATACACCGTGAGGTCATGACACACGTATTCCCCTTCCCCATCAGATCTTACGTTCTCTGCCCTCCAACTTACTTTTATTTCTCTCGGGTGCACTGTTAAGTATGAAGTTTGACAATTTATGCCCACTAGCTTTGGTTCTCTTTTTTATTTCTCTAAATTATTATCTTAGTTGATTCGATACATAAATAAAAAATAATTGATTTGATTATTTATATTGGTTTAATGTATAATTTTCTTTAAAATTCATGTGTATGCGATTCATAATTAAAATAGGGTAAAAAAGTAAGGATAAAGTGATAAAAATGATGTTATAAAAAAATAAGTTTTAAATTAAATAATTATTTTGAGACGGACGAAAAAAAAAAACGATAATTTAAGAATGGATGGAAGTATATGACTATAATATTAATTTATACTCCCATCGTTTTCTAATTATCGTTCTTTTTTTTCGTTTATTCTAAAATAATTGTTATTTTTTAAAATTTTCCCTTTTAGTAAAATACTTTTACCACTTTATCATTACTTTTTTCTACATATTTTTCATATTTTCCCTTTTTGTTGCAGTTATTATTATTATATACTCCTACAATTTTATCACTATTACTTTTATTAAAAATAAATATAAGAATTCAAACTTTTTATCCGAACGACGTTAGCAGAAATATTAACTTTAGGACTGTGGTATTAAAAAATTAACTTTTAGACTTTCTATATAAAAAAAATTATTTTTGGGATTTTTTGAAATAATAATTTTTTAACAGGACTTTTTGTTATTTTTCTCAACTTCTACGCTGTGTTGACCGTTTGATCGTGTTCACCAAGCCATTTGACCACACACTTATGGACCCCACAAAACCCCAGCTCACATCTATATAGTCTCGTACTTCTCGTCCACCCTTCAAATTCTCCAAAGAACCTATTTCTATCTCTCATCTTTCTCGACATCACAAAAACTTTTTTCTAAAAAAATCACACAACACACCAACTATGTGTCCAACCGGTACTTCCTACCGCCCCAACCCCACAGGCGCGACAAACCTCCGATCGGCATTCGACGTCCTAGACGCCGACCGTGATGGCAAAATCAGCCCAGAAGATCTGAAAACATTCTACAGCAACATCTCCGGCACGGAGTCCCAAAACGACGAGGTCATCGGGACGATGATGTCGGTTGCTGATTCAAACAAGGACGGGTACGTAGAATTCGAGGAGTTTGAGAAAGTTTTGGACGGCAGGGACAATAATGGAAATAACAAGAAGAAGAACGCAGCGGGGATGATGGAGGAAGCGTTTAAGGTAATGGACAGGGACGGAGATGGGAAAGTGGGGCATAACGATCTTAAGAGCTATTTGGGCTGGGCTGGGTTTGAGGCCAGTGATGAGGATGTTAGGGCCATGATTAGGTTGGGTGGTGGTGATGAAAATGGAGGCGTAACGTTTGATGGGCTTCTCAAGGTTTTGGCCTTTTGAGTTTGGATGGATTTCGATGATGATGATGATAAATTTTGGGGTATAATTCATTGAGCATTGATTGTGGTGCTAGTTTGAAAAGATAATAAAAATGTATTTTGGTTAGGTTGAACTATTTGTTAAATATGAGAAAATGTTATTTATGCAGCTTTTGTTCTGTTTCCTTCTTATTGTCGTTGCAACTTGGGAGAGCATTTTGCTTGAGAAACTAGCAGATGTTTGATATTGTATTTATTTATTATGGTTCTTTTTTGGTAACCAGTTTATTTCTTCTGATTTGAAAATCTTGGATGAGATGAATCATTAGAAAATAACTAGTTTTTGTACCGTGTGCGTTAAACGCATTATATATATCATTTTTAAATAAATTATACAAAAACAAAAAAAAAATAAAGAGAAAAACAAAATCAAAAGAATAAATTGAGAAGATATACCTAATTAGAAATATATTATTGTAATACTAATC
This sequence comes from Codonopsis lanceolata, assembly GCA_013146195.2. Lineage (NCBI taxonomy): Eukaryota > Viridiplantae > Streptophyta > Magnoliopsida > Asterales > Campanulaceae > Codonopsis > Codonopsis lanceolata. The sequence goes on from CM028384.1 coordinate 94,266,693, forward strand.
TTTATAAATTTTGAAAATTTTCTTTATATACAATATTTGTTACTTTATTTGTTGATTTTTCATCTTCATCGCATATTAGTATCTAAAGTTGAGGTGACATCCCCAGACAGAATGTCTAAAGGCCAAAATTTATATAAATGCATTTTCTTTTTTGAAATGCATGATCAGATGAAATTGAACCGTCTTCATGATTCGTTAAGTCGGCAATTGGCGAGAGACTTGTGTCTGTAGATGATAAAAATCGATAGAGATGATAATTTTCGATATTCAATTTTGTGTGTTTATTATTCAAATATGTCAAATGGAGTGAATATTGAGTGTTACAATGGAACGCACACAAATCTTTTAGTCAACAACACTGCTCGTCACAAGTTTGTTTATGTTGTTCATATCTACAAAATTTGTTAATTTGGTAATTTTTGGTCTGTTCGAGTTATCACATCAATATCTCAAACACAATTTTTTTCTCAATCAAATAATGGTGAAAATTTAGCTTTGGTTACGAAAAACCACAGTAATACATTTCAATTTATGATTAAGTTTAATTTTTTATTTTTGGGGAATACTTGATTATAAGATTGCACCATATATTCATCATTAATTTTCAAATACAACATTAGAAATACATGCTTTGTAACACAATTAAAAAAGAAGGAAGAAAAAGATAACATTAAAAATACAATTTACATTTTGAAGTATAAATTAAAAGGAAAATCATTATTTATAATATAAGTTTTATACTTAGCCCGATTTCAACAATTGACGAGACTTTCAAATGATTGTCGGATGAAACCATTATCTTTTAATTGAACTTTGAGAATCCAATCCGATCCAGATCATTAGCACTGTTGGTACGTTTGCGTGGATGTATAGATGACATGCTTAATGAAACCTATTGATTTTCAGTAAATGTAATTATGAAAATGTCTAAAGATAAGTTTTATTGTTTGTATTCAAACTTGTTGTACTTTGAAAGTTATTTATACACGATGTTGGAAGCCAAAACAAACAAAATCCAAACGGTTTTAAGAAGTTGGATAATTGGAGAATCGAGAAGTCAATGAATGGAATCTTGAATAAGTTTGTGACTAATCAACTTTATATCTATACTAGTTTTACACTCGTGCGTTTAGTCATACAATTTTTTTTTTCAATTAACTTGTACTTAAGCGAAACAAAGAAGAAAAACAAATTTAAAAAAAAAAGAAAAAATAATGTTGGAGGCAACTACTTTCGATTTAAAAAAAACTGTTTTGTTTTGATTTAAAAATTAGAGACTTGTATATTTAAAATCTGAGAAAATAAAGTCATTTTTTAGAAAATAAATACAACTTTGTCCTTCACTAAATCTTAATTGTAACAATAATTTTAAAAATAGTTGTAAACCTAGCATTATTATAAATTAAAATATGAAAAATATATGGTCATATAGTTATTGCATTATAAGAAAAGTAATAAACAATTAAAATAATATACTACAAAAGAAGAGAATCTAATTATAAAGAACTACATCGAAAAATAATAGCATTATGAAAAAATCAAAACGTTATCGTGGTTCAATAATCCATCGTTAACTACATACATGATACACACAAAAAGAAGAAAGAATGAGAGGAAAATAGGAAATTAACCTCACTGGCAATCTACCTTATTTTCCATCTCTCTCAAGAAATATCCCTTATTCGACTGATAATCTTTCTTACACTCACCGTCCCACACCACAATAAGTTTTCGTCTTTTCGCTCCATATCCAACTTGTTAATATTTTTTATACATCGATTTTTGTTATTTACTTTTAGATAAATCTCAGAACTGGTTTAATCATTTAATATTCTCGAAAGATAATTTTTTTCTGGTGATTTTTATTCCATACTACTTTAAATTTGTCAATGGTTTTTGTACATCTCAAATTTTTGGTATTTATTGATTTACTTGATTTTTTTAGTATAATATTTCAATATTTGATATGTTCATGTTGTGAACTAATATATTTTCATTAATCATCATTTACAATATGTTGATTCATTTCCGTTTGACATAACAGAAAATTGAAAAACTATGTAAATTGAAATAATTGATGGTGAAAGTTTCAAGGAGTTTTTGAATTATTTAATGAAAGTATTCATTAATTGTTTCTTGTTAATTCGAGTTTCTATTTTGTGAAACAAAGTTTTGACGAGATTTTTATTTATATAGACTACCCTGCTTATATATATATAGCCAATGTTTGAGGTCTCTATCTATCTCTTGTGTTTTGTTCTCTCTTGTTATTTGATCAGATCTTTGTGTTCGTACATATGACACGATGCCAGTTTATGTGATTTCGTCAATTGAAATGGCAGTGCCTAAATAGAATGTACGATTTAAAAAAAATGCTACAATTGAGGGGGTACATACCAATAGTTAAGGGTATTTGTAAATATTTGTATGTAACTGACCCATGACCTTAGTCAATCAATTAAGCTCTATTGTTAGATTATATTAATATAAGATTGATGTTTTATAAGGGGTGATTGCTTAGAATATTAATCGCAGGCAGTGTTCTAAAACTCCCCGCCTAGCTCCGCCTAGGCCCCTATCTATAGCCACGACTTTCTTAGTTGCCGCCTAATCGACCAAGTCGGCGCCTACATTGTCGATCTGACAGATAGATAGAAGAAAGAAGAAGAAAAAAAGATGAAGAAGAAGGGGGTTGTCTCGAGACTCATAATTTAGAATGGGAAGAGATTAGAGAGGATATATTAGAATGTGGGTTATAGGGGCAGTAGGTAGGTGAAGTAATTTTTTTTAGTTTTTAGTTCTAAACTTGGCTGGTTTATTGCTTTAGAGTTGTTGAGAATTGGGATTAAATGTAGGTTTGTATATTTTTTTTCATTTTACAAATATAGACAAGTGTTTGATAATATGACAAACATAAAAAAAAAAAAAAATTGTAATCAATGTGTTTGATCTTTGATGTAAATTATCAAAAAAAATGGTAATTATGCCTTAATTCTAGGCCCCGCCTAGTCCCTGATTACGCCCCGACTAGTCCCCTAGGCGCTAGGCGCTAGTGTGCCGCCTAACGATTTTTAGAACATTGATCGCAGGTGTGACTTTGTAATATGGAAAGAAAACATAGGGAGAAGAAATATTGATAGTGATGACTGCTCATAATATTAATTGTAGGGGGTGACTTTGTAATAGGGGGAGAAAAAAAATAAGGAGTTAAAAGGGGATAACTACTCTCATATATGTGAATGAGATGATGAATCCAAACCGTTAAATTTTTAAAAATAATTTAATCTAAATCTCTAAATAACTTTAGTTAATTACACATGTACAAGAATGAATTCTATTCTATATTAGATTCTCTCATTTGTACGAAAGGCAATTAGCAACGTGTCGTATTACATTAGCAATGTAACACATCAAATGCGTTTGTGTTATATTACATTAGCAAAATCACACTGAAATTGTGGTGCATTGTTTTAGCAAAATTGCGTAATAGTATAACATAGTAAATGAGTATTGACTATACAAATCGTTATGGGTAAGTAGTGATTTTTTATTATATGAATGATAATCTAGTATGACAAGTCTTTCAACCAAGTCAAATTATGGAAGGATATATTATATATAAGTATTATTAGAATCATTCATAATTATAAAAATATTTGAATACATTTATATATTTATTTTAAAGTAAAAGATAAAATGAAAATGTAATAAATAATTTTAAGCATAATTATTAAAAGTTGATTATTTTGGGAAATAGTAAATTTCTTGTAAAACTGTCTTCACAGCTCAACTCATCAACATACGGTTGATCGAATAAAGAAAATCTATCTTACAAAAAAGGCAAAGACTTGTGTAGGATGGTCTTACGGATCCTAAATCCGTAAAATGGAGCCCTATTTAGGAATTCGCGGGTTAATAACATAACATGTTTTAAAAATCATAATAATAGGTTAGGTGAATTGGTCAGAGGTGACGGTTAAAGGTTTAGACCAAGGAGGTCGATGGTTTGAAATGCCCCAACAACAATATTTAGTTTTAATGCTCATTAATGAGAAGTTCCTCTATTTGCTCCGGTGCCCCAACACTTTCAATGTTTACCGTCGAAATTTTTATGTTTTCGACGCCTTCCAGTTTAATCCTTTTGACAGATCCTAATGGACGTTGACAAAATGTTAAATAACACATTTCAAGCCAAACGTGAGACATTAAAAACACAAAAGTGACACATTTTAATGTTAAAAGTGACACTATAAAGGGAAATTTACTATAATTCTCATTAAAATACAAAGTAACACTCTTAATACTAAAAAATGACATATTTAATACTAAAAAGTGAAACTCTTAATACTAAAAAGTGACACATTTAATACTAAAAAGTGACAGTGTCACTTTAAAACTAACGTTGACTGCCAAAAGTGACATATATAATAATAAAATGTGACATTTTCAATGATAAAAAGTGATACTTCTAAGGTCAATAGCGACGATTTTTATTTATAAGGCAAAATGACACTTATACGGTCAAAAGCAACACATTTAATTTTAAAAAGTGACACTTTTAATGTGATAAAGTAACACTTTAATGTTAAACGTAATGATTTTTATTTATAAAAAAATGAGACACTTTTCAAAGTGAAAGTAACACATTTAAGACTAAAAGTGGCATATTTAAGCCAAAAGAGTAACATTTTTAAGGGAAAAATTATAATTTTAATTAAAAATACAAAATGACATTTCTAAGGCCAAAAGTGACACATTTTATACTATAAAGTGACACCGTTAATAATAAAAGTGGCACTCTGCATATATAAACATGAGGGGTGACACTGTAATTTTTAAAAACACTAAGGGGTTGTATTGAGATTTATGAATTTTGTCTCATTTAACTTGGATAGATCCGTCTTACGGATAAGGATCCGTAAAACCGTTTTATATAAGACAACCTTTACAAAAAAATATATTTTTAATACCGTCTTATCTAAGTTTTTTCCATGTTAATTATGACTATAGTCTATAGTGCCATCTACAATTTAATCGTAAGTAAGAATATTTATGATTCAATTTAAATGTTTTTCCGAAGATAAAAACTTAGGTAAAATAGTTTTATGGATAATTTTTGTAAAATGTATCCTTCTCATCCGACTTTTCATTTATTTTTAAGTTTAGATATAAAAAAAATAAAACTCTATCCTATAAATAAATAACCGTAAGATTTACTCTCGGCTAATTGAGGGCCGGTTGCTGTGGGTATAAATTCTCAATTTTATTGCGAGTAGCGAGTCACAGTTGTCAAACAAAAGTAGTGACTTGCTACGTATGTGGCCTATATCGGAAATAGGGAAGGAGACTTTGTAGTGACAAACTGACAATTGATATCTTCTGTCAGATACTTTGCTCCCATTCAAAAGTTGGGTGAATTCCTCAAATGGTCCCTGAATTTTGGTTATTTTTGCGATTGGTCCTTATACTGAAATTCAAAAAAAATCGAATCCTTATAATATACTATTAAACGCAATTGGTCATTCGGTCTAATTTCGTCAAATTTGTATAGTTAAATATATACACGTTTCTCTCATGTGTTTTTGGACATGGATAAAATAGTTAATTCCTTTACATTAGTACATGGACTATTCCTTTAAATATGTGTAATTTCTTTCTCAAAGATTTGATCAAATTGCGATTAAGGTAGAAAGATAGACAGATTTGTGGGAATTATTACCTAGGTGGTTGATTTTTCAAAGATTGGATTCTTTTATGGTTTGATTTTCCCCTTCTTTAATACCCAACACAAAGTAGCACCTTACAAACTGAAGCCATTAAAGCAGCATAACAAGTGTGTTGGAATTGAAGATCTGGGTCTCTCTAACCATGACCCTCAAAATCAAGAACCTTGGCTTCTGAATTCTCCTACCCAGTAGATTCCCGATTGGGATAATTTTTTCACTCATGATCAGATTGCTCTTGACAATTTGTTTCCAGTGAGAAAATTCATTTGATTGCCTAAGAGTGATGAATGGTGGCTCAAGTTGAACTTGAACTTCGATGACTGACTAAATCACCACTGTCGATGACGCCGTCCAGTTTCCCTAAATACTTGAACACAACACGTAAAACCCGCCAACAAACAACCCACTTGAGCATTCTTCACATTTGTCCCTAATGCCTCCTCCTTAACCTCCGACATCAATTCCTTCTCATTCTTCACCGTCGGTACTGTTTTTAATATCGTATATGGCGGTGTTCCAATTCCTTCCTTTGCCGCTCCAATCATGCTTCATCTAGCCTACTCTCTCCCATTCTCACTTGCTCTTTCTAAAAATTTGCAATTTGCTCTCTCCACCTCCACTGCCACCACTCATGCTCCCACCCAACACCACATATTTTCCTTTTCGGATTAGCCTCCTCTATTTCGCCGTCTCCATCTCCATCTCCATCTCCACGAACTTAGCTATACGTCCTAACCCAGTTCCTAATCATTGACGAATCTAAAAAAAATTCCAATTTCCTACTTCAAAAATCCCCCAATTCATCTCTCTCTCTCTAGAAATCTAGACAACATACCTACCATGAAGAAACTTTCTTCGATTATGACTCGGGCTCAATCTCCTAAAGCCACACAGTATTGTATTTTTCAAAATTTCAATTTACTTTCATTTTTTAGAATTTTAGTTTGTGTTGGCTTGATCATGAAATGCAAAGGTAATTGCATTTTTAAGATGTTTTTTTTTGTTGGCCCAGTTGTTGAAATCAAGTGCATAGCAAGCTGAGAAGGAAAAAGTTACCAAAATGAATAAAATTTGATGGAGTGACCAATTCCTTTAAATAAGTAGTACATGGACCATTTAGGTCGATAAATGACCAATCGCAAAAATGACAAAAAATTTAGAGACCATTTAAGGAATTCGTCCTAAAAAGTTTCATACTATATAAAAGTTTAGCAATAAATAAAATACAATAATGATACTCCATTTAATGCTCCTTTCGTTTCGGACAAATAATCAACTATTCTATTTTTGGATGTTTCACTTTAAAAGTCTACTTTAAAAAATTATAGCATAAAAGTGTCATTTTATTATTAATGAACTTCTAAAAATATCATTTTTTAAAAAGTTTGACTTTGAAACATAGACTCTTTATTCGGAACGGAGGGAATATAATTATAGAAAAAAATATTCTAACAACTAAAATACTGTACATCCATAGATAGGTTTAGTATTCACATTTTATATTTCAAATGTAAATTAGTTTCTACAAAATAAATGCTTATTTTCTAAAAATATTTTTTTTAAGTAGTGATCTTAAAATTTGGAAAGTAATACTCCCTCCATTTTAAGTAAAGAGTTAACTATTTCATTTTAGAGTGTTTCACTTAAAGTCTACTTTAAAAAATAAAAATATTATTTTATTACTATTAAGCTACTAAAAATATCATTTTCTAAAAAAAATTAACTTTCAAACAAAATTTTTTTACCCAAAACAAAAGAAATATAATACAAATAAAATAGTTACGACAAAACCAAAGGCATCGTGTAAAATTATTATCGTATACATAAATATCACTTGTGACTTGTCCAACAACAGGTTCTTGTTTGTTCGTAGTTTCTTCCCACAATTATTGGACCTAGAGGAGAGAGAGAGAGAGAGAGAGAGAGAGGAAGAAGTAGAAAAGCGGAACACAGACTTGTACAGTTGTACAGCACATAATTTTGTAGTCCAATTTAGCGGGTGTCATGGGGAAATCGGGATTGAGTCTTCCCATGGTCCATTGACAATCACATATTCCATAAAAATATTTTTCTTTAAATTTTTTCCTTCCAACGATTTTCATTATTCCTCGAATATTATATGGATCTTACAACAAAATCATCCACTTTATTTATATTATTTTTTTATCTTTATACTTTTCAAATAAATAAATTAATTTGTATATTTTATACTCCCTCCGTCCCTAAATTATTGTCCTAGTTGATCCGGCGCATAGATTAAGAAAAAAACAATTGACTTGATTATTTATATTGGTTTAATGTGTAGTTTCCTTTAAAGCCCATGTATATGTGACCCATAATTAAAGTAAGGTGAAAAAGTAAGGGTAAAGTGGTAAAAATGATATTCTAAAAAGGTAAGTTTCAAAGTGGACAATTATTTTGGAACAGACGAAAAAGGAAAAGATGACGATAATTTAGGAATGGAGGGAGTATAAATTAATTTATTTATAATTTTAATAAATATATTGTAATTGTCAATAATATATAATTTTAATTATAATATTAAATATTACAAATAAATTTTAAAATAAATATATTAATTTATAAAGTTGCTTAAAAAGTTGTTTCAAAAAGACAAAAAAATATTAAAACAAAGCAAATCACAAACAACAGGCAACAACCAAAATTTAAAAAAACCAAAAAACTTTTTTTAAACTCCGCGACGCTCTGACAGACAACACTCAACAGCCATTAAAAAACCTATTTAAAAGGTGAGTGGAAGACATGGGACACATCATTAAAACCCCTTCACGCGCCGTATTAAGGAGGGCGGTGCGCTTCACTCTCTTTTCATCTGGCTGTCTCTCTTCTTTCTCTCTTCAATTCTTATTGGGTTGGGAATTTGGTAAGAATTGTATCAAATGGTGTGGAATTCTCACCTTGTTCCCCTTTGTGATTTTTTTGTACTTTTACTATGATTCGTGAATTTTTTTCATCATTCATATTTTCTTTTCTCGATCCTAACTCTTTTTCCATCTACTCATTATAAAATTACTAAAATATTACTCCTTCTGTTCCATGTAAGTAGTTCCCGTTTGAAAATAATTTTTTTTAAGAAAATAAATTTTTTTAAGAAAATAACATTTTTTAGTAGTCCATAATAAAATAACATTTTTACGTTTTAATTTTAGAAAATAAATTCTTTAAATGAGATATTCTAAAATAGAATAGTTGATTTTTTATACGAGCAATAATAAGAGCATCCACGTTGCAATATTCTTAAGCTCTCTTCTTAATAGGAAGAATCTCTTTTGCAAAGAGAACACTTCCCAATTTCTCTTCTCAATTGGCCATGTAGGAGAGATATAGAGTGCACTTCCTAAACAGGAAGAGGGAATGATTGGTGAAAGAAGGGGCAAGAAGAGGCGGGGGCAGCAGAGCGTGTGGTGCACCGCTTCCTTCAATCTGGCACATGTACCACACGCTCGGTAGAAGGGTGTGAAAGGCGTGGGTGGCGGGCATGCTGTCAGCCATAGGTGGGTCCCAGGGCGGCTGTGTTGCTTCTTTTCGATTTTTTTTAAAATTTTGGAATTGTAGCCGTTTCAAGCCGTTGGATTTTTTTTTTGAACAAAGTAACCATTGGTGCATTATTTATATTCTTTAATGTTTGTTTTTTTCCCTTCTACCCTATAAATATACCACATCAACCTTCTTCATTTTCTTTACAACTTCTTCATTCTCTCTTCTATTTCTTCATAATCTCTTCTAAAAAATCACTTTCTCTACATATTTATCTTCGAAATGGATCCAAGAGATACTAATTTTTACCAAAATTTATTAAATTCTTCCGATATTGAAGAAAAATCAAAATATACAAAACTCTCATGTTCCTGAGAATGTTCAACATTCTCATTTTTCATCTACTTCCCAATACCCCAAATACCCGCCTAATTTTTCCAACAATCCAAATGTTCCCAATTATCCAAATTTCTACATGCCTACAAAATTTTCAAATTTTCAGAATTTTCAAGTTCCTCAAACTATTAAGAATTCATCTGGTAACGTTCTTTTTCCTCCGAATTATTGGCAACCTACGGGAAACCAATTTTTCACTCCGCAAGGTGCGCCTCATGCAATTTCTCAACCTTACATATCCTCGAATGACTCACATTCAACAAGTGTAGATGGAACTTCGTCCGGTAATTTTTCGGCAACACCGTCAACGGTTCCCGAGACACAAATCAATTTAGAAACAATTGATTTGGACGACGAAACTGAAGCGGTACCGGTAAAACATAAGTCTCAAACACGTGCAAGATGGACCAAAGATGAAGATATTGCGCTTACGGAAGTTGTGCAGACTATTGGTCAATGTCCAATAGTTGGTAATAGTCAAAAGAGTATGCAATATTGGAAGCGTGTTGCTGATTATTACAACGAACATCGCCCAAGTTCATCGATTCCGAGAGATATCGCGAGGTTGACACCACGTTGGTTAACTAGAATTGCTCTATCGGTTAGAAGCTTCAACAAAATCTACAATAGGCTTGTCAATGCTAAACAGAGCGGTTGGAGCGATGATATTTTAATGAAAAATGCAAGGGAGGTATATCATCAAGAAAAATGTCAGCACTTTAATTTTGATCATTTTGGGAAGTGTTAAGAAATTCTTATGTATCATATTTTACTATTTTAGACAAACGAATATTATTCACACCAATAAAAAGTCTAGGACGTCTAACTCTGATAGTGGTTATTCTAAGACTAGTGTGGATGCCGAAGATGTGGAAAAAATCAATTTACGTACTTGTCCGATTGGAAAAAAAGGTGGCAAAGAGAAATGTTAAAGGTAAAGGAAAAGTCGAAAAATCTTCGGATTTAGATGAGTTGCATATGCGTACTTCTGAGTACGCGTTGTCATTAGATAAGTACTTCGAAATTAAAAAATTGAACCGGAAACAAAAAAAAACTTCAAGTGGAAGCTAACGTAGAAAGAGAACAAAGAAAGGAGCGCGAAAGGCTCGTGAAACGCATTGTTTTTCTTACTCAAGATATTTACATGACTTTGGAACATGTTGTCATGTATCAACAAGGATGTGAGCAAGTAAATGTACAGTTGAGGAAGAAAGAGTATGTATTTTAATATTACAATGTTTTTATGTAACTTTACTTATTAATGTTTTTATATAACTTGTAATATTAAAATATTTTTATGTAACTTGTAATATTAGAATGCTTTTATGTTACTTTAATTATTAATGGTTTTATGTAACTTTAATTATTAATGTTTTTATGTAACTTTACTTATTAATTGGGTTAATTAAACTAGTCGTTAAAAACTAGTCGTTTTAAAGTAGCCGTTGTTGAGAAGTATATATAGATGAGAAGGTGTCTTCTTCTTCTACCAATAGCTACAAATCATCAACAAACTATTAAAGATGTCTTCTTCTTCTTATTCTACCAATAACTCTAACACAAGCAGTCATACCAAAGAATCCAACGAATCCAACATGTCCGAAGGTGAAAAAATGTTTTTGGAGATAATTGCATTACAACAACATATAGAAGAAACAGAAAGAGCCAACATCAACAGGCGTCGCCAAATGAGGTATGTAGATCGACAGCGTGTTGCAAAAATACAACTTGTCAATGACTACTTCTCATCTCAGCCATTGTATCCCGATCATATATTTCGGCGACGCTTCTGAATGCATTGAAACTTATTCATTCATATAGTTAATGCATTGAAGAATCATTCAAGTTATTTTCGACAGAGGTGTGATGCAGTAGGAAAAGTTGGTCTCTCACCACTTCAAAAATGCATGGCAGCTATCCGTCAATTGGCTTATGGAGTTCCGACCGATCATCTCGACGAGGACCTCCGATTAGCAAAAACAACTGACATTGAATGCATGTTCAACTTCTGTCGATGTATTATTGAATTGTTCGGAGGTCAATACTTGAGAAGACCAAATGCTAATGATACACAACGTCTGTTTCAAAATTCACGAGCAAAGACATGGATTTCCAAGTATGTTAGGAAGTCTTGATTGTATGCATTGGCAATAGAAAAATTGTCCAGTCGCTTGGCAAGGTCAATATGCAAGAGGTCATGGGAAGCCAACAATTGTGCTCGAAGTAGTTGCGTCGACAGATTTATGGATATGACCAGTGGCAGACAGAAGCATGACATTATGGGAGCAGTTGCCCCCACTTGGATTTTTTTGCACACAGGGATTTTTTTTAATAATCTATTATTTTAAACAGTTTTCCCCCACCTGAGATTTTTTTTTTTCAATTTACAGTGAGTTATTTGAAAAATTGAAACCCACCTAAATTTAAAATGGCTCAATTTCTAAATCTCTTTTCCCAATTCCCAAATAAAAAAAATAATAATAAAATAAAATTAAAAATGCCTTTCTCTCTCTCACTCTCGGCCCCTCACCGTCTGGTCCTGTGGTCTTTCCGTCTCCTAGTCTCCCTCCAACTCTCCAACCTCCTTCTTCCTTCAATCCTTTATTATCCTTCAATCTCTGCTAGACTGCCACCGGCCCACCGCGGCATCGCTCCAACAGTCCAGTCTGTGTGCTCCTACCTCCCAGCCTCTTCGACGTCCCGACAGCCTGGCGCCCTCCACAGCCTCCTGCTCCACTTCAAGCGCCTGCTCCACCACTCCTCTTAAGTCTAACTCTTAGTCTCTTAGTGTTCTACAAGAGTAACAAGAGGTATTCGTCAATAATTTCTAAATTTTAATTGTCTATTTGTTTGAATCAAAGTATGATTGTAATGTATGAATTTGTAAATTATAATTGTGAATTTGTGATTTAAATTTTAAAAATTAAAATAAGTAAATAACCCTAATTTTAAAAATAGCTCTAATTTGAAATAACCCTAATTTTGAAACAGCCCTAATTGATTATTTAATCTATATAATTGTTGTGAATTGTGATTTGTAAACTTGTGATATATGATATTATATAATATTGTTTGAGTTCCTAAATTTCAAATTTGTGTGTTCAAATTATGACATTTTAATTTGGGGATTGAAATAGTTGATTTATGAGATTTTTTTTTTGTGTGTAGATTTTCAAATTGTGGTTGATTAGGATTTGAAGGAATTTGATTTTAGTGATTATGGAGAAATTTTTTAAACGGAAACTATCAGAAGAATTTGGAACTATTAGTGCATCTGTTGGTATTCAACGATCTCAGTTTATTCCCGTTACTTCAGCTACCAAAGAATTAGTTGATTTGAATAGTCTTCCTTCAGATCCCGCAGAAAGGAAAAAAATATTTGAATACAATCTCAACCAAATTGATGAAATTAGGAGAGCTTATTTGTTGAAGGGGCGTAATCAACCCCGTGGCCATGTTTTCCCTCAAAAACAAATGGGAACTAAATTGTGCCGTTTTAATTCGGATTGGTTTGATCAATCTGCTAATTACGTCGTTTAAATGTTGTTGGAGCATCTTGTTAGCGTAAAGACATTATTTGACAAAAACAAACAGAAAAAGTGGCGGAAGGAATCGAGAGTGGTTTGCTTGAGGCGGGGAAGGGATTAAATCAAGAATTAAGTCTTAAGAGGGATATAGATACATGTTGGGGGTCTCATTATAAATCATTATTGAACTTGGTTGCTTTGTTTTCTTCTGTTATTAAAGTTCTTAGAGTTTTTCGTGTGATGCTACAGATTTATCGAAAAAAGCTCAAGCAGTTGGTTTGTTGGGATATTTGCAATCATTTGATTTTGTTTTTAATTTGCAATTGATGATGACTATACTTTCATTCGTAAATGAGTTGTCATTAGCTTTGCAAAGGAAAGATACATATATTTTGAATGATATGACACTTGTTAAAGTAACCAGGCAGAAATTGCAAGCGGCCTTCTATTTATAGACTGGGAGAAGGCTTCCTTCGTCGTTAAGTTTTATCATTTTGTGTTTCACCGGCTTGTACCGCGCGCTGAGAGAGTTGCACCGAAAGCAAAATGCTACAGTGGATTTGACATTATTGGGTGCCACCCATAGGGGAGTTGGGCGCCGCGCTAGGAAGCAGCATGGATGGCGCCAGGCTATCATTTTCCTCTTCTTTTTTACACTTTGGCCCCCTGCATTTCACTGTTTACGCATCCTGCTTTTTCTTTTGCATTTTTAACCCTGTAACTTGACATTTATTAGTGTTTAACAGGTCTTGATATCTCATGTCAAGATTACATATCAGAGGCACAAAATTGGGGTGTCTACACCATGTACCATGCGAGCACACATTTACAATTTGCATTAAGAGACATTTTTCAGTGTACCCATTGTGCTCATCATTCTATACAACAACGTATTGGAGAATGGAATATTCATCTAACATATTTTCAGTGCCCAACCAAGAGGAATGGGATATGCCAGATGCAATTAAGGCAATGACTATCATGCCACCAATATTTCGATCACGAGCTGGACGACGCAGAACATCGAGAATTCCATCGACTTGAGAGTTTTACAAAAGACAAAGATGCAGTAAATGTGGACAAGTAGGGTGTGAGGTTCCCGGGGTGCGACCCGCGCCCCACGCGCCCTTGGATAGGGGTGTGTGTACGTGCGGATGCGAGACACCACTGCTCTCGTTCCACCCTCCCTTGTTTAGGGGAAGGCGAAATCAAAAGTGCGAGAGGAGTGCTGTCTATGTTAGCGCGTTGGAATGCGCCTTGGTTGCCTTTAGTGGATTTTATTATAAAAATAGCCTTATGGCCCGTTTCAAATCACTATGGGAGCTTTGTGTTTCCCGCATCAAGTTATCCCTTGTTTAGGGGATACCAGGATATGGGAATACATCACCCTTCCATTCTCATTCTCCCTTTTTTTAGGGGAAAACGAAAAAGTGCAAATAAGGAGTGTTGCGAGGCCCCACTGGATCCAAAAGGTTTTTAGAGTCGCCATCTTTATTTTAAGGCAAAAATAAATAAAAACCGGAAAAAGAAAACCAGAGATAAAAAGCGGGTTCGGAGGCTAAGTTACGAGTTGGGAAGGTGCTAGGCACACAACTCGTCCTTTCGGTCTCAAAATAGTTTTTGGCTAAAGTATGCTTATTGTTATATTTATTTAGCAAATAAATAAAGCATTAAAAGACAGGAAATTAAAACAAATACATCCATGACTACATTATTTACGGATTTGCAGCCATTTCTTTACAATAATTACAAGTGCATTTAAAAAATATTTTGCCATTATAACGGCTCTTTTACATACTATTTCCTAATCTAATTCGGGCAGCACAACGACTTATATTGACTACATTGCGCCGGATTTAAATAACAACTTTACAAATAATAAATAAACAATAAATAAATAAGTGGATAAAAACGCCCTTAAAGGCTATTACCTTTTAGAGCAGGGTATGCTCGCTTTGTCCTTCTCGAGAGAGGGAGACTTTTATTGCTGTTGCTGAAGTGATTTGGCAGAGTGACGACTTATATATAGTGGTTTTTGGCTTATTTGGTTGGGCAGAATCATGGCTTAGTTTTGGTGGTTTTGGCCTATTTGGTTGGGCGGAGTAACGACTTATATTTTGTGTATTTCGGCTTATTACTCGGGCAGAGTAACGGCTTACTTTGGGATTTTTGGGCCGGGGAAGTGAGGTGGACACCTAACAACTAGGCTAGGGATCACTTATAACCGGTGGATATTTATTTTGGCGGAGTTTGGACGGGGTTTGGAGACTTTAGTGGGCTTCACTCACCTATCTCACACCTCTCGTAACTATTCTCTCGGCGTTGCAGAGCGACAAAGTTTTCTCTCAGTTTTTCTCTACCGATTTCTGAACAAGTGAGAAGGGACCCGGGGCCTCTTATTTATAGTTGGAGAGAGGGAGTCATCCGGAATTCTTTCATTTATTCAGCCGGCATCAATGGATTGTACCGCAGCCTTTACAGATTGTACAATGCGTTAAGTCGAGAGGCTACAGTAGCATAGCTGGCGCGACATAAATCCCCCTCCGGTGCGGCACCCACAGCCTCTGGTGCGGCACCCATGCCACTATTCAACTTTGATTTTTACACTTTCACCCCTTGCAATTTACTGTTTTGCGCATCCTGCTTTGCCTTTCGCATTTTTAACTCATGTAACTTGACATTTGTTAAGTTTGAACAGTTCTTGATATCACATGTCAGAGTCACATACCAGGGGTACGAAATTGGGGTGTCTACAGAGCCTCTCAACGATGGAGTCTACGAGTAACCCAAGGCTTACTGAGTAGACGAACATCGTTGATAAACAATAGACTCTCCAATTTCGTTCATTTTAAAACGGGAGAGAAATGCAATTGGTAGCAGCTATAATGCACAGTTTATCATGCTATCCAAACTCCATAACCTAGACATTTTTAGTCAGTTATAAAAGGTTATCGTAGTTTTTAAGCAGATATGAATTTAAAGTGCTCTGATGGTCGGACCTACTAGTGTAGGCAGCCTACGTATCCCTTAATAAAGGAACTCAGACCAAAATGTAGTTCAGGCCAAAACCTAAACTATCACTCGTACGACGGTTTGGCCTACCGAAATAGGCTGCCTACGTATCCTTAAACAAGGAATCAGACCGAGACGTAGTTCACTCAGCTGGGGACTAAATGCTGCGGTGCAAGTGCGGCAATACTAAATAAGCAAGTGCGGCAAAGCTTTATCAAATAAGTGTGCGGCAAGGGTAAATAACGTGCTATGATGGTCGCGTCTACCGTAATAGACTGCTTACGTATCCTTAGCCAAGGAATCAGACCAAACGTAGTTCGTCACGCGGCTATGCGGAATGAATTGTCTCCTCAGGAACTCAGCCTTCATCAGAGAACAAGACCTTTCACTATTAATCCGAGGCTGCGTACCTCTTAAAGGAAAGTTTCCACACAGCCAATGGATGGAATGTATTGCCTCCTCAAGATCTCAGCCTTCAACGGGGAACAAGACCTTTCCCTCTTAATCCGGCCGGGGCTGCATGCCCCATAAAGGAAAGTTTCCAAACATTAAACAAATGCACTGCTAAAAAGGAAAATACCTTCCTTTTCTTTATCTTTGCCGTGTCCATGCAAAGAAATTGTCGCTAATGTTGTTTTGTCGCCGCTTTTTTGCTCGTTGTCGCACTTTCTTTGGGATTTTTCTTTACATCGTCACTTTTCGCTGAAAATATTTTCCCATGTTCCGCTATGTTTTCGGCTTTAGCTGAATTTTTTTTTATACTGCTGCATTTTCTTTTCTGCTCCTTCTAACCTCGGTCAGAAATTTCTTTTTTCTTGCTGCAGCATCTCTTGGTACCAGCTGAAATCATCTTTTCTTTGCTGCTGTTTTCTTTTAGCTCCATTCTCTAGCTTCAGCCGAAAATTTCTTCTTCTGCCGCCGCATTTTTTTTCTTGTTGCATGTACTTATAAATTTTCCTTTTCTTTTCTTGTACATGCATTTTCCACTCTCCCGATTTTTTTTTGTTTTTTGTTGTTTTTTTCCTTTTTTTTCTTTCTCTTTTTTTTTTAATGCATGCCTATCTCTCTACTTTATTTGCATGCTTATTACCTCTTTTTTTTATTCTTCTGCATGCTCACCATTTTTCTTTATTTGCATGCTTATTACCTCTTTTTTTTTCTCTTTTTTTTTTGCCTCCTTGGATATACTTCTGATCTGCTAGATTTTGGCACTGTTTAGCCATTTTGAAGCATTCTTGGTTTATTAATAATGCATATGTATGTCCTATTTATGTCTGAATGATGCAATTAAGTAAGGATGCATGAAATTTATTTTTTTACAATGCATGATGAAACTAGTGGTCACTATTTGACCCTATCATGCATGATTTATACTATAAATGCAAATGAGGCTATATGATGCATGCTTATGCTGCAGGGATATAATGAATGCCATAAGAATATTTATTTTCATGGTTGGTGACATTTTATTTTCTTTTTAGCGCACCCCTAATGCAACTTATTGGATAATAAATGCATGTACTACTTTATTTGATGCACATGCGATGCCTAAAAATTACAGGATGCTTATTAACATGATGCATTGATATTCTTTATTCTATCATGCATGCAGTAATGCAAAATGCAGTACATATCTTTAAGATGCAAAATGCATTTATAATGCTTAGAATGCAAAAACGTTTATTTATATGCAAAACAATACATAAAAAAATTTTGTTGTTTTTTTTCCGCTTTGTTTGTTATTTTTTTTTTGAAAACCTGTACAAATATTTACAATGCAATATAAATTTATATGATACAAAATAAATAAAAAACATGCGGACTCAAGACACACGCACAAAGCAAAGCTAAACCGATGTCTAATAGGTAATGACACGCTGTATTTCCAAAACAGATTTTAAAGGAACATACCTTCGGGCTCGAGCATACTTTTCCTTCTTTTTTTTTCATGATATGTGGGGAGAGGAAAAGGCAGATACCTTCTTGGCCATATAATTGTTGTAGGGCCATACTTGGCATAAGACTATTCTCCTAGCCCCTGCATTTTTCTTCGCAATCAGACAGGGCAGCAGTGAATGATCGGAGTCCGAGTTGTCTGGCTGTTTCAGGACAATGGCCACGCCGATGATGAATAGGACGAGGACACTTCTGGCGCTTCTCATTCTGATGAGACTGAGCCTTTTTTGTGCCTTGCAGAAGAAGTATATGGGCCCGGCCGCGACGCCGCAGTAATCGATGAATCGCCCGGGGCTTAAGCTGCAAATGAAGGATAGTTTTGGGGGAAACAAAAGGGGGTAGAGGCAATAATAGATATGTGCAGGCAATTAATACATAACCTAAATTTCTTTAGCAATTATTCCTAAGATGCACCTTAGGACTTGTAATATTATATTTTAGTGTTTTATTGTGAGCCTCTGTTGTGGTTTTTCTTTTTCTTCTGTCAGTCGAGCCCCCTTGCATGCTGAAGATTGGAGGTAGGATGCCGAGGTTTCAAAGAGTACTTTCCCTCCCCTTTTTCTTCTGATATATATATTTTTTATTTGACTCTAACTTTTGTCTAGGCTGCCCTTTCGGGTTTTCAACCTAGCGAGCCTTTATTTCTCTTTTTTTCTTTTTTTTAATTATATATTTTTTTATATGCCCTAACTTTTGCCTAAGCCGCCCTTTCGGGTTTTCAGCCTAGCGGGCTAGAGAGGGAAGCACTTGCCGGATAGGTTGGTTCGAGCATAATACCTTTTAAGCTCGTTGAGATTGGAGAGCTGAACAAGGTCTTCTTTTTCTTGGTTCGTGAGGAGTACGGCATCTCCGGACCGGATCTCTTTGACAATATACGGCGCATCGTGGAAGAGAGGGGTAGCAGCCTTTTGATAAGTAGCCCCAACATTTTTTAGCCCAGACAGCATGACATGATAGCAGTAGGCCCCCCAAAGGGGTAGCGAGTGAGGTCTTTTCTTGGTCTCCTGCTGCCTTTGATTTGACTGTAGCCCAACATGCCGTTGTTAAGAAAAAACTGTTGGACTTGGGAATGGTCACTACATTGGACAGCCAGATCGGGTATTTTCCTTCTTTTTTTATTTTTATTATTTATTTATTTATTCATTTTTTTTTGCTACTTCTTCTTTTTTTTTTTCTCTTTTTTTTACTACCCGAATGAAGTTGACGTGTGACTGCTTCATGCTTTCTCTTTCTTTTTTTTTATTGTAGTGACCATTCCGGCTGGATGCGGCGGAGCTTTTGCCTGATTGGCCGAGCATCCGGATATATGGGGATCCAATGTTCGACTTATGGCTGGATCTTGCCCCGACATATCTTCATAGGATTAGGCAAATGTGTCCACGAACTCTTTGAGGAGATCCATGAGTGTTACCCTTTCTAAGCCGTGCAGGTAGTTGCCGATTTTGATTCTTTTGATTTCATTGTCCAACCCCAGATTGATAGTGGATCAGTCTTCAGTTGCTGTTGATGAATGGTGTTGTCCCTGGTGCTCTACTGACTTTACAAGCTCAAGCAAATATTTTTTTTTATCTTTTGGGTCCTATTAAATGACTCATTATTATAGTTTTTTTTAATGCGTCTTTTAATGTAAGTGCAACTAAGAAATAAGCAAAGACTTTTAGATTATTATTAAAAGCACACCGTACAGGGTTTATTACATTATTGAGGACCTGGGTTTAAGATCGTCAATTTTAGGGAGCGGATTGGTAGATGACCAATCCGTAAGGCTTAGGAAAGGAATAGGGATAATATATCCGAGGCGGTCCATCAGATCTGCGGGTGTCAAAAACGGGCCGGTCGTAGTATACTAGTTCTGCAGAGGCTTATTAGAAATAGACTCAAACTCAGCAGGGAGCTTCTCGTAATCAGTACCTCTGCCTATCATGCCCAGGAAGTTTTCATCAACCTCAATCATGTTGATTTGAGGTAGGGGTTATTGATTGTATTTGGTATGGGAGTAGGCTTTTCAATAACCTTATCATCTATAAGATCCTGAATAGCATCTTTGAGCATATAACATATTTATCGGTGAGGTGACCACTGCAGCGATGATATTCACAGTACTGGGCATGATTCCAGGTCCTGAGCAGGGGGTTTGGTGGCTTATAATTTTCCATAGGCTTTAACACTCCTTGTGCCATTAGCCCCTGCAGGATCACAGGCTGGGAGGCTTGCAGCTCATCATAATGACGGTTCTGATTTTTGAAATTTTTGTTCGGGCCATTATTCCCTCCGACTATGTTGATAGACCTGTCCGCCCCATAAGACCATGGAACAGTGCCATAATTTTGGGTAGGAAAGGTGGCTGATGCATTTCCTACCACATTGACGGTTGGTGCGGGTGTGGCTGCGGCTGTCTTCCCTTTAGAGTAACGGAAAGAGGTAGGAGGCGTATTGACTTGTAATTGTCCCGTCCGTATATCATCATCAATACGGGCTCCTATCTCTACTATTTCTTTAAAATTGGTGTAGGGAAGGTACCGCATGTGTTCCAGGTAAACGGGCTGGAAGTTTTTGATGAACATTCTGCACGACTCGGCCGGATCAGGTCTATCAAAAGTCTGAGCCAACTTTCTTTTCCACCTGACTGCGAACTCAGCACAGGTTTCTTTTTCCCTATGGGTGCACGACTCAAGGTTCCTTCTATTTTCAGGACTGGTGTTGTCTTTGTACCTTTCCAGGAACGCTTCAGCTATTTGGTCCCATGTATTCATGGTGCTGCTATCAGACAACATTAGCCATTGTTTGGCAGCCCCTATTAGGGTGAGGTGAAAATTGGAAGCCATAGCCTCAAAGCTAGCTCCCCTTGATTGCATGCCAGTGGAAGAAGATTTTAAGTGGGATATAGGGCATCTAGTTCCATCAAATTTTTCTATGTCGGGCATTTTGAATTTGAAAGGCAATACTGTTGCAGGTTGTAACGTCAGTGCCCGCGTAGAAAATTCCCGTTTGTTGAGAAGCTTTAGTACCATGGCTTTTATATTTTCCACGTCGACCTCTATTTTGGTGGCTGGGGGAGTTGGCTTTTGGTATATACTGGCTGGATTAGGGAAGGCTGGGTTAATTTCTGGTTGCGATGTTTGGTAAGGGTTTTGGACTGGATATGGATTTTGGGCTGGATACAGATTCTGGGCTGGATACAGATTTTGGGCTGGATAAGGATTTTGGGCTGGATAAGGATTCTGGGTTGGTGGATTTTGGGTAGGTGGATTTTGGGTATGTGGATTTTGGATGGTTTCGGCTGGGCGGCCATGATCATTATAAGGTAAATAAGTGGTAACTTGGCCTGGCGGGTTATAACTTTGTGGGTCTATATGTGGGCTGCTCTGGAGTGGGTTGGTTATGGGAACATGGAGGTCATTTGGGCTTTGGGGAATTTTGGTGCTCGGGGAAGGATATGAAGGATAGGACGGGTAAGGGCTGATGTTTGGGTAGTAGAGACTTGGTGGAGGATTGGGATTTGGGGTAGCGGCAGTATTTGGTGGGTTAGTGTTTGGCTGGGGAGTTGGGTTTGGAGGCACATGAGATGTGGATGCTTCTTGGGGGACTGCAGGGGAAGAATTCACCTCACCACTGGGCTTCGGACCTTGTATAAGACTTTCTATTTGGCTTAGCAAGCGTTGATGTCGTGCATCCAGATTCTGGTTTAGCCACTGCTGCATTGCCGGAGTTGGAACGTACCCTGGAGCCCCTAAATTTGTACCCATATCAGACTGCTCATCTGTTGCCATACTGTTCGGATCTGTATTTTTTTGTACTGTTTCTGCCCTTGTCTGATATGATACTGATACCTTCTAGTCTGATTTCTGTGCTTATTTCCCGTATCAACCGGCCAGTACTATCTCTGCCTTTCCAAGTTCGGGCCAGGTTTCTGAGGAAAATGGGTTATGGAGGTATCAGGAGGCTGGCTGAAGGCTTTCTGGGTTTGGAGTACAGCGTGCCTTTATTAGTATATTTTATTATTATTTATTTGTTTGCCTTACAATTGACCGGATAAGCACTTGTTTTATTTTGACAGTCTCAAGACTTTTCCCTGGAACAGTGGATTCTTTCTCCAGAGTATAGGACCAACGTATTCCTCCTGCCTTTCGACTCCCCAGGACTGGACTGGTCCCAGACGAATGGCCTATACTCTTTCCAGGATCCACCATTCGAAATGGTCTAGATCAAGCATCAGAGAATAATAATTCAGCCCCTGTTTATTATTATTTTTTTGTTGCGCAATTTATTTTTATTATTTTTTTACTTGCACATTTTTTCTTTTTCTTTTTTTATTTTTATACACACACACACACACACACACACACACACACACACACACACACACACACACACACACACACACATATATATATATATATATATATATATATATATATATATATTTGACTTTTTTTTCATTTACATATATTTTTTTGTAACAGGGGCTGACTCACAATTCAGAGATACAAAAACCAGTCGGTCTATGAAGTGTCCTGAGAATCTATATGCATTCTAGCGTTGGCTTATGCAGGAGGTAGGCTGGCCATGATGTAGGGTAACAGTTTGGAATATAGCTATATGCATGTGCGTGTGTGTGGTAACTAAAAAGCAGTAAAATCTTTCTTTATTTATAGATATATAAACAGAAAAATAAAACAGATATCGCCTGTCTTGCTGTTTGTGTGGATTTTCTTGGCTTTTTAATTTGAGCGCAAGCAAGCAAGCACACCACATTAAGAAATAGAAAGAAAAGTGAGGAAACTATCTATCCCTATTAATTATAAATTTGGTCCTATGTCCCCAAAATAAAATGACAGAATGAATGCAAATATGTACAAATTGAATGAAATAAATAAAAGGAGTAATTAAACAAAAAGGAGATAATAAAACAGAGCCGGAAATACAATAAAGCCCTGACCCTTTATTGTGCTGCCCGGATTTTTATTGCAACATAAATAATAATTTTTTTTATTTTTGATTTTTTGATTTTTTTTTCGAAATTTTTGCTTTTTTTTTATAATTAGAATATTTCTAAATACACATGTAACAGTTATCGGAACGAAACTGCTGCAAGATGGAGGATCATATCCACAAATATAGACACAAATGTATATGAACGCAATATTCAAATGCATAAATTAATATAACAAGCATACTTTAGCCAGAAACAAATAAAAACAAAAAAAAAGTTATTTTATGAGTCTATTCCTCCATTTTATTTAAAATAAAACAACTCCCCAGCACAGTCGCCACTGTGAGGTTCCCGGGGTGCGACCCGCGCGCCGCGCGCCTTTGGATAGGGGTGCGCGTACGTGCGGATGCGGGACACCACTGCTCTCGTTCCACCCTCCCTTGTTTAGGGGAAGGCGAAATCAAAAGTGCGAGAGGAGTGCTGTCTATGTTAGCGCGTTGGAATGCGCCTCGGTTGCCTTTAGTGGATTTTATTATAAAAATAGCCTTATGGCCCCTTTCAGATCACTATGGGAGCTTTGGGTTTCCCGTATCAAGTTATCCCTTGTTTAGGGGATACCAGGATATGGGAATACATCACCCTTCCATTCACATTCTCCCTTTTTTAGGGAGAACGGAAAAGTGCAAAGGAGTGTTGCGAGGCCCCACTGGATCCAAAAGGTTTTTAGAGTCGCCATCTTTATTTTAAGGCAAAAATAAAGAAAAACCGGAAAAAGAAAACCAGATATAAAAAGCGGGTTCGGAGGCTAAATTACGAGTTGGAAAGGTGCTAGGCACCCAACTCGTCATTTCGGTCTCAAAATAGTTTTTGGCTAAAGTATGCTTATTGTTATATTTATTTAGCAAATAAATAAAGCATTAAAAGACAGGAAATTAAAACAAATACATCCATGGCTACATTATTTACGGACTTGCAGCCATTTCCTTACAATAATTACAAGTGCATTTAAAAAATATTTGGTCATTATAACGGCTCTTTTACATACTATTTCATAATCTGATCCGGGCAGCACAACGACTTATATTGACTACATTGTGCCGGATTTAAATAACAACTTTACAAATAATAAATAAACAATAAATAAATAAGTGGATAAAAACGCCTTAATGGCTATTACCTTTTAGAGCGGGGTATGCTCGCTCTGTCCTTCTCGGGAGAGGGAGACTTTTATTGCTGTTGCTGAAGTGATTTGGGCAGAGTGACGGCTTATATATAGTGGTTTTTGACTTATTTGGTTGGGCGGAATGACAACTTAGTTTTTGTGGTTTTGGCCTATTTGGTTGGGCGGAGTAACAACTTATATTTTGTGTATTTCGGATTATTACTTGGGCAGAGTAATGGCTTACTTTGAGATTTTTGGGCCGGGGAAGTGAGGTGGACACCTAACAACTAGGCTAGGGATCACTTATAACCGGTGGATATATATTTTGGCGGAGTTTGGACGGGGTTTGGAGACTTTAGTGGGCTTCACTCACCTATCTCACACCTCTCGTAACTATTCTCTCGGCGTCGCAGAGCGACAGAGTTTTCTCTCGGTTTTTCTCTACAGATTTCTGAACAAGTGAGAAGGGATCCGGGGCCTCTTATTTATAGTTGGAGAGAGGGAGTCATCCGAAATTCATTCATTTCTTCAGTCGACATCAATGGATTGTACCGCAGCCTTTACAGATTGTACAATGCGTTAAGTTGAGAGGCTACAGTAGCATAGCTGGTGCGGCACCCACAGCCTCTGGTGCGGCACCCATGCCACTATTCAACTTTGATTTTGACACTTTCACCCCTTGTAATTTACTGTTTTGCGCATCCTGCTTTGCCTTTCGCATTTTTAACTCCTGTAACTTGACATTTGTTAAGTTTGAACAGTTCTTGATATCACATGCCAGGGGTACGAAATTGGGGTGTCTACATAGGGCACAATCGACTTTCGTGTCAAAATCAAACACTCATTTCTTATTGACAATCACATGTTTAAAAACATTTTCAGATTTCAGATTTCAATTTAATTTAAGTTTAGATTTCAATGTTATTGATGTGTAATTTCAGATTTATATGTTCAAATTTATTTCAATTTAATTTAAGTTTAGCTTCAGTGTTTTTGATGCGTAATTTCAGATTTATTTCAATTGGTTTGCAAACTGGTTGATTTATAAACTAGTTTATGAAACTGATATGAATTTGGTTTATGTTTATGTTTATGTCGTCTGTGTGATTGATTAACTGGTTTATTGATAAACCACATATAAACAATGTCAGTTAACTGGTTGTTGTATGTAGAGCTGTCAAAACGGGCCTGCAGGGCGGGTTTTCCCGCGGGCCTGATAAGACCGCTGTGAAACGGGGCGGGGCGGGAAATTCCGCGAACATAACGGTCCTGTAAACCCCTAGCCCAAACTACCCCGTGTAGAGCCGCGGGAAAAACGGGCAAGCCCGCGGGCTTTTGGTATCTTGAGTTTGCAGAAGAATTTTGTCTTTTTGATACTTGACAAAATGGATTACTACATGGGTAATGGGTTAACCCCAACCTGCCCAAGTTGAACCAATAAAAGATTGACCACAACATTCTAAAATTCATCAAGTGTGAGAAAACGTTAATAACAACTGAAGGAAAAAAAAGACAAGAAAAGGTGACTCAGGAAGATGTCTCTGGAAGAGAATTGCTTTTTTATATCCACGGTGATTTCATCCTTATTTTTCAATAGACCTCATTACCAACCAACTGTAACAACTTTTCGAGGTATATGCATGTTGTTCGCATTTTACCCACTTTCAAGTTGAGGGAAAATTGAGGAACTAACCTTTCACAGGTGCATCAGGCTTTGGTGCTAGTGGGGACTGATGTGAGGAAATGCATGATCTCAGTGATCTGGAAAATGACGTTCATAGTGTAAAATACCCATGAAAAGTACAGTTTATGAAGAGAAGTCAACATATAATATTATCAAAATTAACAAATTAATTAATTAAGTCCAAAATATGCGGGTTGCCCGCGGCCCGCCCGGTCAAAGCCCGAAAAGCCCGCATCCTAACGGGTCTTAAATACATCAGCCCAACCCGCCCCTAATAGGTGGCGGGGCGGGCATGCTCGCGGGCTTTTGCCCTATTTGACAGCTCTAGTTGTATGTGTAACTGACAGGTTACCAATATGCTTCATGAAACTAGTTTATCAATTTGTTTATTAATAAATCATAGATAAAACATATCATTGTCAGTTAACTAGTGTGTGGTCTAACAAGTTTTTGAAACTGGTTGATTGATAAACCATAAATAAACAATGAATAGTATGAAATTTGCAAAATGAAACTGGTTTATGCCTGTGTGATTTATCAACTCATTTATTGTTAAACCATTAATGGTATGGAATTTGCAAAATAAAACTGGTATGAAACTGGTTTATGTCTGTGTGGTTTATCAACTGGTTTATTGATAAACCATATATAAACCATGTCAGTTAACTTATTTTCTTGTTATAGTGGGCCATAGTAATCCATTATTCCATTTCGCCATTAGGCGTAACATATTTTCATGTTATAATGGTCCATAGTAGTCTATTATACCATTTCACCATTAGGCGTAACGTATTTTCATGTTATAGTGGTTCATAGTAGTGTATTATACAATTTCGACATTAGGCGTAATGTATTTTCATACTATAATGGTCTATAAAAGTTCATTATATCATTTCGCCATTAGGCGTAACGTACTTTCATGTTATAATGGTCCATAATAGTCCATTATACCATTTCGCCATTAGGCGTAATAAATTTTCATGTTATAATGGTCCATAATAATATATTATACCATTTCGACATTAGGCGTAATGTATTTTCATGTTATAATGACCTATAATAGTCTTTTATACCAATTCGCCATTAGGCATAACATATTTTCATGTTATAATGATCCATAGTAGTGTATTATACCATTTCGTCAGTAGGTGTAACGTATTTTCATGTTATAATGGTCCATAGTAGTACATTATACCATTTCGCCATTAGGCGTAACGTATTTTTATGTTATAATGGTCCATATTAGTGTATTATAACATTTTTCCATTAGAAGTAACATAATTTGATGTTATAATGATCCATAGTAATCCACTATACCATTTTGTCATTAGGCGTAACGTATTTTCTTGTTATAATGATACATAGTAGTCCATTATACCATTTCGCCAGTAGGCGTAACATATTTTCATGTTATAATGGTCCATAGTAGTCCATTATATCATTTCGCTATTAGGTGTAACATATTTTCATGTTATAATGGTCCATAGTAGTGTATTATACCATTTTGCCGTTAGGCGTAACGTATTTTCTTGTGATAATGGTTCATAGTAGTTCATTATACAATTTCGCCATTAGGCGTAACATATTTTCATGTTATAATGGTCCATAGTAGTCTATTATACCATTTACTATCAGGCGTAACGTATTTTCATGTTATAATCCTCCATAGTAATATATTATACCATTCCGTCATTAGGCGTAACTTATTTTCATGTTATAATGGTATATAGTAGTCCATTATATCATTTCGCCATTAGGCGTAATGTACTTTCATGTTATAATGGTCCATAGTAGTCTATTATACCATTTCGACATTAGGAATAGCGTATTTTCATGTTATAATGGTCTATAGTAGTCCATTATACCATTTCGGCATTAGGCGTAACGTATTATCATGTTATAATGGTTCATAGAAGTGTATTATACCATTCTGACATTCGGCGTAACATATTTTTATGTTATAATATTGGTCTATAGTAGTCCATTATACAATTTCGCCATTAGGCGTAACGTATTTTCATGTTATAATGGTTCATAGTAGTGTATTATACCATTTCGACATTAGGCGTAACGTATTTCCATGTTATAATGGTCTATAGTTGTCTATTATATCATTTCGCCATTAGGCGTAATGTACTTTCATGTTCTAATGGTCCATAGTAGTCCATTATACAATTTCATCAATAGGTGTAACGTATTTTCATGTTATAATGGTCTATTGTAGGGTATTATACAATTTCGACATTAGGCGTAACGTATTTTCATGTTATAATGGTTCATTGTAGTGTATTATATCATTTCAACATTAGGCGTAATGTATTTTTTCATGTTATAATGGTATATAGTAGTCCATTATACAATTTCGCCATTAGGCGTAACATATTTTCATGTTATAATGGTCTATAGTAGTGTATTATATCATTTCGACAT
Source organism: Codonopsis lanceolata (assembly GCA_013146195.2). Lineage (NCBI taxonomy): Eukaryota > Viridiplantae > Streptophyta > Magnoliopsida > Asterales > Campanulaceae > Codonopsis > Codonopsis lanceolata. Next base: position 94,295,017 of record CM028384.1, read on the forward strand.
TAGGCGTAATGTTTTTTCATGTTATAATGATCTATACCAGTCTATTATACCATTTCGCCATTATGCGTAACGTATTTTCATGTTATAATGATCCATAGTGGTGTATTATACCATTTCACCATTAGGCATAACTTATTTTCATGTTTTAATGGTTCATAGTAGTCCATTATACCATTTCATAATTAGGCGTAACATATTTTCATATTATAATGGTCCATATTAATGTATTATACCATTTCGCCATTAGGGGTAACATACTTTTCATGTTATAATGATCCATAGTAGTGTATTGTACCATTTTGCCATTAGGCGTAACATATTTTCATGTTATAATGGTCCATAGTAGTCCATTATAACCATTTCGCCATTAGACGTAACATATTTTCATGTTATAATGGTCCATAGTAGTCTATTATACCATTTCGCCATTAGACGTAACATATTTTCATGTTATAATGGTCCATACTAGTCCATTATACCATTTCATCATTAGGCATAACGTATTTTCATGTTATAATAATCCATAGTAGTGTATTGTACCATTATGTTATTAGGCGTAACGTATTTTCATGTTATAATGGTCCATAGTATTCCATTATACCATTTCACCATTAGGCATAACGTATGTTCTTTTTATAATGGTCCATAGTAGTGTATTATATCGTTTCTATAACGCTCCGACCCCCAATCTCTATACGAGCCTTGGTTCGAGCGCTTAACAAACACATAAAACACCTACAAAGCCCCTTATAAATTATGGTCTAAATAAATTACACCTGATAAAACATTTTCACTCCTGTGAATAATGTAAACTCCACAGCTTCTGAAAAGCTGGGAAAACAAAAGTCAACAAGGTATTACTCGTGAACTAAACACAACGGCTCTAGGTCAACTAACTAGTGAAATATAATACACCTGTAATAATCAAACCAAAGATAGAGTCTATATAACTCTATACACCTCGTCCTCATAACTAGACAAAGCAAACCTTCTAGGAGCTACAACTTAACAACCTCCTAGGTCTCGTGTGTCTCGCCTATCACACGGGAACTCTAAACCTCACTGGATCAAACTCCTAGATAACTGCACATTAAAGTAAACAAGCACAGGGTGAGTGATAACTCAGTAAGTTACTACATGCAACTACATGGCATGCTATTATGCCCGCATAAACTTCATATCAGTCAATCAAGTATAGATGTACATATACTTGCACACATCATGTTGATCATGTCATAATGCACATTGACCCAGTGTAATTAATTACATAATCAGGATATACATCTACAGGAGAGCTTTCCGTCTGACATGCCTTTTAATATCATAGTTCTGTTGCTACTGCACTACACGTACTAAATCATGTCTGAACCATTAGTCGTGTCCAACACATGTACGAAGTGTCTGAACCGTTAGTCATATCCAACACAGGTTCCCTTCGTATGACTCCCTCGACAAAAAGGATCATATACACTACTGATAGTCATACGAAGCTTAGCTTACCAAATTTACTCGTATTGACACTACAACAAAAAAGAGCAATTACAACGCTTTTTTTACAACGTTTTTAAATAAACGTTGTTAAAAGTTTATTTTATACAACGTTTTTCGATTAAACGTTGTGTATGTGTATTAGTATTACACAACGTTTTTTGGAAGGAACGCTGTGCTAGCCCTCTATTTTACAACGTTTTTTCGAAAAACGTCAACGTTTATTTTTAACAAACGTTGTCTTACCAAGGGGTTTTTACGATTAATTAATTTTTGTGAATCCCGCTAAGAGTTGAATTGCGCGGTAAACAATTTCCCAAAGTCAAAATCCCCAATCCCGGCCAAAACCTCTCTCCAGCAGCTCTGTGAATCCCTTTCAAATCCCTTTCAAGCTTCGTCTTCATCTCCTTCCCTGCTCGCCAGCCATAACCCACCGGCAATCTACTACATCTCCTCTTGGTCTCACAAACGAAACCCCCCATCAACAACCCTACCGGACCCTCCGTCTTCTCCGGCTAATCTCACCCATCTCCTTCCCTGCTCGCGGGGAGACTCAACGGTGACCGCAGCCTCATCTGACGATCCAAAGAAAAATCTCACTCAAGTCATCAATTCGATTCAAAAAACACTTGGAGTCATCCACCAGCTTTACCTCACCGTCTCCTCCTTCAACGTCGCCTCCCAACTTCCGCTCCTGGAACGCCTGTACTGTCTTCTCTCTCAATCTCTCGCTTCAAAACCCTAGTTCCCCCCCCCCCCCAATTAACGCCTTAATTTTATTTAAATCGAATTGTTTTTTTATTTGTTTATAATAAGTTATTGGATTGATTTTGCAGGAATACACTTGTGTTGGAGCTTGACAATATGTCGAAATTGTCTGAGAAGTGTAACATTCAGATCCCCATGGAAGTCCTAAAGTATGTTCTGATTTTTTTAGCACTTACGATTCCATTTGATTCGGTGTAAAATGTTTTTTTATATGTTTTATTCTTCTAGAAAATTAGTATCTAGAAAACAAAGTGTTGCAGTTCTATAACAAAGATTAAGGTGAACCATTATAATCTCCCATGTAAGAAAAAGAAAATGTTTTAATGCATCATCGCTTATTTACCTTTAAATATTTTTTACCGAAATAAACGGGGTCTTTAAGTAGTGTAATTTTCTTTTAGTGTCTTGATGATGAATGTGTTGGAAACTTGTTTCCAATAGCTTGAATAAAGCTAAGTCATGTAAATGTGAAATGTGGGAATCCCACATTGGGAACAAAGAGAAACAAGCTCTACCTTATAAGGTAGAACTTGGAGGCTTTACTTTCAGGCCCTTGGGCCACTACACTTTTGTGTAGGAGGGAAGACCTACATAGGTGTAGGTCCAAACACACGCGCGCGCGCCGCCGCCGCCCGCCCGACCCGGCTCGGCCGGCTTGCTTGCTTGCTTGCCTGCCTGAACCTATCTTTTTGCTACCGGTTCATTTGGTGTGTGACCCTTTTCCGCATGAACCTTTTGCGAGTTCGAAGTTCAGCCGCCACTCGAGTCGATTAAATCATTATTCGGTTATGGTACTGCGAAAGGTTGTGTTCCTTCGACAACCATAATCGCCAAAGCTGCCAAGGTTGTGTCTGCATTTGAATGGTTGTGTCTTTCAAACAACCAGCGCCTCAACCGTTCCCAACCGACATCCCCAAGCGCCATATAAATACTGACCTTCAAACGATTTTTTGTATCGAAAAATTACGCTCTTTCTATACCCTTACGCCTACAGATTACAGCGGTTGTATTCGCCGGTGATTGAACATTGAAGATCCGTCAAGCATCAATCACGTAAGATCAATATCAGGGAGACTAACGGATTTCACACACCGCATGATCTAAATCGCGGTTTCTAGTTTTTGTCTTAAGGGACAGATCCAATCTCGTTGATCTTAATACAAAAACCTACACTATATTGCCGGGCTAATATAACAATCTTAAGACAAAATTCCTTTTTGGCACTGGTTTTATTTCGAGAACACGCTCACGGCATCATTTTGTTTGATGAACTTCAAACAACTTTGTTTTACCAAAAACTTCGATTTTAACTTCGGTTTTGCATAGTTCCAAAGACTTAACTTCGCTTTTAACTGCTGATTTTAATTGGTGTTTTAACGAACTTTTTTTACGCGTTTCTACATGCTATCTTTAGCATGCGCACCATTCCTTAATCTGGTTCTATTTCATCTTTTACGCTCGCCCCATTACGGAATGCAGTCTGTTAAAGAGACGCGGCAATACCAACTGGTTTTGAGAACACCGCTTACTACAGATTACTGTAAACCTGCATATAAGCGCATATCATCGTATATCACATTACGTTTTCATATACTGATTTTAATACATTTGTTTCAACCCGCTTTGGGAACCGATTATAATCTGCAATTTTACGCATATAACCTTACGCAAACGGAAAGGTTTTAGACCATATTACGCATGCCTCAATCTATTACGGCCTTAACGGTTTAGATACTGATTCAATGCGCTTATGTTTTAGCACTGCAGACAAAACTTGTTCATTTCGGATTACATGATCTGCATGAAGTTATAGAACCTGGTTTATGTACTAATCTGCGCATTCGATTTACGCAGTGCATATAATGCAAGTTTGCTTACATATAATCGTACAACGCCTTGATAAAATACGCAAGCGCCTCAAGATTAATTCGAGAAATACGCCTTTAAAACAACCCGCTTTGTTTCGTTTATCAAGTATACAACTCGCTTTGATTTGATCAACGAGATCTGGTTTTGTTTACGCTCTTAAAATCGCATTCGATGCATTGCTTACGCTTCAAATTTACGTACTACGATTTTCTGAAATTTACAGATCTTAACTGCGAAACTAACATTTGGTTCTTTTAAAACTTGTTCAAAGTTACGCTTTCGTTTACGCTTTTCTATACGCATCGTTTAGTCTCTTAACAGTTCTCGCCTTTTATAAATACATGTAACGTAACTACACACAAAGCCGCATTGAACCTGTTTAATCTGCTTTTATATTACAGTATTCAGATATGTTCGTTTGCTTAACTATATCTCTCTCGATTCGCTTCTATATCTATTAACCTGAATGTTACAACATTGATCTGAATGTTACAACATTGAATGTTACAACATTGATCTGAATATTACAACATTGAATGTTACAACATTGATCTGAATGTTATTGCATTGCTTTGTCTCGGCAATGACTACTTACGAAAGTCTTGAAGGAAACCGTTGTTGTAGTCGAGCGACCCATTGTTGGCAACTCCCGCCTACCGCCAACGATTCATAGCGGCGACCGAAAAGTTCAATGGCACGAATTCAAGCGATGGCAACAAATGCTCTTTTACTTGACCACCTTGAATACGTCCAAATGCTTGAAAGGCCCCGCCCTAGACCACTAACGAGGACAGACGGGACCACGATGCCGAGTCGTGGAAGCACTCGGATTTCTTATGTCGCAATTACATTCTAAATGGACTTATTAATTCCTTGTATAAAATTTATAGTCCATTTAAGAGTGCTAAGGCATTGTGGGAGTCCTTAGAGAAAAGTAGTACAAAACCGAGGCCGCCGGCATAAGAAATTTGTGGTTGCTCGCTTTCTTGATTTTGCTATGGTCGATACTAAGCTTGTTGTCTCTCGGGTTCAGCGGCCTTCGGTGTTTTGTTGCATGAGTTGGAAGCCGGGTATGCAACTCCCCGAGCCTTTCAAGTTCTTTGCTTCGTGTCGAGAAGCTCCCTCCGGTTGGAAGGACTTCAAAACTACCTCAAGCACAAGCGAAAGACATGTCTCTCGAAGACTTGATCCTAAGGCTGCAGATTGAACAAGACAACAAGGTAGCGGATAAAAGGACCAACCGCAATGTGGGCGGGGCCAACGTTGTTGAGCAAGAACCGAGGGCAACAAGCGCAAGCACGCCGCCGAAAGCTCCAAGAAGCACAAGCGTCCTCGGTAGAAGAGCCCAAACAAAGACAAGAACTACAAGTTCAAAGGAAAGTGTTTGAGCTGCGACAAGGTCGGCCACAAAGCCGCCGAATGTCGCGGGAAGAAGCGGGTCAAGCGTGAAGCAAACATGGTTGATGAAGAGATTAGCATGATATGTGTCGTCTCCGAGACAAACATGGTTGGAAGCAGGCCGCGAGTGGTTCGTGGACACCGGCGGCAGCGTCATATTTTGCGGCGATGCCAAGATGTTCTCCGCTTACAACAAAGTGACGCCTGGGAGAAGCTTTTCATGGGCAACTCATCTACTTCGGGAGTGGAAGGCAAAGGCCAAGTGACCACGAAAATGGCGAGTGGGCGGGGAATTGGTGCTAACCAATGTCCTTCATGTTCCCGACATTCGCAAAAATTTGATCTCGGGTTCTCTTTTGGTTAAACATGGGTTTAAGTTGGCTTTTGAGTCGGACAAGTTTATCCTAAGTAAGAGTGGGGTTTTTATTGGTAAAGGTTACCTCGATGAGGGCCTTTTTAAGTGTAATGTAATGGTGGTTAACACCGCATACAATGTTGATAATAAAAGTGCTACTGACACCATCTTCTTCTTACTTGCTTGAGCATTTTGATCTTTGGCATTATCGATTAGGTCATGTTAACTATGACTCTATGAGGCGATTAATGAAAATGGAATTAATTCCTCCAAGTCGCATTAATAAAAATAATAAATGCCATACTTGCGTTGAAGCTAAGCAAACAAGAACGTCGTTTAAGACAATCGGCGTGACACTGACACCATTAGCTTTGGTTCATAGTGATCTATGTGACTTAAAATCCATAGAATCTTATGGCGGAAACAAATACTTCATCACCTTTATTGATGATTGTACCCGGTTTTGTCATCTCTATCTCTTAAAAAGTAAAGTTGAAGCCTTCGAAGCTTTTAAACTTTACAAAAACGAAGTCGAGAATCAACTTTCAAAGAAGATAAAAATTCTTAAGTCTGATCGAGGAGGTGAATATGTGTTTCCCTTCAAAGACACAGGCGACCACGGGATTATTCACAAAGTTACACCCCATATAGCCCACAATCCAATGGGATTGCCGAAAGAAAAATCGAACCTTAAAGGAAATGATGAATGCATTATTGCTTCAATCCGGCCTACCGAAATGTGGGGGAGGCGGTGCTCACCGCCAATTACTTGTTAAACAAGCTTCCCACAAGAAATTGGACAAAACGCCTACATGAATTATGGCATGGTCGAAACCATCCTACAAATACCTCAAAGTGTGGGGTGCCTAGCTAAAGTAGTCGTCCCACCACCTAAAAAGGTTAAAATCGGTTCCAAAACCGTGGATTGTACTTTTATTGGTTATGCAACCCATAGCGGCGCCTATCGGTTCTTAGTCCATAAATCGATAATCCGTAAATCGAGGTGAATACCGTTATGGAATCAAGAAATGCCACGTTTTTGAAGCTATCTTTCCTCTAAAAGATGATACTTGATAAAACGCCATTTCCTTGGTCAATTGACTACGAACAAGATAACACCTCACAAGCAATAGTCCCTATGGCTATTGATCAAGGTATTCATCAAGATGAAGACATTGATGAACCTCGTCGAAGCAAGCGAGCTCGCCACGAGTAAGACCTTTGGACAGACTTTGTGACCACGTTTCTCGTGGATAATGAACCACGTGCTCAAGGAAGCAATGTCTACTCAGAGGCTCCACAATGGAAGGAAGCCGTCAACGGCGAAATATCTTCCATTATGCAAAACCACACCTGGGAGCTCGTCGACCTTCCCAAAGGTTGCAAACCCCTAGGGTGTAAATGGGTCTTCAAACGAAAATTGAAACCTGATGGGTCCATTGACAAATACAAGGCCCGGCTAGTCGCCAAGGGTTTTAATCAAAAGGAAGGTGTTGATTATTTTGACACCTATGCTCCATTACTCAATTACTTCAATTCGCCTACTCATTGCCTTCGCGGCACTACACGGTCTCGAGATACATCAAATGGATGTCAAGACCGCTTTCCTCAACGGTGAACTTGAAGAAGAAATTTATATGAAAACTGTAAGGCTTTATTGCTCCAGGCAATGAAACTAAGGTCTGTCGACTGGTCAAGTCTTTATACGGTCTAAAGCAAGCACCAAAACAATGGCATAAACGTTTTGATGACGTTATACTTGCTAATGGCTTCAAGACTAATGAATGTGATAAGTGTGTATACGCTAAGAATACACAACAAGGTTACATCATTATCTGTCTTTACGTTGATGACATGTTAATTATTGGTAGCAATAATAACATGATCAAAGACACCAAAAAGATGTTGGCCAGCAGATTTGACATGAAAGATTTAGGGTTAGCTGATGTCATCCTAGGTATTAAAATATCTAGAACATCCGAGGAGATAGTTTTATCACAATCTCATTATATTGAGAAATTGCTAGAGAAATTTAGCAACGGTGATACAAGCATTGCTAAGACTCCAATCGACCCTAACTTTCATCTCAAAAAGAACCTACACGAGAGCGTATCTCAAATTGAATACTCTCGAATCATTGGAAGTCTTATGTATCTTACTTAAGCGCCGACCTCGCAAACAAGCACCGATTGAGTCGGTTTACAAGTAATCCCGGCCATGATCAATGGAAAGCCATTGTTAGAACTCTTAGATATCTTCGATACACTAAGGACTACGGGTTGCATTACTCCAAGTATCCGGCAGTTATTGAAGGATACAGTGATGCTAACTGGATTTCTGATACTAACGACTCCAAGTCAACAAGTGGATTTGTATTCACTCTTGGTGGCGGTGCCATTGCATGGAAATCTTCCAAACAGACTTGCATTGCAAGGTCTACTATGGAATCCGAATTTATCGCCTTAGATAAAGCAGCTGAGGAAGCTGAATGGTTACGTAACTTCCTTGAAAATATTCCAGCATGGCCACAGCCAGTGCCAGCTATATGCATCCATTGCGACAGTCAAGCCGCAATTGGAAGGGCACAAAATAACATGTATAATGGTAAGTCCCGCCATATAAGGGCGACACAATACCATTAGGCAACTACTCTCCAATGGCGTGATCACCATCGATTATATTCGATCTAAGGACAACCTAGCGGATCCATTAACTAAAGGATTGTCCAGAGAGTTAGTATGCAGTTCATCGAAGGGAATGGGTCTAAAGCCTATGAAATAAAGAGAACCTTTAGCGGAAAACCCCACCTAGTTGATTGGCAACCCCATGGTCTAGGTTCAAAGGGACAACCAAACTAATTGATCTCACTATTAACACTAATGGACTCACACTCCTACTCATTCCTATGGTGAAAACACTAGTGTTACTGTCGTCACGGTTTAGGATAAGCACCGCTTTTAATGATTCTTGTGACTTGATTTGATCAAGCGATCTTGACAGATACACCCTTATAAGAAATCACCTATGTGAATGTAAGACCGGTCGATGAACACAACGTAGAATCAAACGTTGTTTGAGGGCGCTATGTGAATACTATTGTCTTGGTTGACATCAAACACCGGCTCAAGACACACCAGCCACCGATTAGTAAGTCTTCCGATAGTAACTCATAAGGAAAGGTTCAAAGCCAAAAGCCACCTCTTCCACTCTAGCTACTCTCGGTTGTATCTCAGAATATCAATATGTCATCAACTTACATGATATCTTATTCAATGTGGGGGATTGTTGGAAACTTGTTTCCAATAGCTTGAATAAAGCTAAGTCATGTAAATGTGAAATGGGAATCCCACATTGGGAACAAGAGAAACAAGCTCTACCTTATAAGGTAGAACTTGGAGGCTTTACTTTCGCCCTTGGGCCACTACACTTTGTGTAGGAGGGAAGACCTACCTAGGTGTAGGTCCAAACACACGCCGCCACAGGCTTTCGGGTTGGTTGGTTGGTCGGCTTGCTTGCTTCGAACCTATCTTTGCTACCTGGCTCATTTGGTGTGTGACTTTTTCCGCATGAACCTTTTGCATGTGTTCGAAGTTCACCCGCCACTGTGAGTCAAGAATCAGCTTATTCGCTTATGATGCCTCGAAAGGTTGTGTTCCTTCGCACAACCATAAATCGCTAGGTTGTGTCTGTTTGAATGGTTGTGTCTTTTCAAACAACCAACCGCCTCAACCGCTCCCAACCGACATCCCCAACCGCCATATAAATACGCCTTTCAAAACAGATTTTTTGTATCGAAAAATTCGCTCTTTCTATACCCTTCGCCTACGTAGATTACAAAGAAGCCAGATTGCTGATTGAACATCAAGATGCAGCATCAATCACGTAAGATCAATATCCTGGGAGACTAACTGATTTCACACACACATCTAAATCGCGGTTTCTAGTTTTTGTCTTAAGGTAGATCCAATCTCGTTGATCTTAATACAAAAACCTACACTATATTGCCAGGCTAATATAACAGAATGTGCTGCTTTATGTTCAGTTTAATTGATGATGGAAAGAAATCCAGATGAGTTCACTGGAGATGTTTTGAATAGTTGCATCGCCAAAAACCAAATCACTAAAGGCACTACTGATGCCTTCAAGGTTAGTTATTTTTTCTCCGTTAGCTTATGTTTTCAAAGTTGGTGCATTCCATCCTTTTTGTCATTGGATCTATGTTTTACTGCATTTATGTCAGTTCCTTGTTAAGCTCACACATCATTCAGTTGCTTTATTAAGAAGTTCTATTCTAAAAGAACTTATTTTTCTCCCTTTTTCCCCCCTAGCAAGAATCTTAAAATTGTTAACAACTTGGAAAGTCCAAGTTGTTCCAAGTGTTGTGGACTAGGGCTTCATAGGTGTCATTATTGGTCGAAAAGTTCCCAAAGATGAATATCTTGGGAATTCTCGGGAGGAAGTTTTGTGTCAAGCAAAATGGAACAATGATCAGATTTAAGGAATGGGAGATGCTTAACAATTTTGTTAGTAAAAGGTTGCACCTATCATCATTACCACGGTATCTGTCAAGATGCTCCCTAACCATCCCAAGATTTCAACAGTTCCTACACCATGTAAAGGATCCTCCGATGGACCCTAAGTCATGGAGGCCACAGAGGTCGACGCAACCAAGGAAATGCTTGCTATTGTTACTTGTTCCATTTTCTTCGTTTTTTTCTTTGACGAAATCTAATCGACTCCCTGCGCATGTTGTCGTACATAGGGTTTGCGGAGGCATCTTCTAGAGGAACTTGAACAAGCATTTCCTGATGAAGTGGAGGGTTATAGGGAAATTCGTGCTGCTTCTGCAGCTGTGAGTTACCAATTGCAGATTTTATAATATTGTTACTTCTATCAATTTGTTCTTAATTTATTTTATAATATTGATGACAGCTATCTATATCACTGAAACTATCCATAAAGTTTGTTGACAACTTCAATTATTATATAACTGCAGTTTGTTACACAGCTAACACTATTGGCATATTTTTTGGATGCCCAGTTTAAGCAGTTACAGCTTGTAATTTCAGAAAATCTCGCATAAAGCTATAGATTGCTTGTGAAACTTTCTTTATAAAGATATTTGAGGGACTTGTATAATAGAGCGAGAAACTGATTAGATCTCAAGATGAAAGTGTTTTGGCCTAATTTTTTCTGTAAGTGGGGACTGTCTTGTGGGCAATGCCAACAAGCCACTAACTTTTTTTTTTGCTCTATTTATTTTCACTGAAACTCTTAGCCCTAAACATCTTATGCAGGAATCTAAGCGGCTCGCACAAACACAGAGCATGCTACCAAATGGAGATGTGAAAGTCAAGCCTGAGATGTAGGAAGCAATGTTATTGTTGAACCAGGTTAATATAGTCTACGATACTTATAATATGTCTATAATTTCAAGGGCAATCAATAAAAATACATGGTCAGATTTTGTTAATTTACTTGAATTTCTTTTGCTAGCCTTTGCTACTTATGTTTCTCTCCAACATGCTACTCCTCCTTACCAAAATAAAATAAAATTGACCCATTTCTGAAAAAGAATATGATTTTATTGCAATTAAAGAGGAGGTTGATATCCTTGGGGGCTTTTTTGAGTTTCTGTACAAGCAAAAAGTGGACAAGAATTCTGATGGTTCCAACATGTGGAACGGGAAGAGAGATAAGACCTTCACGGTTAAGTCCCTGTATCATAATCTGGTGGCAGGTCTTATTGGCCATTTCTGAAAAAGAATATGATTTTATTGGCCAGCTTCAAAAATTAAAGGTGGAGATCTGCATTACCTTTCTCAAATTAAAGTTCTCCAGGGTAGTACTGTTACCAATTATCAAGTATGTATATGAAGAGATTTTGTTTGGATTAGGCTATAAATTTGAACTGATTGATATGATGATTATATTTTACAGGTCTCGAACTGAGAATGACAACCAACACTAGACTGAAATCTTGCTTGTATAGCTTCACTTCTCCTGGTTGTCCGATGTATCCGACAAGAGCTGTTCGTCATGTAGCCCGGGATGCACTAGATTTTATTTTCCCTGTGAGTAGTCTCTCTAACTTTTTACTTAGAAATAGAGACAAAAGAATCCTTTATGGACATGAGCATTTGTTCTAGCCATTTTCTTCATTGTCATAGATTTTTTCTTGCTTGTCATAATTCTTACAAGGGCAGCATTGTTATCCCTGCAGTTTAGGCTGCTGCTTGTTGTTATCAACTGCAGTGACTAATTGTATTGATTACTTTTTTCCGTAGTCATTGCTTTGAGATATGTCCCTGGGTGTCAAAATCGAACACCTCCAATCTGTTTCGGCAATTTGAACTATCCCGAAACTGCTCCAAAATCAGCCTCAAAACAGTCCTAAACTCCCCAAAACTCTCGCTGATACGGGCCAAAACTGAACCAACAAATCTGATTCAGCTCTCTTTATTCAGCCCCAAACCCGACTCAAACCTGCCCCAAAATTACTAGCCAATTAACCAATAATTCCCAGCCCTTTAGTCTGCCCAAAACCTGCTCGAAACAGCTCCAATTTCAGCTACGTAACAGCCCTCACTACTCACGAATTAACTCACACAAAAGGATTACTTATGGGCTGGAAATTGTGAGGGATTATTTCAGCACATTACATTATTATTTATAATACAGGGTCAAAGAAGTCAATTATTTAGAAATGGGGTAATATTTCTTTGAGCAATGCTAGGGCCACTCTCAAGTTGACCACTGCATTTTATAACTGAAAACAAACTGTCAACCAAGTCCCTCCAAACCGTGACTTCCTCCTTTCCAAGCAATAAGGTGCAACTGAACTTATATCCATGACCTTCGTAATTGAACTCCTGAATTGCTGAATTTCCCTTTACCTTGTTAATCTCCCTGCTGTACGGTTCCTTCAAAACAATCTTATGAGAATGAGCCATGAAACTAATGCCACCCAAACAGCTCTTCAACCCGTCACAAACCCTCCCACAACCTGCTCAAACTTATAACGTTTCCCTAGAAAACTATTACCCGAACTCCCAGCTTAATTTGGACAGATTACTAGCTAGTGCAAAATCTGCTCCAAATTATGAACTAACTTCAGCCCTGAGACTCGTGGAGATCAAGTCGTACGTAGTCCCGGTCCCTCTTTTCTTAATACAGAAAGCCAAAACTGCTCACCAAAATCATCCAGGAAAATAAATAATGAATCAATATGCATCTAGGAAAATAAATAATGAATCAAACTGCTCACCAAAATCATCCCAATGGCTCTTTGGGTTGCAATTTTGTCTTCAATTGAGTTTGTATAAGGAACAAACCAATATGCATAGAAATTTATTCCAACGGAACCTTGTTTGGTGGCCTTCATTCTTCTCAAACAACTATCCCCTTTGAAGCCGGAGATGTTCCATCTAGCAGTAGACCAACCACTCTTGAGGTACTCTCTTCATCTGTACCTACTGGTTATACTCCTACTCTTAATTTTGGTTTCGGTCTTCACAACACATAACTTTCAATCAAGTGCAGACCCTGTTTTGGACCATTTTCCGTAAATTTCTGTGGAAAATCCGTGCATGGAAATATGCTCAATTTTGGGTATGTTGTATTTATATGTGTTAGTTAGTTATCTGTAAAGTTTCATAATTTTCTGAGGTCGGAAGTTGCTCAATTGTCTTGAACCACCGCTGCGCATGTGAAACTGTTAGCAGAAATCCAGGTTAGTAACCTGAGTTTTGAATGGCTATAACTTGATTAATATAGACTCGAATTAGGTGATTCAAAGTGCTAAATCGTAGTTTAAAGTGTCTAGTTTCATAATATGCAAGTTTGGTAAAGTTTGAAGTTTTGTGGAGTATTTTATGAATTTAATGGTCACACAGCGGATAGCAAATAATTACAATACTTGAGCTTCATGGAGTTGGTTGATTAATAAGTATTATACTTGAGTTTCATCGAGTATAATTCAATGTCAAATGTTGGATGGGTGGGCTTAACCCATAATCTTCATAATTGAGGTACAGGGCTTGTCCAACGTGGAAAGTTCCATTATCAAGTGTAATTTTAAAACGAAACCTAAAGCAAATATGTCAGTAATTTTTTCCTTGTGAAAAGTTCCATTATATCTATGTTTTACTGATCTATGATTTCATAGACCATTAGACCATGTCATCCAGATATCTAACAGCCAAGCCAGTTCCAGGAAACATTTGGGTGGGCATTGATATCAATAAGAATTAGGTGTCAGTGTGCTGCAAATAAGCTGCTGCCAACCATGTCAAGGGTCAGCATATGAATGTTCTCTTATTTTGTTATTGAAACCGTCTTAATTTTTAACTTTTATGGTTGTTTTCCAGTGAAGAGAGAGATTAAAGTGAATGCTGCTAAGGTTGGAAAGCGCCTTGAAGAAAAATGAGAATGAGTGTAGGATGAAGAAAGAAACACTGAAACTTGAGCGAGCAAGACTAGAGAAAGAAAATTTGAGGGAAAAAGAAACAGGAGGAACAGAAGAGAAGAGATGCTGATGTAGCAGGAAGAAAAAGGTTAAGGGAGGAAGTGGGGAGGAAAGAAAACGTGTAGCAGAACATAGGCACGAGCAGAAACTACCAGCGGAAATGTTATGCACAGAGAAAATTGGAAAGAGAATATGTTATATATGGCGAAGGTGGAGCTCCAGCTGATGCAGATGCAGGACCAAATGAAAATGATGAGGACGATGAAGACGACGACGAAGTGGATCCTCCAGCATCAATTTCTGGTATGACGAGTTAAATACTGCCGATTGAGTCCCTTTTAGGGCTGTCTTGGAATTATTTAACTAGCATTCCTGGTTTACATTTCTTTGTTGGGGTTTTGCATTTGTGTTTATTTTTGTAACTGGTAATTATTTTGGTTTATTTATGAATAATTGTGTTTAATATGTAGTTGTTCGTTTGATGCTCTGCTTCAGATTTTCAATTTGACAGTGCCATCCTTGATTTTATCAGTGTTTTTGAGTGTTTGTATCTTTGGTGGCTTTTTTGTGTGATTGTTCTCAATCCCTATGAACCATACGAACTGTGTTAGGTTACGTTCTCTCTGTTTCACTCCGAGTCCCCATCAATTATATAAGAGAATACATTACTGCACTTAGCTATAGTTCTGATAAGCATTGGTTTAATTTTTATTTTTTAAATTCATATGTGAATGATAATGTTAGTGGTTCACGAGAATTGCAAGCTTGATTTTCAAAATGATGCTCTTTGAATGGGAAATCCCAAAGAGTAAAGTAGGAGTCATTGAGTGAAATGAAGTGAGTATAAATTTGTGGGATGTAGGGTATAACTAAACATTATCTTATGGTCCGATCAGTTATTGCCCCTTCCCCTAGTAGCAGTTTAGTTTATCCGCTCTTTCTTAGGTATTCTAGGCTATTGCACTTGAATTTGTGATGGATCAGTTTATCCTCCAGCATCAGTTTCTGTGTATCACTAGTCTCATAATAGGAAAGAGGGTTGATAGAGGAAAAGTGTCGTAGGAATTGGTGGTTAACTGGGTTAAGTTGGAGAGAAAAGGGTTTATAATATGCACTTGTTAGAAATAGGGACTGGATAAGAGCAAACAAAAATGGAACTGAGAAGAGCCAATGCGCAATTGAATTCATGTATACATCTTTGCTTTACATATTATACAATTACCCATGCGGTTGATGAGTTTGTGAATTACAGATCAATTAAAGTAAAATGGTTGAAGTATAATCAAAGATCAGAAGTCACTCTGTATGGAATTGAAGGTCCCTTCCCATGAGACTGTTAAAGATCTTTGAGTTTTATGCTAGAGGAACTAAACAAGGGAATGATAGGATTATAAGTAGGGAAAGCAAGAAGTCTGGAATGGTAGAGGGGGAAGCTGGTATGTTGGACTGGAAAGAAAAGGAGTATATCGTTTCATAGATTTTGCTACAAACAAGAAAAACAAAATTTGAATCTTCTCTACCACCTAAGTAGGTTTTAGAACTTCTTTTTATTTAAGATGTCACAGATGGAACTACTGATCGCAAGGACTTTCTTGTGAATTACTTTGATTCTTCGTTGTTCATGATGATCAATGAATACTTTACTTAGAATAGTAAAAAGCTAATAAAAATTCTTATGTCAGCTTTCTGTGATTGAGCTGATAAAACATGAGAATTTATTTTTATTAATTATTTTGATGATTATTTAAAGCCCTATTAGGTATCTGTAATCTGGTTAACTCCTCTGTTTTTGAACAAGAAGCCTAAAGGTTGGAACCCTTCATCCCTTTGAAAGTCCCCTTTTATTTATAGGTGCCCTGCTTGGGGAGTCCCTTTTGGCTGATCTTTTATGTCCCATTTGTGGAGAGACATTTTCAAAACATTAGCTTAAATACTTGGTATTCTAGCTTTAACCCTTGTATACACCATGAGTGTTGGACCTGTTATCAAGGTAACCGTCTTCATTTATGCTACTACTTTTGCTAGTAGAACAATGTTATTATACTTGCAACCATAGTTAGAAAACAATAAAAAGACCCCTTTTGGTATTTTTGGGCCTTTTACTTATCTTGAACTTACATTATAGAATATAGAAGGCTTTATAGGAGCTAGGAGTTTTCTATATTATATATAGCTTGATTGATTTTGAGCTTTATAAGGCACCAAACCTGGATCCTACGGATAGAATTTACTTTCACTGAGCTAAAGTAAATGAGTTAGGAGTACTCTTGAAATTTGAAGAACAATTATATGCATATCAATTATAGATATTCATTATTTCTCAAAGATTTCATTCTAGATAGCTATCAGTTATACCTACAATCTATCTATCCTTTTGGGATAATCAGTAGCTTATTTGCATTGGACTGGTGTAGTCCTTTAAATGTGATAAGCAATACATATTTTGTGTCCTGGAAATCTATTTATATTAAGAAAATTTTAAGCTTTTTGATCTTTGGTGTCTCATTAAGTGGATTTTTGACAAAAACATAAAGTAATTGTACTGACAATGAATGGTGCCAAAAAAATAGATAAGAGGAAGCTATTAACCAATTTATGTATTCATGAACAGAGAGAGAGCCTTAGTAAATAAATCTGTAGGCTCTTCTGTTGTGGAAATATGAGCTGTAGCAAGAAATTTGAGCAGATGCACTGACCTTGCAAAGAGTACTAGGCTGCCCTGTATAAACCTTTAAAAACCATTCGTTACGCAATACATGAAGTTTGCTACCGCATTAACTTTTTCGGTTTACAAAAGCGCAAATACATATCATCTCGGTTTTTTTATTTCTCGCTCTAAAAAATCTTGTAATCAACCGCAAATTCGAAACGCCTCGCCTTAATAACAACCTGTTTTGTTTCAGCCGATTCTCGCATGATTACGCATTATAATCGTTTTATTACAGATTCGACTAACTTATAAACCCGAACCGGTGATTCTCGCATGATAACAATTTACTTCTACAACCGTAATAACCTGGTTCATGCATGTTCTTCGCATCATAATCTGCTTTTATTACGATTCGACTAACTTATAAACCCGAAAACCGGTGATTTCGCATACTAACCTCGATCAAGAATTCAACCTTGAATTACAATTACAATCTACCCGCATTTCGATTCGAGTCCGGAAGTTTATAAAGACGCTTCTCGCACGTTGCATTGATCGTCTTATAAACGATTTGATTATCTCTTTATTGTCATTAGAGTACCTTCGACAAGATGTTAAAGAAATTTTGATTCGACCTTAATTCCCTCGCTTGTAGATTGTCAAGATGTTAAAGAAATTGCAAGTGTATGAGAATGATCCGATGATCAAGCTTGTGATATTGAAGGTAGGAAAGAATTGCTAGCTCAACTTGTACAACTCACTTCTCTAAATTGAGATGTTAAGTGTTGAAGCCTCACCATAGGCATTGTTGTTTCTTAGTATCAGTTTTGAATCTTGTAGTTGATTCTTTTAATTGGTTCAATACAGGGAATGGAAAAGCATTTTGTGTCTTTGGTGGGGATGTTACAAAGAAGACTTACTTTAATCACCGGTAACTATTTGTATCCGCCAAAACACAACTTAGTGAGAAAGACAAATCATGATAACATTAATGGATTATCAACTGTTTGTCTATAATTCAAATCCCATCTTATAATTCGTATAACTTCACTATGTTGTATGATCAGGACATTGGAGCTTCTATGCAGCTTTTTACAAAAAACAGCTTCTTTTAGACTACATACTTGCAACATATAATAAGCCGTTGGTTAGTTTCTATTACTTTCTTACGTATGTCCCTACGAGTATATTTATTGTCTTCGACATTACTTTCTTCATTCTGTTTCAAACTGATTTCCTTTCAACTCTACAGGTTGCACTTCTAAATGGAATTGTGATGGGAGGAGGCGCTGGAATATCAATGCATGAAACCTTCAGGATTGTTACCGAGAAAACCGTATTCTTCTATCCGTTCCCTATGAATCTAAGAAACCATTTGAGTTGGCAACACCATGGTGTTGTCATTTACGCACTTTCTTGTTGCCCCTGGTTCATGATTAAGTTTTGTACGCCTGCACACACATACATACAAAGACTACAATTAATCTATTTGTTCTATGAACTTGCACTTATATTTGCAATGCCAGAAGCAACAATCGGACTTATTCCAGATGTTGGTGCATCTCATTTCTTATCTCGACTTCCAGGCTTATTTGGTAAATTCTTATGAATCGTACATATTTCATTTTTGAGCCAAAATGTCTTTGTGTTCTTCAATTTATACTTTCCTAAACCCCGCCTCCCCACGCCCCTGCCTTGCAAATATCTCGAGTTGTTTGTGAAACCCAACAGATGCAGTAAATTTATTTATTTTTAATTATTGGATAAGTTCTTCATTTGGTCATGATACTGATGATATTCATGTAATTGCACAACTCGAGAGGGGGCCCAAGGTGCATCTGAGGAAATTGTGGGGGTTCAAAATTGGAACAAAATTCTATTAAATTTTTTTTTGAAAAAATAGATTTTACAACGTTTTTTAAACGTTGTAAAAAGTCTATTACAACGTTTTTTAAACGTTGTAAAATACTTTTTTACAACGTTTAAAAAACGTTGTAAAATACTTTTTTACAACGTTTAAAAAACGTTGTAAAAGACTTTTTACAAGGTTTTTTACACGTTGTAAAAGGCTTTTTTACAACGTTTTTTAAACGTTGTAAAAAATCCTTTTACAACGTTTAAAAAGCCTTTACAACGTTTAAAGCCTTTCACAACGCTTAAAAACGTTGTAAAAAGCCTTTCACAACGCTTAAAAAGCCTTTCACAACGTTTAAAAAACGTTGTAAAAAAGTCTGGCCTATTACAACGTTGCCTAACACAACGTTTTACAAAACGTTGTAAAATGTCTATTACAACGTTTTTAAAACGTAAAGGCCTTTTTTGTTGTAGTGTGATATAGCAGTGGCCTAGCTACCTCCCCATTACGGCCGATAGTGGAGGCTCACCAATACAAACCATGTATGCCAGCCGAACTCAATGCGATGCACAAGTAGATGTTTACTTGTAATAAGCACAATTGTTAAGTTCCAAGTATGGGAACACAACACACATACCAAACATGAATGTTTACTCATAAATCACATAGTTGTTGAATTCCAAGTATGAGAGCCCAACACACATATCAAGCATGACTGTTTACTAGTAAATAAACACCAAAGCGTGTATTTGCTTTAAACAAACATTACAACTAAATTATCTTAGCAGTAACAAATGTAACGTTCGTAAGTACTAAAAGTTAAACATTCCGCAGGTAGGCCAATGGTCCTACCACAAACTCCTATTACAGAAGACAAGTCTGTACATACTAGACTCTCACATGACAACCTCAAAACAGACCAGTAAGTCTATATCATACATCAAGCACATACCGACAGGTAAGCACACAATACTTTATACTCGTAATTATGTATGTAGGTATTGGTCGCTAAAATTAACACATGGGCAGATCTCTAGTCCTACCACCCAAACCAATAAACATTTGCTGATTCTGTAAATACTAGACATTATGCTCAATCACAAACATAGGTCAATAGTATCTCTTATATCATAAAATACTACGCGACTACTAGCGAGTATTTGAACACTATGTTTCATAACATATAATGTTATCAATGGTTACATTTGAGTATTCAATATTAGATAGCCAAGAATAGGTCGATGATTCTACTACACACACTACGTCAACTTGCTAGCAATGATAATCTATAACGTAGTTTTCACATCCATCTGATTTAACTCTAAATCAAAATATGTCACTAGTGTCATAATCGTTCTAAATTAGTCCTTCAAAGAAACCGGAGAGAAGGTCTCTTTATAATTGATGCCTTCCTTTTGAGTAAATCATTTAGCAACTAGACATGCCTTATATTTTTCCACATTGCCATGTGAATCACTCTTGGTTTTAAATACCCATTTGTAACCAATAGGTTTCACTCCTTCAGGTGATAAGACAAGAACTCATACGTCATTGTCTTTTATAGACTTGATTTCCTCATTCATGACATCCATCCACTTTTGAGAGTTTGAACTTCCAATGGCTTGACGAAAGGTGATTGGATCATCCTCCATCACGCCAATACTTGTCTCATGTTCATTGAGAAATACTATAAAGTCATCTGGAATTGCATTTCTCCTTTCTCTAGTGGATCTCCTTAAGGGCACTGGTTCTTGAGGTTGTTGAGCTTGTTCCTCATGAACAATTGGTTGATCTAGATCAAGGAGAATTTCAACATTGTCTTATCGTTCCAAATGTTATTCTTTAATAGTGTTAGGAGTAAAATCCTGATCATGGTCAAGAACAACTATAGGAAAATGAATAGTAACTGAATCCTCTTCAAAGACAAAGTCTCTTACCTTATTTCCTCCCCCAAGCTCAATATTCTCAAAGAACCAGGAATTTCATGTCTTAAAGAAAGTTCTTGATTTGGGATCATAAAACTTAAAACCTAGTGATCTTTCAGAGTATCCAACAAAGTAGCTACTGACTGTTCTTGAGTCCAATTTCCTTTCATTTGGCCTATAAGGCATTGCTTCAGTTAGACATCCCCAAATGTGTAAATGTTTTAAAACAGGTTTCTTGTCTGTCCATAGTTCATAAGGGGTTTTAGTCGTAGCTTTTTGTTGGAACCATATTAAGGATATAAACGGCGGTCTAAAGTGCCTGTCCCCAGAATGAATCAGGTAACGTAGTATGACTAATCCTACATCTTACCATATCTTTTAAAGTCCTATTTCATCTTTCAGCCACACCATTCATGCTAGGTGTACTTGGCATGGTGTATTGTGGGACAATTCCACATTCTTCTAGGAATTTGGCAAAAGGCCATGGACGTTAATCACACGAACCATCATTTATGTCATAGTATTCACCACCGCAGTCAGACCTGACCTTCTTTATGGTTTTGCCATGTTGGTTTTCAACCTCAGCCTTAAATTTTTGAAAACGTTCAAAGCTTGAGATTTCTCATGTATCAAAAATAAGTAGCCATAACGAGAGTAATCATCAATGAACGTTATAAAATACTTTTGACCATTCCATGAAGGTGTGGGAAATGGTCCACAAATGTCTGTATGTATTAGTTCTAAGACATCCTTAGCTTTCTCGAATCCTAATTTTCTATTGTTTGTCTATTTCCCTTTAATACACTCAACACATATTTCAGTTTCCATAGTGTCAATTGTATCGAGAATCCCATATGACACAAGCCTTTGAATTCGTTTTTTGACATATGACCTAAGCGCTTGTGCCATAATGACAAAGAGTTCTCATTTGTTAATTTTCATTTAGTTCCACATGATTCAACATACATGTTTTCATTAAATGAGGTAATTGTATCAAGCAAATATAGGTTATCGAAATTTGATAAAGTACTAGATCCAATAAATTTAGAATCATAAAAGAAACGATATCCATTATTACCAAAAGAACAAACATATCCTTCTTTGTCCAAAGTAGAAATGGAAACCAAATTTCGTCTAAAAGACGGTACAATGTATGTCTCAAATAAAACCAAATAAAACTCAGTCTTAAGCAGTAACCTAAATGTTCCTATTGCTTCAACCTCAACTGAATTTCCATTCCACACAGATGAATCTGTCAACATCACTTGGCTTGCAGCAACTCAAGCAACCCTGCATAAACACACTTATGTGAATAATAGCACCAGAATCTAACCACCAAGTATGTCTAGGCACTGAAACCAAATTAACCTCAGAACAAACAAGAATGAGAGGTTTAGCTTTCTTCATACGCCAAGCGTGACATTTGGCACACTCCCTCTTCACATGAGAAGGATCCTTACAAAAGAAGCATGTCATTTCCTTATCTTGTCCTTTGGACATCTTTTGTTGCTTCTTCTTTGAGTCCAAGCCCACAATTTCCTTACCATTCCTTTTCTTGTTGCTGCCCGAGGAAGATGATATCAAATGAACACTTTTCGTCTTTTCATTTCTCATTCTGTCCTCTTCTTGTGCATAATGCGAAATTAGCTCGTTAAGAGTCCATTTCTCGTTCTGGCGATTATAACTGACCACAAACTAGGTAAACTGTGCAGGAAGATATATCAAAACTAAATGAACGAGCAAGTCATCAGATAGCTCTAACTTAAGGCCCTTTAGTTTTGATGCCAAAAGAAACATTTCCATAATGTACTCCCTTACGTTCCCTTTGCCTTTATACCTCATGGAAACAAGACCACGTCAGATAGAACTTGTTTATGATTTTTCATTCTTAGCAAAGCGCTTTTCAAGCTTCTCAAGGAACGTCATAGCAACTTTTTCCTCGGACATAGTGCCCCTGAATGTTTATAGAATTGCACGCCTCATGATCATCAGACTCATCTGATTTGAGCGGTCCCACTTCTCCATTTCCCTCTTTTCATCGGAGGTACTAGAAGTCGTAAGATTAGTGGGACGCTACTCCCTAAGTGCAACATCTAGATCCATGCAACTGAGAACTATCATAACGTTCTCTTTCTAGTCCTTAAAGTTGGTACCATTAAGTACCAGAATGGAGTTGATATTAGCAGATACAGTTGCAGAAGATGTATTAACTGAACAAAGAATAAAAAATAAATTGTATAAGCTCACATAAACAATAATAAAACCTTAAACAAATATCAAAATGATGATTCCGATTACAAGAAAACCAATACAATGCTAATCATAGTCTTTTGACAGAGAACTAATTTGCAAGTGATTTTCTTGGTGTAGTAATCAAACATTGACAATAAGATCCAGTCAAATATTGAGCCTTTCTTTTGACCGACTTAAAACTCATAAGGACACCTTATAACTATCACATGTTTATTACCACATGTGTGTTTGAATTTCTGCAAGACGAAAATAACCTTCCTTTTGGATGGTCATTACTCGTATGAAAAATGCACACAAAAACATCTTAGTAAATCAAAATTAAAAAATATAAACAGGAGATGTTACTTTTGTAGATGTATCAATTAATTAATATGAATTATTAGACATGCTCATAAATAGAGCAAAATCTTCGTCATTTTGAATCTAAAACTGAATCCATGATGCATAAAATCATAACAAATGCAATATAAATCGCATAATCAAGGTCATTTCTCATAAATTCATATCATAATGTATAATACATGACATTAACGGAATTTTATTTATTATTATTTTTTGACTAAACAAGCTTTAATAAATTATTAAAAGTTAATCAGGCCCACGAAAAATACAATTTGCAGAAGTGTCTTTAATCTGGAAAAAAATAGTCTACTGGTAATTTAGTTAGTTTACCAGTTGACCAAGCAAGGTTTAACAAGCACGCTGAAGAGAAGGTGGCTTTGTGCACAAGAGAGATATTTTGTTCCTGAAAAAACGCAATATGGGTTTCCAGATTTCATGACAAGGAAGAGACGCACAAACAAAGCATACTGTATAAAAGTGTTAATTGATTTCCATCCATATATTCATATATTGTTCATGAAGTTTAAATCTATGATTTAAAGTGGGTCCACAAAGTTTGAATAACCATGAGTACATAAATCAAATAAATACATGGAAGAATAACATGGATAATGATTACTTTAAAACAAAAGTAAACAACATAAACAATTGTTATTATCCCTTGAGCAGTGCACGAAGAAACAATAGAAGACTAATACAAAATTTCTAAACTGGACCAAAAGATTAACATGCACATGAAAATTGATACCATATACTATTGCAAATATAAATTTCAGATAATCCTAATATGAAGGTGCTCTGATACCACTTGATGGAATTAAAAGCAATATTAATACCCATAAATCTTAATCTTCACATAGGAATTACCCGAAGCAATAAACTAGATGCGGAAGCGTACCTGAATCTATGAGAATGATTGTCCATTGGTTTTTCGTCTTCCAATTGTAACGTAGTATCTTTAAGGTTTCTCTTGCTAACGGGACGACAGAGAGAAAAGATTATTAACTTACGCACAATTGGCGACCATAATCTTTTATAGGAATAGTTTGACCTAATTATCAACCAACCCATTATAAGTTGACAATTAACACTCATGAGGTCTCTACACATATTCAATTATTACCCCATACTTATCAAAAGATGACTTAGGCCAATTTAACTTAGTAAATCACTTCAATTAGGTCTATTAACTTTAGATAACATGAAGTATACGTTAAGCCGCAATGCATACACGTCTATATGCCCTAATGCACATATTTATCATATGCACATACATATAAGTCCATAAAATTCTTACATCTATAGCAAACTGAACATACATACATACAAACATCTATGTACAAAAACTAAAAACAATAGATCGAAACAAACAAGGAAACCATGGAAGTGCCCTTGCCCACACCTCTGAAGGTAACAAGAGCACTGAAAATGAAAACAAAGGGCAGCAGGAAAGCGAGGATTGGGGAGGCGTGATTCATTTCACGTAATTGCAAATTCCATCAGGACAATAAACTGATTTCACTTCAAGTATTAGCAATTCCAAAATCATAAGTATCAACAAATTTCATACATATTAGTATATTACTCCCTCCGTCCTGGATAAATGTTCATACTTTCTATTTTGAGATGTCCCAACTAGTGTTCCTAAAGACTTTTAGTGTACAAATTTTCTACCATTTTTTCCTATGTACCAATTCATTTAATACTATCAATATTACATATCTTAGAGAAGTTAAATAATTAATGAGAAAGAGAGTGTACGTACTGGGCACATAATTAATGAGAGAATGAAAGCGAGTGTAATAGGTATTATCGTCCGAACATATTTTACAAGCCACCTTTTAATACGTTTTTTAATCTTTGTGCTTTGTAACTAAGAACATTTATAGACCGAGGGAGTATACAAATATCATTAATTACCTCACAATTAACCAAACAATAAATACAAACATTCATATTAACTCACAAACACAAGCCCACACACACATAGATACACACATAATCACACTCGCCAGTACACAGGCACGTACACACATAAAATCACATACATAGATATGTAAAATATGCATTTAAAATTTACCATCAATTCGATTTGTACTGTTCCCTGGATCTTTGAACCAAAGCGGCCTCGAATCGAAGAATCTCACGTGCAACCTTCTGTTGCGCCACACCCTCTTCAATAGATCTGCATCCGTGGTCGAAATCAACGAATCGAAGTCATCAATCGATGATGTGCCAGATCCTTCCCCTGCGCCCGAGTCCATCAAATAACAATCACACGCAACTACCAACTAACCGTATTTGGAACAAGATAAAGTTCTCTACTTCTCTCAATCCTCTAAGAGGGAGGGAGGGAGAGAGGGCGGAGGGAAAATGAAAAAGAAAAGAAAAAAACCCAACAATAATGGCGCCAAATGATCTGGTTATAATGGAAGAGCGACGCTATTGAGACCCCCCCCCTTAGCTATAAGTTGACCCCCTAAAACTCACTCTTTCTATTTTACCCTTATTTCTTATCAACATACCCGTTCCTCTCTCATTCCCTCCCACCATACGTAACATTCCCCCTTCCCCCTAAATCCAAAAATAACTAAATTACCTAAGGTTGTTCGGCTAGCCCTAGCCGAACAGAACTGTGTTTTTTAGGAAACCAGGGTGAAACATTCGGAAAAACAAAATTGCTCCAGAGTTGACTTCTAAATGAAATTTGGGAATGGTTTATGGAAGGGAGTGATGTGAAGGGAGTGGAAGGAGTGTTGGAAAGAAAAAAAAAAGAACAATGGACGATGAAATGGAGGGAGGTGGGAGAAGAAAAATGGGGAGGGGGAAGTTGGTTAGACACATAAGGAAGAAGGGAAGAAGGAATGGGGTAGAGGGAAGGGAGGGAGAGGAAGAACATTTGGGGTGGTTGGGGCGGAAGGAGGGGGATGGGGAATGTTACGCTAAGACTCGAGGAAGGGAAGGAGAGAAGAGGGGGGTATGTTTATAAGAAGTAAGGGTACAATAGGAAGTTTGGGTTTTTTGGGGTCTCAATAGCGCCACTCATAATGGAAAATTGAGATTTTAGATAAGAGCATGTACAAAAAAGCTCCCTAACTTGGGGAGCTTAAGCTTCATTTTTTTAATTTTTTTTTATATAAATGTTATTAAGCTCCTCATTTAAGCTCTCCAACAAGAATACCCTTCCAACAATGCACAAACTCCAACACTTTTACATACCCACCATCTTTATCTTCTTTTATTTAATATTTTTATACAAAAATGGCTTGAAACTTTAAAAAATTATAGATTTTTTTATATCCAAATGAAACAAACAAGTCTCTATATATAGATAAAATTGTGTACTTTAATTTAGAAAAAAAAATTTAAAAATATATTTTTTATGGCTTAAAATTGGTCAAAAACAGAAATGGAGGAAAATTAAGTTTGTGCTCATTTCAGGTTGACGTGAGCAGCAGGTAAGGAGCAGTGGGTGGCATAGAGGCTGTCTCCTTTTTTGGTTGAAACTCAACGCTTTGACCCTTCTTTCGGTTAAACTAGATTGTTTTTGCAAGGTTTTTTTTGTTAAGCACCGGAGCTTGTTTTGCTGCCAAACTTACTTTTTGCTTATTAAGCATTTTTTTAGGATCACTTGTTGTTTCATACAATCTTAGATAATCTGATTAAGTTTCCCAAATAATCGTTGTTGTAAATGGTCTAATGGTCTGAACTATAATGGCAGTAATGTTAGGGTCGTTTAATAATTAATTTTGTTCATAAAAAATTGTGTTATTTTCTGTGTTGTTTTCTTGGCACCACTTTTTATAACACATGGAATTCGAAAGACACCAAATATGTAACACTTGAGAATTGTATATTTGATTAATTGTGCATTAGGGTGTATTAGCATGATTAATTACGTGCTGCATGTTATGATTAATGTGTTTCATATTGTGGACTTGAGTAATTGACTTACGAGAGTCCAAGTAGGCTCAAGATATGTTAGACTTGATGTGATGTGTTTAAAATCTACATTGTGACTTTGGTTTTGTTGGTTATGAGTTATAACCACCGTGGAATAGAAAATGATTTGTTAAGCTAGAAAATATTTATTTTCAGCTAAGTTAACCCTAAGTTCAGCCCTTGATGACGAAGGGACCTTTAGGATTAACTTGGTATTGTTTTGGAATAAATTTTGTGTAGAATGACACGTGCTCGAGTTCGATTTTTAGTTCGAGCCGCGTATTTCCACATTCCAGAAACAGCCTGTAATAAAAAGACCACAATTTTGTGTAGAAAACTCGGAATTGAGATCCGTTTGGTGTGTTAGAAACTAGACTTCAAGGGCTTTCTAACATTATCTTATTTGTAATTTTCGGACTTGTAAATCAGTCCAGACACGTATTTGAAGTTGACTGAAATTATTGAGTAGTGTTTGGGCTATTGAACTATTGGAACCCAAGGGCTTTGGGCTCATTTACCTCATTTATATTAGTTTCAGCCTATGAAGAGGAGATAGACTAATCACTTTGGTTCTCCTTCCTCCCAAGGAGCCGTGCGTTATTTTAGATGAGGTTTTGGAATTTTGATCTTCTACGCTCAATTTGTTATCAAATATTTACCCGTTTTTTATTTCGATTCCGTAGGGATGTTGTATGTGTTGAGGGCCACATTTATGCCTGGATATTTTGTATTTCTACCGATATTTTTCAGAGGAGGTAAGTTACTAATTCTATTATTTACTTATGTCTGCAATAATGTAAATTCGAATATAAAGAGATAAATACATACAGGAAAGGGCAGGCAGAATTGTTTTTTGGCTGCACATTATTTCTTATTCTTCTCTCTGCATCTCTTCTAGTTTTTGTTATTCTTTCGTTCCACACAACTGAAATTTGGTGGATTACTTATTGGGATGAGGACATCATCAAAATATAAAGGTTAAATTTAAGTCTGCAGTCAACTGTAATGACCCGTGAGTGTCCAGTCAGTTACGTGTACAACCCACGTTCTGGCCGACTAAGGCCTCGTTTGGTGTAGTATTTTGAAAACGTAACTTTTTTAAAACGTAACGTTTTTAAAAAGCAGTTCTTTTCTTATAAACACATTTGTGAAACTATTTCAAAACGTTATTTTTCATAAACAAAGTAGTTGTAAATGCATGATATTTTTAAAACACTCCAAATTGAAACGCTTTAAAACGCTGCCTTAAAAGACTTTAAAAGAGAAAATATTGTATTTTTTACCATCGTTTTGGTCAAAACGCTCCACCAAACAAACACTAAGGTCTCGTTTGGTGCAGTATTTTGAAAACGAAGTTTTTTTCAAAATGCAACGTTTTTAAAACGTAGCATTTTCAAAACGCAGTTTCTTTTTTGAAAACATGTTTGAAAAATTATTTGAAAACGCTATTTTCATAAACAAATTAGTTTTAAACGCAACATATTTTTAAAACGCTTTACATTGGAGCGTTTTAAAACACCACACATTTTTAAAACGTTGTGTTTGAAAATGTTACATTTTTTGTCAGCGTTTTAGTTAAAACTCTCCACCAAATAAGCACTAAGTACGCAATGCCTAAGGTCACCAAGCCTATAACATGCCAACCCAAAAGTTGATCATGAGTGATGTTAATGCCTAAAGGTAATGTGTGACCACCTAATCCGACGCGGAATTAAGGGTATTAAACTATTAATTACATCAACCCAGCTCAAAACTTAGCGGTTAGGGCTAGGAGGACATATCTAGACGACTCTCTTTAATTTCAATTGAAAAAAAATAAATAAATAGAAGAAGCTGCCCATGAGTACAGTCATGGTAGTTCTATTTTATTTAAAGCAACTATAAATACACAACCATAGACTTCTTACAAGCCATGACACTGCTCACACTGCACTGACATATAAGTTAAACTTAATTAACATAAACCCATATTAGATTGCAACTTTGGGATACGCTGGTACGTATAACTGAACCACATTATTTTTACAACTACGAGTTCCATGCCATGCATGGAACTTATAGCCAGGCGACTAGCTAGTACGGTTAGGTAGTTATTTGCCTTTGTTTGTGTTGGGATCAGTAGGATGGTCGGCAGTTTTAAATCGGTGATGAGATCCAATATTTGATCCCGTCTCATTTCCAACCTCCCCAGCGCTCTCATTTTCATCACCGCTCTTAGTAGGAGCTTCTTGACCTCCTTTCCCAGTGGCTAAACCCTTAGCGTTGGCTCCGACATTCATGGCTAATTTTCGACCTAGGTCTCCATTGGCTTCAGCAGTCCCAAGGATCAGGACTATGGCTACAATGACTACAACCAAAGTTTTCTTCATGTTGATCACTCCCTCTTTAATATATCCTGAAAAATTAACAATCCATAATATGATCAGTAGCTAGCTATTGTTATCATATACCACAATCATGATTTGTTTCATATCCCCCAAGTATAAGGTAATAAGAAATATATTGCAATATTAATTATAAGTTTATAAAGTTTATAATGTAGAATCACTAATTAGTGTACTTTTGTATGGGCTTATGCATGTATTTCACATGTGTTGATTTCCATTATTGACTTGTACGAAACATTCTTCACATTATGTAGAAACCCTAACATAAATGCATGATCGGTGGTATCATAGGCCAAACAGTTATTGAGTTTATGTCTGGATTTTGCTAAACCCTTCTCGTTAGTGCATAATTAAATCAAACATAGTTAAACTGTGTTATTATTATTTATTTTTTTGGGTTTAAAGGCTACGCTACGCGTACGGCTGCTGGGTTCAAACTCGTCCCTGCCTGTAGGCTCCGAGGAATGATTCTCGGTGCACTTGGCAAAATGACTCGAGTGTTCTTTATAAAAAATACAACAAGTATTATATACCCTTCATCATATTTATTGAACGAAAAACTTAATTAAAATTCATAACATATTATTCTACGCAATTACTTCACACACATACACAGACAAAGGTTTAGTGTAAAAAAAAAGTAAGATAAAAGGTTAGAGGCATACCGGCCAATCTTTTTCCCTTCAACAAAATTGGTGAAAGTATGGAATGTAATGGCTGGGTTAAATAATGATATTTAGTTACTGTTTATCTTGAAGTATTTTTAAGTGCGGGGGGAGGGGTAAAGATAAATTGCACTACCAAAATAATGCATGCTGTGGGCCTCCCAGACTCCTGTGTGGTGTGTCTAAGCTAGATTGGAAGTATATATATATATATATATATATATATATATATATATATATATATATATATATTGAAATTAGAAAGGAAATAATCATGATTAAGATCACTAATTAAGAAATTTTAACCTACACTTCAATGTTTTAATAATTACTCCCTCCACCCCCCCCCCAAAAGATTCCTCATTTGAAAATTTAAATAATTAAAAGATATATTAATATCATTAAAATTCATCATAATTACTAAAATACTTAACTATATTATAAAGATGAAAGATTATAAAAATTATTAACATAATATTCAAAACGAAGGGAGTAATATTTTCAAAATTGTTTCCAGTTTAGGGTTTAACAGTGGGGGTGCTTATCACAATAATGCTGTCAAGTTTCTCACATGAAATAATTATTACCAAGTGCAATCAGTGTCACTGGATTTGATCTTTCTGAGTTGACCAATTTTTTTTAATGTTTTAATAAAAATTTGATGAAGGAAATATAATACTTTAGTCATTTTATTATTCTAAACAAATGTGACATAATTACCAAATTTCTACACCAAATTGTAAAGCTTTATTAGAGTAGGAGCAACAATAGATCATATTTGATTCGTATACATTATCAAATTCATTAAAAATAAATATAGAAATTATTTGATATCCATAAGCTATACAAACATAAAAATGCATACAATAGCCTGTACAGACCCCAATAATTTCACATACCCCACAATTTTTATCTCTTAATAACTTCAAAATTTTTAAAAAAATTATTTGTTATTCAAATGAGTCAAATCAAATCTCTATTTATAAATAAAGATGTGTATTTCTTTTAAAAAAAATTGCATTGCAAAATGGTTGAAAAGCAGATCGAGAAATGGAAAAGAAATAGTGTATGTGGCCCCACATGAAGGAGAGAGAGAGAGAGAGGGATGGAAGCCTGACAAAGGAGGGAGCACTGCTTCTTTGCAAAAGCCGGAAAGTCCGGTCTCTTCCCAAGCGATTTGAATCAAAAAATTCAAACAAGATTCCCCAATGATTTGGGGAAATACTTTGTTAAATGGAGAGATCTCTATTTGAAGAAGAGATGATACTCCATTAACCATGCTCTTACTATTAGAGAAGACCAACTCAAAGGTCCATAACATCAACCGTTTGATGTATACAAGGCTTAAGCAACCTTGCGGCTGCAAGGCCCCCTTAAATGCAGGAAGCGTGACCGGCAGGCCGCAGGCAGTACGAGGGAATCAGTGCTCACGCGTGATTTCTTACCTTGTGGACGCATGACTAAGAGGACCTTGCGGCCGCAAGGTCCCCTATTTAAGCAAACTCCGGGCAGCTCTTCAGGATCCCCCCGAAATTTCATTCTTCTCTCAAGGCAGCAATAGCAAATCTCTCTTCTCACTCACAAATCCGACGAAGGCCTTTCAAAATCCGGCAAAGATTAAGAGTAGGTGCTCTCCCCTTCAACTTTCCTCCATCCCTTCCACCCTCATTGCCCTCCATTAAAGCTTGAAGAAGGAGAAGCCCCATTAATTCCGGCAAAGAGCTTCAAATTCCGGCCAACCTCTTCATCTTCCCAAGGCTTTCAATTCAAAGTAACCCTCACCCTCTCATTTTAATTTTTAACGTATTAAACATTTTGCATGCTAGGGTGCTAGGGTTATTTTACGTAAAATTATTATTTTTGCATGCTTTAGGTGTTAGGTTGAAATTATAATTTTTAGAATGAAGAGTAGAATTTCTTGCCTTTAATTTTTGTGCCTACAAACCAAATGGTCCCAAAACGTAGACATACCGGTCCATCCACTTCTCGCCCTCACGAGGAGGAGCAAGAGTATGATGCCCACCGCTTCATCAGTTTTGAGGCGTTGGAGGGCTACACCGCGAAGCTCTCCAAGACCTTGATCCCTGAAAGGGGATTTAAGGCTAGTGACTTTGGCCTCCACAATAACTTCAAGGCTCGTAGGTGGGGTCCTCTTATTGCTTCTCCGGACAAGGCCATCGTGGCTATTGTCCGTGAATTCTATGCCAATGGCCAAATTGGCATAGACGGTAATGTTTTAGAGGTTGTTGATGTTAGGGGTGTAGCCGTTAGTTTTACGTCCCAAAACATTAACCTTAGCTATGACACCTCTAACTTTGCGAGTGGTGCCGATGACTATAGTCACCACCTTTCTGCCCCTGTCCTTGTCGAGGTGGTCAATGCGACCATCTCAATGCTTGGTATGGTTTGGACCCAGAACCGAAATCCACCATTTGGTCCCCGCACTATGGAGGAGTCTTTCCTGCTGAACACGGCCAAGGCCGTGTTCAAATTTATTAGCTCCCAACTCATGCCTTCCAGTCACCAACACATGGTGACTTGAGCTAAGGCAGTTTTGATCTACACCATCTTGACCGGTGGGACTGTTGATGTTGGCCGCCTGATCAACGGCCAAATTCAGACCCTGATTAGAGGTAAGACAAATGCGGGATTCGCATTCCCGCATTTGATTACCAGACTGTGTAGGGAGGCTGGAGTCAGGTGGGCTCCAGATGCGGAGAGGATTAAGAAGGTGCCCGCTATTACTAGGGAAATTTTGTTTGAGCACGTTCGTCAGCCTCGAGAGAGGGTTCCTCACGAGGAGGAGCCCGAGGAGGAGGAGGATCCGTTGGAGGCGATATCCAACAGGTTGGAGGAAGTTGTCCTTAAAAATGGAGATATGAATGGGTTGTCCTGGCACAAAAATGATATGATGGTCGACTTCTTTGGTTGGTGCCGACGACTTCTTTGGTTGGGTTAACCAGGTGGGGCATAATGTCTCCACATATTTTGGGATGCCACCTGGCACAATCCCCGAGTTTCGTCCTCGTTCGTTATTTCCTCCCGACTCGCCGTGAGTCGAGGCCCAAGTTTCTTCCTCTTTCTTTAGGTGGGTCTGCTATGTCCTTTTGATATTTTTCCTTCCCCATCAAGCCTCTCATATATTCCTTAATTTTGGAGACAAAATAGAAATTAAGTTTAAGGGGGGGGGGAATTCTAAGCCTAGAGTCTTAGCAGGTCCTAGCCTAAGGAGGAGTGGTGTTGGGCTACGTTTTTAGGGTGGGGAAAATTTTCTTTTCCCTCTATCGTGTCGTCTCCTCACCCGTCTTGCTTGCTTTTAAATTTTTCTTATTTTCGGAGATGTTGCCTTGACCAGAATACTATAATATTGGATGGCTCGTGGATTCCCATTATGGGGACCCATCATCAATTGTGTCATCATCATCTCCATTTTTCTTTATATATATATATATATATATATATATATATAATTCAAAATTCTCATCCTCGAGTCTTGGTGTGGTAGTACTAGTCGATGAGGAGTTAATACAATGAACCACATAACTTTTCCATAGATCCTTCTGGAATTTACTTGATTTTGCAAAAACTCTTGATTTTCTCCAAATTCTTCATGCACCTACATCAGTCATAATTATGGATTGATTAGAATAGTTTTATAAAGTTTATAGCACCCATTTCATTTCAACAAAATATGCACAAGAATATGAAGAATAGCTGTCTGAACATAATTGTTGCATTGAATTGTAACTTAGGGTCAATTGCATGATAAGTTAGATCCCTTGGATTTTTCTCACTTATATATCTCAAGCACACTTTCGAACCGTGTCTGCATGTTAGTCTCGATTGCCCCTACCATCTGTCTTAGCGAATGCTTATAAGAAATCCAGTGATGCTTAACATTCAACCCCACAATTCCCGCAGTTGATATGATATTCTGTGTGTCTTACTTGCTTTAAAAACTGCATGAGCATTTGGCATTAAGAAATGACTTAGGCCATATTTTGTGTGTCCCCTTTTGAGCCTAATTAAAAAGAATGGAGTGTGCTAAGCACACATTAAACCCCCATTCGCCATCGTTTCTATTACCCACGTTAACTTAACCCTAAAAGCCTATACACTTTTAGTCTACCCTTTGAGAGAGTAGGATGTGGGTGGGAAATTAATTTTATGGGACCATCTTTCAAACAAGCAAGTTTTCTGAAGACTTCGTTCTTCCTGTTAGTCGAAAAAAAAAATTATAGACCGACGAAACATGAAACGGGAGAAGAAGAGTGCAAGAAGATTCAAATGAAGGCATAGCTTTCAAGAGAAAAATATATTTTTTAAAAAAAATTTGCTGAGAAAGATGATGAGATATTTTTAGGTTGATATATTGTACAAAACAAGTTTGGGGGGGAGAAAAAGAAAAAGAAAAGTAAAAAGTAAAGATAATACCCCCCCCCCCACTTGTAGTCTTTGTAGGTCCTAGCCTAAATTGGGAAAACTTTCTTTTGCTTGGAAATATTAGGGGTAAAGGGTAGTCTTACTCTCTTACTTTGAATTCTAATCCCTTTCCTTCATATCCCCCAACACCTTAGCCTTACATTACAAGCTATTAAAGACCTAATGATCTTCTTGCCAATGCTTGTGTTTGTTTTCTTTGATAAGTAAGTCATGTAGAATTGATCTAATACTTCATATTCACATTATTCGCAAAAGCTCACTGTGTTAGCATAATCTTAGCTATTACAAGTAATTGGGATAGGAGAGCATTATATGTCATACATAGAAGTGCATGGGATGGATGTATAAGTTTTTAAAATCCTTGGTGATCTCTCTTTTTGTAATAGACCGGGTTTGGATGGTAGATCTCATAATTTATGATGCATTGGTTTCAATTAAATTCTGATTTTCATATGAATGTGGTGCTTAGCTTAATAAAATTGTTTTAGTTGAGATATTCTCTAAGACTGGTGAGCACACACACACGGAAAAATTAAGATGAGTAGCAGTTTGGAGTATAAGTCAGTTGATTTTATGTGATTAGTCGCACATATGTGGTGAGCATCGAATTGAGACTACTTTGGTATGCCATGCTATTATGACTTGAGGTTGAAGCCAAAAAAAAATATTTTTGTTTTATTTTAGTTTAATTTTTATTTGCTCTTGTATTTATTAGTTTTTGTATTTATCTGCATAGTCGAGTCACTCGTTAGAGTCTTCTTGAGTTTGTGGGTTTCTAGAGGAGTGTAAATAGTGTCACCCTCCAAAAAGATTTTAGTTATTTTTGTTTAAGTACTTTTGTATTTATAAGTGTTGGTTACTCGTGGACGAGCAAAGTTTAAGTTTGGGGTATTTGATCGATGTATTTTATACGTCGATTTCGGATACTTTTATGACTTAAATTGAGCGATTCCATGAGGCTTTTGGCTACTGATGTATGTTTTTCAGTTGTTTTATGAGTTTCAGGGTTTTATGTGAAATTATACAAATTATAAGGCTTTTTTGGTGAAAATTCCAAGAAGGGGCCAAAGTGTAAATTGAAGATTAAAGAGCAAAAGAAACGGCTGGACACCTTGCGGCCACAAGGTGTTTCCTACCTTGCCTCCGCAAGGTAGGCAGAGAGTTCAGAAGTTTAGCCCCGGATTATGAAGGCCCTTGCGGACGCAAGGGTGTTATGACCTTGCGGCCGTAAGGTAGTCAGAATGCAGATTCGTGGGTTTTCACGCCAGACTAGAAGACCTAAACCCCCTACAACTCCATGGTATAAATAGAGGCCGGTAGCCAAAGCTTTAGGACGGCCATAAATTAGTTTTTCATAGCTTTAGAATATAATTTAATGTGTATAACATAATTAGTTATTGTAATTACAAGGATTGAAGATCGATTCGTGTATTCTATCATCTCCATGTGCTGTTCATCTTCAAGGATGAACTAAACACCCATTAATCTAGGAGTTGGGAGGTAACTTGTATCGAATCTATGCTTTAATTATATTTTTATTCATTCAATTCTTGTTGATTGTGGTGATTATCAATCCCTCTATTATTTCACTTTGAACAAATGAACGTAATCGTGAATAATAAAGGCCTAGAGGTGCGGATAACTGCATGATCAATGTGCATATATCGTACACTGGCTCACCATCATAATAAATTGAACATATCGATGCACGAGAGTGATAAGTTAGGGTTAGGTTCCATATATGACCTAAGTGACAGTTAGATCATATGTTCTTGTGCCTAGGATATAGAATGGATGAATTATTTGAAGATGAAGACTGAACGGTAATTCAACAGGCTATATCTATATTTTGTGAACGAACCCAAGAAATTGAATGATACTTTATTAAAATAAGCCATAGAGGAGATATAAGTGAAACCCTAATCCTAGATTTCCATCTACCATACGATCTTCATAAATTGTGATTGCTGCTAATTTAGTTAACATTAGAATAATAATTAGTTTAGATTAAAATCAATATAAAAACCCCCCCTTAGTTTAATAATTTTCTACCGATAATCGTGCTATCTGTGATCTTCTTGTCTCTGTGGTTCGACCATTGCTTCCCAAAACTATTCTACAATAGTCTTGTCCACTTGCAAGGAAAATAATTAAAATAAGACATCGATCAATCATCAACCATGATTTTCCCGACCAAAAACTCAAGGTGGGGAAAGAAATACCCGAGGAAGAGCGAATGACAATTATCAAGTTCTTAAAGGAAAGCTTGGATGTGTTCACCTGGAGAGCTGAGGACGTGGAAGGAATTAGACAGGACGTGGCTGTCCACAAACTTATCATTAATCATGACTTCATCCCAATGCAACAAAAAGCCAAAAAAAAATAATTTCCTCGTAAAAACAAGCGGTAATCAAAGAGGAAGTGTCCAAACTACTGAAAGCCAAGATCATCAATGAAGTCTTGTATGCAACATGGATTGCCAATGTTGTGATGGTGAAGAACTCAAGTGGAAAATGGAGGATGTGTGTAGATTTCACACACCTGAACAATGCATACCCAAAGGATTGGTACCCCTGCCCAGGATCGACCAGCTAGTAGATTCTATAGCTAGACACAAGATCCTCAGTTTCGTGGACGCATACTCGGGGTACCACCAAATCAGAATGTGGCTTGCAGACCAGATTCACACAGCCTTCCGAGCTCTAGGAGGGCTATACTGCTACACTATGATGCCCTTTGGGCTGAAAAATGTCGGAGCCACTTACGAAAGGATGGTGAACAAAGTATTCAGCGACCAACTAGGCAGAAACGTAGATGCATACATTGACAACATGGTCATCAAGACCAAACATTCCAACCATGTCGAAGACCTAAAGGAAACTTTCACCAACATGAGAAAAACGAGATGAAACTTAACCCGACAAAGTGTGCCTTTGAGGTGGTGGCATAGAAATTTCTCGGATGCAGGGGAATCGAGGCCAACCCAAAAAAGATAAATGCCTTAGCAGCCATGGACCCTCCGAAGTCAATCAAACATGTTCAGCAGCTCAATGGTCACATCACAACCCTTAGTCGCTTCATAGCAAAGTCAGCAGAAAAAAGTCCACCCTTCTTCAAAACGTTGAAGGGAGGCAGGAAGTTCGAATGGAATGAAAACTGCGACAAGGCTTTCGGTGAGCTCTAGGAATATCTTGGTCGACCACCACTCCTTAGTATCTCAGTCCCCAAAGAAAGAATGTACATGTACCTGGCAGCATCTGACCCAGCCGTTACTGCAGTTTTGATTAGAGGGGAGGATAAACTCTAAAAGCCAATATACTTGGAGGTTGAAAAGTTGGAACTCGCCTAGTGATTGCTGCTTGGAAGCTAAAAGCTTACTTCCAAGCACACTCAATAGTGGTATATACCAACTTTCCTCTAAGAAAAATCTTGCACAAACCAGACATGGCAAGTAGAATGCTAAAATGGTTGGTCGAGCTCTCAGGATATGGAATTGATTATGAGCCAAGAAAAGTAATATGAGCCCAAGTATTGGCAAACTTCATCGATGAAACTTCATTCACTAGTAGAAAGACCGACCAGGAGCAAAGTGTTACTGAGAGAAACCCGGGGACCACAGAGGCGAGCATTAGTGGCGAGCAAGCAAAGACCAGGCTTCTTGAACACTGGACCTTATTCGTTGATGGCTCCACGAGGACTAACAAAAATGGGGCATGAATTGGGGGCCGAGGATATTGTGATTTATAGTGATTCTCAGTTGGTGATTAAACAAGTGTTGGGTGAATACGGAGCAAACCACCCAGTATGGCCAAATACCAACAGTTCAATTATGGCAATCGCAGATGCCCCAAGATGTTGGATCGATGATACGAAGAAGTGCCAGCCGAGGCCGAGCTTATGTTTCTCAAAAACCCCGCAATCGACCAAGAAGGAATTATTTCAATCACAGATGTCCCAAGATGCTGGATCGATGATATAAGGGAATATATTAAGTAGGGCACCTTGCCCGAAGACAAGAATGAGGCACAAATGGTAAGACACCGAGCTTGTAGATACTCGATCATAAAGGGAATGTTATACAAGAAGTCCAATGCAAAGCCTCTCCTTCGATGTATAAGGCTAGAAATGGTGGAAGGCTTACTGGAGGAAGTACATGAAGGAGAATGTGGAGGACACTCTGGAGCGAGAACATTGTCGTGAATTTCCATGGCTACTACTGACCGAGCATGAGAAGAATGCAACAGAATATGTGAAGAAAAGCGACAACTGCTAAAGATCTGCTTACATACCTCAACTTCCCATGTTCCTACAAACATCGGTGGCCGCAGATTGGCCATTCGATATGTGGGGAATAGATCTAATCGGCCCCTTCCCCAAGGTCAAACGTGGATGCGAGTATGTCATTGTAGCGGTGGATTATTTCACCAAGTGGATAGAGGCCAAGCCACTGGCCAGCATAACCGAGGACCAGGAAATAAAGTTTATATACAAGAAGGTCTTCTGTCATTTCGGGCTTCCTCGGTTGATCGTATCCGACCATGGCACTCAATTCTCAAGGAAATTCGCGACGAGCTGTGAAAGGCTGAATGTGAAACACTGAATGTCCTCA
This sequence comes from Codonopsis lanceolata, assembly GCA_013146195.2. Taxonomy (NCBI): domain Eukaryota; kingdom Viridiplantae; phylum Streptophyta; class Magnoliopsida; order Asterales; family Campanulaceae; genus Codonopsis; species Codonopsis lanceolata. The sequence continues at coordinate 94,334,433 of CM028384.1, forward strand.
ATAGCTCACCCTCAGGGGCAATGGTCAGGTAAAAGCAAGAAACAAAAAGATCTTAGACACCCTAAAAAGAGACTTGGATGAAAAGAAAGAAAGGTGACTGGAACAATTAATAATCGTTCTCTACTGATGTGATGACCCGACCCGGATCCCAAGACGAGATCCCAAGGTCGTGCCGTCGGGAAACAAGTAACAACAAGCAAATAACAAATAATGGGTAAGGCCATAACAGCAATACGCCAACAACTTAAAACACATGCGGAAGCGAAATATAATATCACAGTGGCGCTCGAGCTAACAAGCTCAAACTAAATACAACCAAAGAGATAATTAATCTTTCGGTCCAAAAATTCAACGCACATGTCGCAACATTGGGCACGTAGATCAAAACTCCCTGTCATGCAATATAAATATATAGCACAAATAAACCAAGTCATCGGCGACGTTACAGCCGGAACCCAACATTACACTAAGTCTAAGACTCTAGTCTAACATACTCAACGGCTAAAAACATGTCGGAGAACAAACATGATAATTTAACCATCATGATAGTATACTAAAATATAATCACCAACGTACACCAAGCACAACTACTACAAGTCGGCTACCAAAAGAATAAGCATCAATCAACATAAGTATAAATATTACAATCACAATTAGGGTTTGCTACCCATCATGAAGTTTACATAACTTCACTTTTCCCAACGTCCTTACCAAAAGAAAATGAACTAAACTAAGTAGCAACCTTGCCAAAAGAAAACTTCACCAACGAACGCGGCAATCATTTCGACCCGCTAGCACGGCTCGGATCTAGGGAAAACAATGAACAAATAGGAGTAAGTCATAATGACTTAGTAAGTTACTAAACATAACTTCCTATCATGGCATCATGCTCAATAATAATATATCATGCTATCATTATAGAATAACATCATATTAAAAATCATGTCAAGGTATTCATCCTCAACAATAATAAATCATGCTATCATCATAGCATAACATTAATTTCATTAAAATCCATGTCAAGACATTTTATGCTTAACAATAATATTCTATGCTATTGGCATGATATAACATTCCAACAATATCCAAGTCAATGCATTTATACTTAACAACCTTAAAAATCATGTTATCCATAAAGTATAACAATACAAGAAACCATTTCAACCATCATATCATATCATATTCACAAAGCACATTATTCACATAAGTACTTGTGAGACAATTCATATAAAAGGGATATGATACCGTTACCATTTCTTCCGCCGTGTCGCTCCTGCAAAAACACGTGCAAACCATTTATGTGTCCTCGATATCCCTTTCGTGCACCGAGACAATCCCCGCTCGAGTTCCATAGTTATCAAAGTCATGTGTATTACTACAACTAAGATGAACTACTTCCCCACCGTGGCCATCGATGGAGGGGTGTGTGCAACCCGGCACGGCGATCCATCGCGATCACGAATCCCACAATTCGTGAAGGCGATGCATCGTCCCGCCAAAGACTCAACAAACCGACTCCAGCTGGACTCAAAACCCAAGCACAAGTATTATATACTCATATGCTCAAAAACAAGTAGGCACATACTCTACCATCAAACTAGTCATGCATTTCATTCACAACTAGCATAAATTCACATTTGAGAATAATATTAGCTCTCATAATCAAGTGTCCTTCATACACTTCAAAAATGCTTGGAGGCTTAACCTCCATTAATTCTACCCCAAATTTCGTAGGACTTAAGATTATAGTTCCTAAAATTCATACTAACCCAAGGGTTGGCTCCGTTGAGTCCAATCTACACTTTTCAAAAATTAGGGCATAGAAGCATGGGCTACAATACCCTCCTATGTTCATGTCTAACATCATAGGTAAGATTCCCAAGCTCATTAAACCCACATAAACCCAATAAAACAATTAATTAGGTAACATAGAGCACACATCACATTTAGGGCATAAACCCATTTAAATCACTTCACCAATCATGCTCTCCAAAACATGAATAAATCACATAGAATGAATTAATATGCTATACTACACATGTATATTATACTAATCAAGGTTTCAATCATGTTCATCCAAGTCAAATCATCATTTAGGCATATACCCTTTCAAGTAACCTCACCAATCATGCTCACAACACATGAAATAATCACATAGCATGGGTTACTATACTATACTACACATGAATAACATGCTAATCAAGGTCCCAAGTAGGTTCATCCAAGCAAAATCATCATTTAGAAATCTAGGGTTCATGGCATCTCTAAAAAAAAGCCCTAAAATGCATCCATTGACCTCACATAGCACAATGATTGTTTTCCCTAGGGTCAATGGGGCAAAAAGGAGGAAGAGATGTAACAACTTACCTTGATTCAGCCCCTACAAGTTACAATTTCGGAATTCCAAGTGGTGGGTTTTGTTCTCCTTAATCTCCTCTTCAAATCTATGGTGTGGATTGGGAAATGAAGGCCCCTAGCTATGGATTCCAAGAGTGGGCACTCAAGAACCCTAGAAAACTCCTCTCTAAGCCCCTAAGAAGGTCTCCCACGTTTTTTAGAAGTTGTAGGCTGAATATGAAGGCTTAAGTGGTGTGTTTGTGGTTTATAAGGATTAGGAAGTAAGTGGGTTGATGTTTAAGTGATAGGGTTGTTTCCCTATTAACCACCAATAATCCCTTCAAAACTACAATTAGATGGTTAGGATATGTCTTAAGTTAGTTAGGAGGGTTTAGAAGTGGGTTAGGTTGGGTTTGGGTAGGGTTAGGTTGGACATTTGATGGATTTATGCAGAAAATCCCGTAACAGAGAATGAGCATGCATGCGGTCGCATGCAAGAACTATGATGTGAGCACATCACTCTAATGTACTCAATTCTCACCTTTGTTGATTCTTTGCTCGGTCTCGGACTCTCCCGCATGCATCCTCGAGTCTTCCAAAGCCAAAAAAGGTCTACAATTCAACCTTAAAAGACCCTAATCCATAACCAAAGCAATCCATGTTCAAACCTCACTCAAACATGGTCAAGAACTCACGAAGGACACTCCCGAAGCGACAACCGAAAAGGTCAAACGAAGAAGGTTTAACACTTGAAGCAAACTAGCAACCAAACCGACGATGCAACAAGCATTCAATCAACATCTAAAGCATGTTAATGATGTTATGAATGGCCTCTAACATTTATCCATATGCTTACAACATAAATCATAAACCCAAGTTTCAAGGCATACCGTGTAGGAAAGATGCATACGAGCATATCAAACGACGTCAATGAACATGTTATTGACTCTAAGCATATGTATGAGCTAAGTTAACATGTTTATGATGATTATGAATGTATGAAATCATGCATAACACAAGCAAGCAATATTTTAGGGTTTTACAACTGAATTAGAACCTCAGTTTGAGGATCCATAGGCGAAACTCCTTTCACACTTACCTACAGGTCCGAAGCTATGGCATTAGTCAAACTAGACCTTCCAATAGCTCGGGTCATCTTCTTCGATCAAGCACAGAACGATTCATCCAGGTTGCTTGACCTCGACAACCTGGAGGAAAAAAGGCTAGAAGCTCGCCTCCGGATGATCAACTACAACAAACTTACAAAGATCCACCACTACGTGAAAGTTAGAACAAGAACTTTCTCGATCGATGATTAGGTATTACGAAAGATAGAGGCCACGGGCAAAAAGTTAGGTAGGAACAAGCGTTCCCCAAACTGGGAAGGTCCTTTCAAAGTCACCAACATTGTCCAAGAGGGAACATACCGACTTGCAGAACCGGACGACACGCCGCTAAGAAACCCTTGGCACGCCACTACCATCGTCAATACACGAGGTGGGGATCGATGGCCTTTTCCTCGGCACACGGGGAAGTGTAGACACCCCAATTTTGTACCCTTGTTTATAATATTCTATAGAATGTTAAAACTCGTCAAAAGGACTGACGGATGTTAAGTTGTAGGGGATCAAAGTGCAAAAGGACGAAAGAAATAGCAAATGATAAACAGAAAGGGGGGAAAGTGTTAAAAAAGAAAGAAAAAAGAAAATGGGAGCAGAGCAGCCTACAGCAGATTTGGGCGCTGCACCGAAATGTGTTGTAGGGTGCGCCCAAAATTATTAAATGCACTGCTGCTTTCCTTTTGTGATGTAATTCTTTCAACATAAAGTACAATACTTTTATGCACGGAGATAAAATATCTGGTTTCCTTCGCTGTTAAGGCTCAGTATTCTCAGCCTATAAATACAGAGGCCTCAGTGCACAAAGGAGAGAGAATTTTACGGAGAAAAGCGATCGAAAGTTACGCTGTTGTTTTTTGATAAATCCCAAAGCACCATTAAGCTGACGAAATCCCCCCTAAACACTTATACTTTCTGGCCAAAATTAAACCTAGTTACCCAATTAGGTTTCTACCCTATTTCACCGGTTTGAAAAACCTAAAACAAGCAGCTGCTCTGCCCGATTTCAGACGCAATATCAAGTAAAAGCAAGTAGTTGCTCTACTTGATTTCAGACTCAACATCACTATACTTCAAACAAAAGCAATCAGTTGTGCCGCCGGGATCCCGAGGCAAAAAGCAATGAAAACAAGTAGTCACGCTACCCGAAAGTGAAGTTGGTCTGGGATAAAACCCTCACACTTCAAAAGGTAGGTACCCTAAAGTTATTATTATTTTCTTCAATAAAATAGTTCTATTTAAATAGTAATATTGAAGACACCCCAATTTCGTACCCTGGTATGTAACTCTGGCATGCGATATCAAGACTGTTAAAACTTAACAAATGTCAAGTTACAGGGATTAAAAATGCAAAAGACAAAGCAGGATGCACAAAACAGTAAAATGCAGGGTCTAAAGTGTCAAAAATGGGTTGAAAATTGAAACAGTGGCGCGGACTAAAAGGAACCTTGGCACGGCGCCCAAATCGGTGTTGGCAGCGCCCAAATTAGCTACAGTGCAGCCCAAAGTGCTACAGGAGTGCTACAGTTAACGTATTGTGCAAATTATCGAGCATGTTGTACAAGCAAATGAAGCACGAAGAGAGGAAAATCAATTCCATCGATGTCCCTCACTCAGCCTATAAATAGAGGCCCCGGGATTCGCTTTCAGGACACCGAAAAATACTCCCAAGCTTTCAGCGTTGTTGTTACACTGTTAGAATAGTGAGCGATCGAGTGATAGTGAGTGCCCCTTCCTATAAAGCCTCGAAGCCCTGCCAAAACTCCTCCAAAAGCAAAACCAACCGGTCAAAGTGATCCTTAGCCCCCCAGCTAGGTATCCACCCTATTTCCCCGGTCTAAAAACCTCGGAAAGAGCAATTGCTCTACCCGAGAAAAAAGGTCAAATCCGTTAGAAATAAGCAGTTGTTCTGCCCCATTTCCACCAGCAACAAGCACGTAGCAGCAAAAAAAGCAAGCAATTGCTCCGCCCGTTTCACGGTGCCCAAAAGCAACTTTCAGAAGCAGTCACCCTGCTCGAACCGCAGCAACAGCAGCAAAGCAAAAAAAAAAAAAAAAAGACTCCCTCTCTCGAGAAGGACAGAGCGAGCACACCACGCTCTAAAAGGTAAGCCTTTAAGGGCATTAATTTATAAAAAGATATTTTCCATCCGTCCCAATGTAAAAATATAAGCCGTTGTGCTGCCCTGATTTATTTAGAAAATAGCATTAAAAAGAGTCATTATTATGGCCAAATATTTTTAAGTATATTTGTAATTATTGGAAGGAGGCGGCTGCAAGTCCGTAAATAATGTAGACACTGGATGTATTTGTTTTCTTTTCTGTCTTTTAATACTTTATTTATTTGCTAGAAAAATATAACAAAAAGCATACTTTAGCCAAAAACTACTTTTGAGACCGAAAGGGCGAGTTGGGTGCCTAGCACCTTCCCAACTCGTAACTTAGCCTCCGAACCCGTTTTTGCAATCTCTGGCTTTATTTTTTGTTTTTCTTTATTTCTTCCTCAAAATAAAGATGGCGACTCTATTAAAACATTTTGGATCGGAGTGAGGCATCGCAACATCCTTTCTTGCACTTTTCCGTTTTCCCCTACACAAGGGAGAATGGGAATGAAAGGGTGATGTATTCCTATATCCTGGTATCCCCTAAAAAAGGAATAACTTAATATAGAAAACCCAAAACACTCATAGTGATCCAAAATAAACCATAAGGCAATTTTTATAAAGGCTGTAGTGAGGCCCGCAACATCCTTTCTTGCACTTTCCATTTTCCCCTACACAAGGGACGATGTGAATGAAAGGGTGATGTATTCATGCATCCTATTATCCCCTAAAAAAGGGATAACCTGATACAGAAAACCCATGCTCCCATAACGGACCAAAAATTCACTGAAGTAACCGAGGCGTATTCAACGCGCTTTTTGACAGCACCCTTTCCGCATTTTTAATTTCGTCTTCCCCTAGATAAGGGAGGATGGAATGGAAAGCGTTGGTGTCCGCATCCGTACACCGCATTACCCTAACCAAGGGAGCGTGGGGCGCGGGACGCACCGGGGCACCCACAAATATATCACGAAATAAGTCGTTATTATAGCCTAAATTTCATAGGCATTATTTGCAACTCTAAAATGAGGCTGCTATAAGTTTTTTTTTATTTCTCATGTCATATATATATATATATATATATATATATATATATATATATATGAGATTGTTAAATTTATAAAAAGAGTATATTTAGCCAAAAATCTATTTTGAGACCGGCGAGTTGGGTGATTAACCCCTTCCCAACTCGTAATTTAGCCTCCAACCCCTTATAAATCTGGTATATTTGGTTTTTCTATATTTATCCTTAAAATAAAGATGGTGACTCTGCTATACATATTTTGAGTCCACAAATTGAGGTCGAGCGTATTCCACACGTTTGAAGTTTTGAAACGACCCCGCCTTTTATGTGGCGAGGAACCGGTTCAAAACGGGGCACTCACAGGAAGGTCACAATGAACAAGAGTGTAAACCCTTACTACCATCCTCGGTACACAAGGTGGGGATCAATGCATTATCCTCGGTACACGGGGAAGGTTGCAATGAACAAGAGCATAAACGTTTACTACCATCCTCGGTACACAAGGTAGGCCTCAATGACCTTGTCCTCGGCACATGGGGAAGGTCACAATGAACAAGAGCATAAAACACTCACTACCATCCTCGGTTCACGAGGTGGGGCTCAATGGCCTTATCCTCAATACACGGGGAAGGTCGCAATGTTCAAGAGCATAAAACGCTCACTACTGTCGGGGAACAATTTGTTATTAATATCTCTTTAAGAATTATGGTAGTACTACGTTGTTTTTTTTTATGCCTCATTCTTCTCGGACAGGAAAGTTAATCTACGATCCAGAGATTGAGAAAACAGCAAGAAGGTTGACGAAGTAGACAAAACTCATCAGACATGCAAGCAACTCTTCACCTGGTTTAAAGTCAGCATTTGAGCTGGCGAGTTCTGGTGAATCAAGCGAAAAGGAACGGGAAGGAACTGCAAAAGTGTATGAAGAAGTGAAAGTTGAAGATAATACAGATGAGAAGGAATAAGTCATGGCAGTTCCTCAACGTACATTAAGGGAGATGGCGACTCCTGATGTGAATCAACCACCCTTGGGCATCACATTTCCTGAAGTGAATACCCCGTTTGAGCTAAAGCTAGTACTAATCGAGTTGTTGCCTAAATTTCATGGTTTGCCGGGTGAAGATCCTCGCAAGCACTTAATGGCGTTCCATTTAGCATGCTCGAGTCAGTGAGCACAGGGATTGTCTGAAGACAACATGAAGCTGGGAGCTTTTCCTTTTACTTTAGTCGATAAGGCGAAAGACTGGTTATTTGATTTGCATCAAGGCGCAGTCAACACATGGCCTGAAATGAAAAAAACGGTTCCTCAAACGTTTTTTCCCAGCTTCACGTGCAACAAATATTCGGAAGGATATTTGCGGGATAAGGCAGTCAGTAGGGGAAACTTTGTATGAATACTGGGAGAGATTTAAGTAGTTGTGTGGAAGCTACCCGCAGCACCAAATATCTGATAAACTGCTTATTCAGTATTTTTACGAAGGATTACTCATCGCTGATAGAAATATGATTGATGCGGCCAGTGGGGGAGCTTTTACGAATAACACTTTGGAAGAAAGCTAAATGTCTGATTGTTGATATGGCTAAAAATGCACAACAGTGCGGGACAAGACAGGATGTTCCAACCAAGGTAAATGAGGTTAATGTGTTCTCTATTGATCAACGGTTGAGGACAATAACCTCTGTTCTGGAAAGAATTGTCTCAGGTCAAGTTCAACAGGTGAAAGCTTGTGGAATTTGTGCAAATGTGGGGCACCCAACTGATTTGTGTCCAACTTTGCAAGATGATCTTAATGCACAAGTGAATGCAGTGGGAGGTGTCCAAGGGCAACCGCAGAGAAAGTATGATCCCTATTCCAGTACTTACAACCCAGGATGGCGTGATCATCCGAACTTCAGTTACGGGAATAAAAATCAGAACTTTTCACATCAACAAGTACTACCACCATTCTCATCGCCTCCTCCAGTTTAGCCCATTACTAGTTCTAACACCTCTTTAGAAGGTCTAATCAAAAGCTTAGCAGAATCAGTTCAACAAGACAGACAGATTCAACAGCAAGAAAGATTAGAGACCAAGGCCAGCATAAAATCTTTGGAAAATCGGATTTCCCAGCTCGATGTGTCTGTAGGGAAGCTGGAAACAAATCCAGGAAAACTGCCTTCTCAAGTAGAGAAGAAACCGCAAGAAATTGCTTGTGCAGTTACCTTGAGAAATGGAAAGGAACTTCAGGAAGTTGAGTCAAAAAAGAAGACTGTTGATAGCAGTAAGAATAATGAGGTGGTGCAAGATGAGGTTATGGTAAACAAGGAAGGTGAGGAGTCGAGAAAGCAAACTGAGAAGACTGTCATACCTCCACCTTTCCCAGGCAGGTTTGCACACCAAAAGAAGGAAGAAGACGAGAGAACAATCCTGGACACTTTTAGTAAGGTGGAAATCAACATCCCTCTCTTGGATGCCATCAAGCAAGTGCCCCGTTATGCAAAATTTCTCAAAGAATTGTGCACCAAGAAGGTAAAACTGCAAACAAATGAGAATGTATTGGTAAGTGAAAATGTCTCAACAATGATTCAACGAAAATTCCCTCAAAAATGCAAAGATCCTGGTATGTGCACTATTCCTTGCATTATTGGTAATTAAAAAGTTGAAAACGCCATGCTTGATTTAGGAGCTTCCATAAATGTCATTTCCTTATCTATCTATAAAACATTGAATTAAGGCCCTTTGCAAAATACCCGAGTAGTAATTCAATTGGTTGATCGGTCTAATTCATACCCCGAATGAGTAGTAGAGGATGTGTTAGTTAAAGTCAATGACTTTATTTTTCCAGTGGATTTTTATGTGATAGATATGGACGATTCATGCTCTCCTCACCCATCACTGATTCTGTTAGGGAGACCTTTCATGAAAACAACAAAGACAAAAATTGATTTAGATAAGGGTACTTTGACACTCGAATTTGATGGTAATGTAGTTACTTTTAATGTGTTCGATGCCATGAAGTATCAGAATGATTATGAGTCTGTTTTTCATATTAGTGTCATTGATTCTGTAGTGCGAGATGAATTTGAAAATAATATTTTTGAGGATAAGATGGAATTAGTACTCATTAAAAGTCTGATAGATAAAGATGCACCTTTTCAACTACCATCCTCAGTACACGAGGTGGAGATCAATGGCCTTGCCCTCGGCACACGGGGAAGGTCGTAGTGAACAAGAGTATAAACGCTCACTACCATCCTCGGTACACGAGGAGAGGATCAAGGATTTCATCCTCGATACGTAAGGGAAATAAAAAAAAGACAAATGTGGAAAGAAAAGACAATAAACAAAACAAATTCATACACTTGAGCAAAAATGAAACAAAATAGTAGCTCAAAATCGAGCACCGCTAATAAACATAAAAAAGAAAGAATGAAAATTGTTCGGGGACAACCACAACTAACCAATAAATAAACAATAATAAATACAAATTGTTTTGAAGTCACAGGCACACACGCCCAAAAAAACTCAACGCAATAAGTGGAATATCATAAATATGGCCGTGGATTCAGGGAGTCTTGGACCTCGATGACAAAAGCAGTCTTAGCCTCGGAAAAGAGCGCTCGCTCTTCGGCGGCTTGAATGTCACCATCTGGTCCCTATTCGATTGCTCGCCCATGAACCTCTACATCTTTAGCTCAAGATCAAAAGGGACCTCATCATTGTTCCTAATAGCCTCCATCAAAGATACAACGTTTAGATCCAGAACAACAGGAGGAACCCACTTTTCGTGACCCAACATCTAATCTTGCTCGTGAACGACAAAAAGCTTGTCATCATAGTAGGGGACCATATCGTGGCCTTGCCGAGCATATTCCCCCACGAAGGACTCAAGACCCCAATCAACCAACTCGCCCGTAGGCATGCCACGAGCAGCAGCTAGACGAAGGACATGACAAATACCGCAAGAATAGTATGGAATAAGCTCATCGGTGAATGCATCACTTGCTTTATACCGATCAATAGTAGACTGTTTGGCCCCTTTCAGCTGCTCCCCCAGCTTGATAATTTTAGATCGGGCCTCGTCTCTTTCACCTTGCACGACATGCTTCACTTGCTCGACTTCCATGACACTTTGCCCAGCTTTAGATATCCTTTGCTCCAAAGCATCAACCTGATCTGACAATTTTTTTCGTTGAGCTTCAACTTCTTTGAGAAGCTTCAAAGCCTGGTCCAGGTCGGACACTTCTGGGCATAACTTCACTCCAAAGATTCTAGCTTAGCCTTCAAGACATTTTTATCTTCCTCACCTTGCCAAGCTTCTCTTCGCAATTTATTTCCACTATTCGAGCTGCGACCAAGACGATTTGAGAGAGACTTGACCATGGCACAAGCCTATCAAAAGAACAAAACAAATACAAAAACATAAAATCAACGTGCAAGATATGAAGGAAAACCGAGAAAGGAAACGAATGATAAAACCCCCACCTCGTCAGTTATCAGCTCAAAACATCTCAAGAGCTTCACCGAGCTCAAAGAATTCATCACACCAACCAAGTACTTCGATGCATCCCTAGACTTAACCCCCTGACCAATGACAGTAGTGATGTCATCTAGACAAGTGAAATATATGTTACCGAGAAGAGGGATGTCGGCTCTAGCATTGGCAATCTCCATAGCGGAATCCTTGGTAGCCATGAGGGTAAAATCATCCACGAGCCACGACACCCCAATCTCCTCGTAAGATGGAGACGACTCAGCTTCATCAACCACGTTACCTTTCTTTGGGAGCGGGGGTAGCTTGGGACCCTCCACCCCATCCTCGTCCTTCTCATCGACCATAACTATGATTTTCTTGATTTCCTCTTTTCCGAGGACTTTGGTCGAGGAGGAGACTCTTTACCAGAGGTAGAAGGGATAGTCGATGACTTCCCGACATCAGCAGTCGGTGATTTTGAAGAGAAGACCACAACCCGGGGAACACCACCCGAAATAGCAGCCCTAAAGAAGTAGGGGTCGCCTTGGCGACCTGGGCAGCAGGAGCTCCAGTACCCTCAACTAGGGGTTGAGTAGGCAGACGGTAGCCACTTGTAATGTCCGAGGTAGCAACCTGGATGGTATCACGGCAAGCAATGCTCGGTATCTTTCGGCTGCTGGTAAGATTCATCCGGGTATCGAGATTCTTCATGGTTGAAGAAAAAGAAATAAGACGGTCAAAAATCCACAACACAAAATAAAGAGAAAAAAATAACAAAACAAACTTAGTAAAGTGAGATATTTACGATTATCAGGACACGGCTCTTCGTCGCCCTAGTCCTTTCAGGACGGAAACAAGGTTCTTATAGACCAACCTCCTCGGATAAGTCTCAACGACGGGTGATCGATGTATTTTATACGTCGATTTTATATACTTCTATGGCTTAAATTATGCTATTTCACGAGGCTTTTTGCTACTAATATATGTTTTCGGTTAGTTTTGTAAGTTTTAGGGTTATTAGTGAAAATATGTGAAACTCCAGGGTTTTAAGTGCAAATTTCAAGAAGGGCCAAAAAGGAAAAATGAAGAAAAAGTAAAAGCTGCAGAATCTAGAGACCTTGCGGACGCAAGGTGCCTCAGACCTTGCGACCGCAAGGTAGGCAGTACAGGTCAGAAAAGCAGCAACCAAGGAATCAAACGGCCAAAATATCGGAGACCTCATGACGCAGTACCCAACACCTTGCGACCGCAAGGTGGTCAGAATGCGACTAATTCGGATTTTCACACGGTCATTCGATTGAATTACAACTCCCGAGTATATATAGAAGTCAGATGCCGAGCCCAACATATAGAGAGACGGCTGGAAGCTCTCTTAGGTAGATTTTAGGTAGTTTTTAGATTGTATATCATAATTAGTTTGTGTAATTTCAAGTATTGAAGATCAAATCATGTATCCGATCATCTCCGAGTGCTGTTCATTGTCTATGATGAACTAAATCATCCATAATCTAGGAGGTGGGAGGTAACTTGTATCAAATTTATGTTTTGATTCTTATATATGTTCATTCAATGCTTGTTTATTGTGTTGTTTATCAATCCCTATATTATTTTGCTTTGAACAAATGAATGTAATCGCAAATAATAAAGGCTTAGAGGTGCGGATAACTGCATGACCAATGTGCATATGTCGTACACTGGCTCACCAACACAATAAATTGGATCTATCGATGCACGAGAGTGATAAGTTAGGACCAGGTTCATACATGATCTAGGTGACAGATAGATCATAAATCTAGGTGACAGCTAGATTGATAGTTCATGTGCTTAGGATATAGAATGGATGAATTTTGCAGGAATGGAGGCTGCACCAATTGTTCAACAGACTATATCTATTTTTAGTGAACGAACCCAAGACATTGAATGATAATTATTATGAATTGAACATAAAAGAGATACAAGTGAAACCCAGAATCCTAGATTGCCACCCACCATAAGATCTTCATATCTGTTATTACTGCTAATTAGTTAAACATCTAAATATAAATAGTAGTTTAGAATAGAATTAAATATAAAAACCCCCTTTAGATTAATAATTTGCTATCAATAAATTGCACTGTTCGTGATCACTTGTCTCTGTGGGTTCGACCCTTGCTTCCAATACTATTCTATAATAGTCTTGTCCATTTGCAAGGAAAAAGATTAATTAAAACATCGATCAACGGGCATGACATACCTTGAGCGGGAGTTCAGAAAAAATATTTGTCGATATGCCAACCAATCTTAACAATTCTTCATTGCCCTGAACCGAGATCCACGAGAACACCAAGGGATCGTCCCCTCGAACACCCAAATAATCATCCAAGACTGCCTTGGCCTCCCCCTCATACTCGTCTAGATCAAGAGGCGAGGTTAAAGATTTCATACTCTCGACGGAATCATGGGGGACAGGGAAGTTCCATCCTCGCCGAGATTCAACAGTGAGCACCTTATCGGCCCAGAGCCCCGTTTTGCTCGAGGGCTTGGCAAACAGGTTGATCCCATTATTTTGATGTTTGCACTGTAGATGCCCTAGGGGCATATTAACACTAAAATAGGTCTTAAACAGAGAAAGAGTTGGCTCAAAGCCCAACACCCAAAGACAAACAATGAAGCTAACTAAATACCTCACCAAGTTGAGGGAAAGATCTAAAGGATGAGCCCCCGCTTCAATTTATTAAGGAGCTCACAAATAAGCGGGTCCAAAGGCAGACGAAGGCCCACTTCAAAAAAGGTGGTATAAAAACCCACCCAGCCCCAGAGATTCTTTAGCTAGGGCAAGGATAAATCAAGCTCGGGCGCATACCCCCGATAATCAATCGGGCCATGATTATATTGGGCGGCCTACATATCCATATCCTCGGGGTTTATCTTGATTCCTCCAACCCCTTAAAAACCTACCGCCAGGCTTACCTATCTCCACAGTTGGCCCTTCGTCAATTTTAGCTTTACCCGTGCAAGCCTTCTTGCTCGTCTTACTCGAGCTATCTTTAACCTCGGGAGCCAAGTACAAACCAATAGCTTTCCTTTTTTTCTTCACTAACTCTTTATTCTTATCCATCATCCTCAAGGTTGCTACCTCACTGAAAAACAAATGGTATAAATCAAAGTAAGCCTGAGCCTTGGTCAGTCAAATATACATATCCGAGCCAAACGATTTATCCTCAGCCTGGTGCAACCCATCTCTAATGAGGTACATGCCTTCCAAATCATAACTAGTAGCAAGCAACAGCTCCTTTGCCTCACTACTAAGAACTATCTTCCAATTACCATATGTCTGCTTATATACCTTAGAAAAGAGTAGATGACCGAGCATATACTGGGTCGGGATCTACACGTTTGGTCCTCATGACCGAAGGGAACATAGAAGGAGAGACAACCTTTACCGAGGAAGACGAAGAGGTTGATAAGGGATACTTATAGACTATGTTCGACGAGGACTGATCGGGAGTACGAAACGAAGATCTGGATCTCGAACTCATAAACCTACCCCAAACTTAACCAAAAAAATGAAAACAAGAAAGAGGACAGTACCTGCAAACGACGAAGTCTCGAAAAGAGGAAAGAGAGAAACAGCAGAATCAAAGACCTAAAAAACAACAGTACCGGAGTTAGTATGAAAATGCAGAATCCGGAGACAACCCCACCGGAAAAGAGGACGAACCTAGAACTCACCAAAACTTACCCAAAAAGAACAAATATGTGGATGAAATGACAGAGAAAAAGAAGGTGAACCTGGCACACAAAGTTAGAAAAGAAAACTACGGCTGAAAAAACCCAAGTGGCGAACCCGACGGTAGAAGGAAAAATCGACTCTGAATCGTCTTTAGGGTGAAAGTTTGGAATTTACAAAAAATGTAAGGGAGAAGCCAAATTTTCGGCCTTTTATGCGACCCGAGGACGTCGGGTTAACCCGACTAAAAAACACGCGGATCCTGACTCACCACTGCCTGATTGACACGTGTCCATCATTTACAAAAACGAGATTGTTATGAAACAAAAGAGACATCGTCAAAATCACGAATATCGAGTGATTAGCCGGCTCACGGCTATTCGATAATCGCGCTATTAATGAGGCATAACCTCAAACGACACACCAGTTCCCCATGCAAGTTGACCACGATCCCGGGGCACCATTAGAACCATCCCCGGTCCATACGTCGACCAAACATAAATCGAGATACATTTTGGACGATCGAAAAGAACTACGGGACCAACAAAACAAGGACGACCAACACAAACTTTCCAACTTAAGGATAAATTATCACATTTGGAAAGTCGGGGGCTACTGAAGGGACCCAACCTAACCCTACCTACATGGAGGGACACATGGCCGCCAGCATAACCTTGGAGCCTCACTCCTTGCCTAACGATAAGACAACAAAATCGACCACCGACCAAGGTCGATGACCGAGGATCAGTAAGCCTACGATCCTCGGAACCCATTAGAACAATCGAAGACCGAACACTACTGACCACAGGCGCATGTCAATCATGCTCGGCAAGACGACCCGACCAAAGACGGACATATGAACGTCAGCACCGTATCAAGTCCACCAGGTGTCATTGCCCAATTGGAAGATCACGGACGTGCTCTGCTTCAGCCACAATCCATTCCACTAATTCACTTCCTGATACGAAAAGTACAAGGGACAGACTACGGAGCCAATGAACAGTGGCTAGCTGCTCGACCAACGGCAGGATGGTCTCCGCGTCCTAAACCACATGTTTTGACTCGGTGCCTCGGCCACGGGCTATAAATAACGCCCTTCATCACCTTCAACAGGTTATGCTCTCACTCACACCTTCAAGCACACAACTCACTTTCTCAATATAAGTTACCACTGGCAGCTCTAGGGAACGCCTAGCACCGGTCAATACAACCATGTTACTGACTCTCACACCGGAGGGCTTTAACTAGGACAACCTCCCATCTCCCTAACGATGCTCTCTCTTTCAGGTCCCGGTCATAGCAAAGACTCAAGAACCAGGCAAATTCCCACAGCACGGATATCCAACGCATTTTCAGAAGAACAACAAGCTCAGATATCCCACTTATCACTTATACATCAGCTCTAGTCTATTATGTGGACTGCCAATATAGTCACCCATTTCTTTGGCATGATCATATAAGCACAAAGAAGTTGCAGTGGAGGAACCACTCATAGTCAAGTCTTACCGCAGTTGGAAGAGGTGGCAGCCACCAAAAAAGGAATTATGATTTGGTTGGATATTTGTGGAGTTATTAACCCTTATGTAATACTACATTTAGTAACAATCAACTTCATAATTATGTTTTTATGGTAGGGTTCAGCGATGAGTGATGCTGACGACTGAAAGTAGATATTGATTTCTTCGCTCATTCATGAAATGATCAATAATAAATCCCTTCAACCAAAACAATATTTGAAGAATGATAGTAAATCTCCAATAACACTTCTCTACGCTTAATCACTTTAATAAATTGTTTTTGATCAAAATTACCGGTAATAACTAGCTAACTAGTAGTATATATATATTTTTTTTTAAAATTAATGAATAATTTATTGCGGCCCAGGAGAAAGAGAGGGAAAAAATCTAGCTGGAAGTACTGAAAATAAACAAACGAGAGTATGCATGTAGTAGTGTAGTCGAGAACCCTAATTATGTAACCCAAATTTTTATCTAGAAACAAACGATCGAGCTAGCATTGATGCTTGTTAGCTAGGTTTCTCATTGGATTACTAGCTTGTAACTCTTTGGGGTTGGTTTGATTTATATGAGCAGGTAAAAAGGCTATCATCAATTAATTTTTTACCTTTTCAATGCCTATAACAAATATATTTAGTGAATATAACTAATTACAAAAGGCAAAAAGGCTATCATCTCAATTGACATAAGTTTTCAAGTACTATATCTGTTCCACCGAAGAATCCTCATTTGAGTCTATTTATTAAAGGAATATATTAAGAAAAAAATACCAAAAAGTTCTAACTAAAAAATTTCATGTCCAAAAAGTCCCAAAAATAATTCTTCTATTTAAAAAGTCCACTTTTAATTTCAAAGAATCCAAAAGTTAACGTTTCTGCTAATGTCGTCCGGACAAAAGTTTTTATTTTGGATGAAATCTTATTTCCTTTCCAATGATAGTAATGGTAATAAGATTGTATTGTATATAATAATATTAATGGCAATAATAATAATAATAATAATAATAATAATATTGTAATAATAATTATTATTATTACTATTATTTTGAACTCCCAACATTCCTAAATTATTGTCCTAGTTGTTGTTGTTATTGGAGTTATTATTAATATTATTATTATATACAATACAATTTTATCACCATTACTTTTATTGAGAATAAATATATAAGATTCCAAACTTTTATCCGAATGAGGTTAGTAGAAACGTTAACTTTTGGACTGTTTGTTATTAAAAGTCTAACTTTGGAATTTTTTAGATAGAAGAATTATTTTAGGGATTTTTTAGATGTGAGAATTTTTTAGCAGGATTTTTTGGTATTTTTCTCAATATATTAGTATCATTAAAGTTAATCATAATTACAAAAATATTTAAGCATAATTAATATACTTATAACACAAGTGAATGGTAAAAATAAAATTTTATAGAAATTATAAGCATATTTTTTTAATATGGACTTTTAAAGTGAATATTTCAAAATAATATATTAAACTATTTAACTAGAACGAAAGGAGCAGCAAACAAGATCAACCCTTTGCCTATCACGGCCTTTTATTATAGTAGCATAGAGTAATTATACATACATACACCCTTACCAGGCAACGACATCCTTCAATTGAAAAAGAAAACCACAGCATATCATACAGATTGTAGAATGTTTTTCTCCTTCCATTTTTTTTTCGAGGACATGAGAAACACAAACGACTGACTTGATATTAGCTTCAAGCTATAACACAAATTTTACATAACATACGCTTTTCATTGCTCGAGGTGATGTTCGGATATCGATTATATCTTCAAGGCTTGATAGTGCTAGAACAGTCGGTTAGTTTAGCACAACCAAAGCGATGATGAGAATCGATAGTACTTGAATCAGACTTGTTATCCTCGTTGCTATGGTCCGCCGGCGCCGCACTGCTGCTCGCCTTGGCTTCAGTACTCGCAGCTCCTTTGATTCCATTAAAATCCAGCTTTTTGGTAACGACAATACTAACCTTTCGATCATAATGCAGCCTATTCGCATTTCCTTGAAGAATATTGCCGAATATCAAGAGCATGGCCATACAGAGTATCAAAATCATCTTCATGTTATCTTGTAAGAAGAGATCCAAGAAGAAGAAGTGTTATATACTCTATTAGTTACTACCTAAGTGTGTGTTTTGACTGTTAAGAGTACGGCACGTGAATGTGAAAAAATTTGAATGATACCTAGAATTTATACATTTTTTGAAATTAAATATTTCTTCGATTTCAAAATTATCGTCTGGATTAATTTAGCCCATGTTTAAGAAAACATATTTAATTGGATTATTAATATTAGTTTGATATGTAGTTTTACTTTAAAACCTCATGTGTATGTGACTCATAATTAAAATATGATAAAAAAATAAGAGTAAAATGGTGAAAATATTACTTTAAAAAAGAATGTTTTAAACAAGATAATTATTTAAAGACGGACGAAGAAAAAAAACAACACAATGATTTAGGGACGGAGGGAGTAATAATTTAAGGCAACCGCGGATAAAAGTTGTTGATATAATGTGTCAAACAATTATTTTCACATTCTAAATAAGAATGTCATTTAACATTCAACAATATTAGGTTTACCACTACTTTCTCCCTATTAGAGCATGTACAATGGGGGAGCAACATTTGCTCCCCCAAACTACTCAAATCATTAAAAATAAATAAAAAATATTTTTAATCTACTCTAAGCTACTAAACAAAAAAAAACTCCTTCCAGCGGCAGCATAAACTCCAATAACTTTAAATATTTCACCATCTTTATCATAATTATATTATATTTTTATATATTATATAACTCAAAAATCGTAGAAAATCAAGTTGATATCCAAATGCAACAAACTAAGTCTCTATTCATAGAAAAAAAAAAAATATGTAGATTTAAAAAAAAATGAATAAAAATATATTTTGTGGTGAAAAAAAGGCTAAAAATTGAATAAAAAGGGAAAGATGATCAGACTAGCCATAATCTGCCACGTGGAAAGGGGTTGGAAGATGTCAGGCCCATTTTCTTTTATTGATGTGTTTTTTCACCCGGATTTGGTAGCCTCCCAAGCTACCAATACTCCTCTTTACTAATTTGGCTACCTATTGCTCTCACATTGTTTTCAAAAATCGGCCTATTGCTTCTTTAAGCTACTTTATTGTAGATGCTTTTATTACCATTAAGCCTTACTGAAAGGCAGAGTTGTCTTTCATAAAACAAATGTAGTCTTTAACAAGGGCTAGTGGTAGAAATAGTAGTAAACTTAGCATTTTTGTTTCACATTTTAGTTGAGGATGTGAATACACCCTAGTCAACATTTTTACTTTTAAAAACTTTTTCTATTGGTAGTTCAATTATCTTTTATTTTTTAATTTTATGTCAAAATTCATTTTACTTCTAAGACGCACGCCACATATGATCAAATTCATAGTTTCATTAGAATGGTTCTTTTCAATTGAATGTGAATTAAGAGAGAAAATTGTCAAGTGTGATTGAGGATATTGATTAACCACAATATAATCGCGGATAAAGGTAGTTAATATGACGTGTCAACCAATTTTTTTCACTTTCTTGATTTAGATGTCAAAATTTCACATTTTAGAGCATTACCAATGTAACCGTGGATTTGATCTTATGTTACTGTGGATAATTCACACTCACAATCATATGTGTCATTTTTTCTCTCTTCATTCACATTCAATCAAAATGGATCTCTTCAATGCAAATGTGAATTTAATCTTATGTGACATGCATCTCACCACTAAAATAATATTTGACAAAAAAATAAAAAAAGAAAAGAAAAGAGAACAACCAATAGAAATAGTTTTAAAAATAATAATAATAATGATTATGATGTATGTACACCCTCAAGTAAAATGTGAAAGATTGACATTGTTATCCACAATGTGAACAAATTTGATTGTCACATCATATCCACACTCATTGAGTCATTGTTCACATTTGCATTTGAGAGGTTTTTTTTCTTTTAAAAATGATGTAGGTCCTAGGTGTGACATCTAAATTATTTCACATCCACATTAGCATTGGAGATGCTCTTAGTTGAGAGTGTGAATCCATCCTAGTCATCATTTTCATCTTTAAAAACTTTTTCATTTGGTTGTTTCATTATCTCTTTTTTTCAAATTTCATTTTATTGGACGCACGTCACATAGGATCAAATTCACAGTTGTATTGGAAAGGTCCCTTTTAATTGAATGTGAATGAAGAAAAAAAAAATTATCACGTGTGATTAAGGGTGTTACTTAATCACATCCATAGCCCGTATGACCAAGTTCACAATTGTATTTAGGGGTGAGTTTGGTCCGGTTCGATCCAGTTTTTTGAAAGAAAAAAAAAAGAAAAACGGAACTAGACCAATAGTCTCATTCTCAAAAAATTTAGACCCGAAACCAACCCAATATGTATGAGAACCAAAACATTGGTCCGGTCCAGAACCAATCAAAGATGTATGAGAACCAGGACCGAACCAATACTATGATTTTTTTTACTTTTTAATTGTTTAATACAAATACATAATAAAATTTTTAAGACTGAAACTTCATAAAAAAAATTAAAAAAAACCTTCAATAAAAGTACATTTAACAATTAAAAATGTCGAACTCATAAATTCATAGCATCACAAACCGATGGAAAGAAAATAATAAAAGAGTACTAACTAAAAAGTAGAATAAAGAAAGTATAAGGAATTAATATATATATATATATATATATATATATATATATATATATATATATATATATATATATATATATATATATATATATATATATATATACTTATTATTATATATATATAATAATAAAATAAATAAATAAACAATATATTGGGTCGGTTCCGTCCGATTCTGTATTTTTTTAGTTCGATAGCCGGGACCAACCCAAATGTCCGATTTTATAAAAATTCATATCCAGGACCAAACCAAAGTATTGGTCCGGTCTAGTTTTAATTGGTTCGATCCAGTTCTTTTGATTCGGTCCGGTTTTGAAAAAATCCTGCACACCCCTAAAGGGGTGTAAATGGTTCGACTTGGAACAAATTATGAGCTGAACCGCATGCCATCGGTTTGAGAAAAATCAAACCGGAGCTAAACCGTTTAAGTCTTGAGCTGAACCGAACCGAACCATGATGGTTCGACTTGGTTCGACTCGGTTCCGTGGTTCGGTTTCATGGTTCGGTTTCGCGGTTTGGTTTCATTTCGGTCTGAATTTAGAAAGTTATACTCATTCAAAATTTAAGTAAACAAAGAAAATATTATAAAAACACGCTAAAGAAAATACTAAAAAATTAAATATAATACAATTATATTCATAAACTCACTTTTAAAAAAATTACACAAACTTTCAAATAAAAGGATTAACATTTTTAATTTTTATAATCAATAAATTGAGTCCAATATAATAAAAATACAACAACGTACATTATATTTAAAACGTTTATGTAAATTCAAAAAATCTAAAGGCAAATTCCTAAATACTAATATTAGCCTTATAGTTTATATAGTATAAAAAATATTAATAGTATAAGAGTACTAAAGTATAAAGGTTAGAAATTCAAAAGAATTTGTTGTTTAGCTCGGTGGTTCGACTTGGTGGTTCGGCTCGATGGTTCGACTTGGTAGTTCAGCTCAAAATGGTTTGGTTTGGTTCGGTTTGACTCGACTCGACATGTCAAGCCGCAAACCAAACCAAACCGTTCGACTTCCCAAAATCTCAAACCGAGCTGAACCATATTGCACCCAAAACCGAACCAAACCGCATGGTTCGACTTGGTTCGACTCGACTTGGTGGTTTGACGACTCGGATTGACACCCCTACCCCTAGTTGTATTGTTAATACTCTAAAAACCAAATCAATTACTTCACAAATGAAAATTTAACGTGTATTTTTTATCAAAATCATAAAGATGCAGTTCATAAAAATACTATGCATTACGTGTTTTATAGTTTTGAAAAAGAAAACTACATGTAAATTTCTTATTCAAAAAATATAGTAATTGATTTTAAAATGTAAAAACAAAACATTCATTTAGGAACTAAATGAATGTAAAAACAAAACATTCATTTAATTACTTGAGAATTTTACAAGGGTTTCAGCGTGTACCCATTTTCTAGCTTCGCGAGATTTAATGTGAGGGTAGTTTTAATTAAGGTCCTTGAGGGCAAGTTCAATGTAGGGATCAAAACTAAATTTTGATATCTATATAAAAGTATTAGGTTCTTTAATAGTTAAAGTAAAATGTATCAAAATTAGATGTGGTACTAGGGAAGGTATCAAATTTGATACACCCTTTAGTACCTCACCTAATTTTAATACTCTTTATTTTGATACTTATGGTTGGAGATGATCATTTGATACACATGAATAATAACCAATAGGTATCAAAATTTGGTTTTGATATCTATAAGCAAGTACCACCATTGGACTTGCCCTTAGGGTTGGAATGAGACCCCAAAAAAATTAGAAATAATTGCATGCGTACGTACCTTTCGAGAGAATTCAACCCTTCAAGTATCCTCTTTTTTTAAACCGTAAAAGTTAATTTTCATTAATTTCTTCCTTAAATGTCTCCACCTCCTTCTCCTACATTCACCGATTTGCATTCCGGTCTAAATGAAAAATGGTGGAGAACAAACCTAGTAGCATGAAGAAAGTGTGTTGTTAATTAAGAATTAATTTCCCCTCTTCAAAATTATCCATCATTATTGTTTTATCTACAAATATCTCATCCATTGAATATTCGAGAACAAATGATGGTATAGCACTAGCATGCTCTAGGAAAAAATAGAAAGTAAAAAAAAACGTCGTACTAATTACATACCTACCAGTTCTCCTAGCTATAGAACCTTAATAAAGAACAAACTCATTGTTTCATTAGTAATTAGATCAAAATATATGTTGCTTAGCCTGTTAATTTGATCTGTTGTATTCTCGTCCACTGGTGAAGAGAGGAAAATGAGCTTCTTACTACTAAGAATGCAGGAAGAAGAAGAAAGTGAGCTTCGGATCCAGTTCTTCCTTCTTCATCGACAGATGAGGGACTGTTGTAGATTTTCTTCCCCACAATCAGGCTACGATACTGGTGTGGGAGTCTTCGATGTGGGCGTCGTTCATTTTCAAAGTCTTCGATGTAGGCATCAGAATCTTTTATGTGGGCGTCATTCATTTTCGGAGTCTTCGATGTGGGCATCGTTCATTTTCAGTCTTCAATGTGGGCGTCATTCATTTTCGGAGTCTTCGATGTGGGCGTCATTCATTTTCGGAGTATTCGATGTGGGCATCGTTCATTTTTGGAGTCTTCGATGTAGGTATTGTTGTCATGACCAATACACTCACTTCTTGATTTGGAATCCAAAATCGATGGCACCTGAATAGCACAAAAACAAAAAATACCTTAATATCGAAGAAGGTAGACATTTACAGCTTTGGGGTTGTATTGTTGGAGATTGTATACTGCATGAGTGTTGATTATTGGAATATGCTTCTTGATAATTTAATTATCACGTTACATATTCCATATATATTGATTTGCTTGCCCCCATTACAAGTGAATCATCACAAGTGGCTAAAAGGTCTGCGTACCGGTTAGTGTGGCAACTTGCATGATTTCACATAGGTTTTAGATTATGTGTGACCTGATCTAGTCCTACCTCCTATATGATGATCAAATACAGACAGCGCTTCAGATTGCACGTAGCACCGGAAGACTTGCAGCTATGTCAAAAGCCTTCAGCGGCAGACATGCCACAAGTTCAAAAGCTCGTACCGGCAGACATCGACTCTCCTACATCGGAAGACTTGTTTCCACTGGTTCGAAGCTCTCCAACGGCATACTTTAAAATCTGCACGTGCTACAGGGAAAAGTCAACTAGCCACTCAAATCAAGATAAATATGTCTGTGCCTCATAAAGTCTGACATATTTAAAGCTACAAGACTTTCTCTCACTCAAGTAGTCTGTTAAAGTCAAAAAGCAATTACTTTATTGCACGGCCCGACAAAGGCAATGCACATCGACCTACTCTTTCAAAGATTCATTTTCAACCTAGTCTGACAGACAACGAGTTCCAATATCTACAAGACTAAATCTCCGCTCCAAACAAGTCAAAGATCTTATGGACAAAGATTTATATCTGATATTCTTCAATCACTTCATCTCCAACGGATAGAAATCTTCGAGTCCTCATCTCTCAACGATCATATTGATCTCCACCTATATAAACCCTCTATCGTGCTCAAACACAGTAGAGAGCAAGAAAGCTCAACACCGTGACAACAGAATAACAGTGTGAGCTACAACGAAGATTATCAATCGATACACTGTGAGCACCGAGTAACTCGATCTGCTCAAGAATTTCATCGAAAAGAAATCTTCAAAGAGATCGTCTTTACCAACGCATCTCTGATTTCTACAAACCGATTGCAGTGAACTCATCCAAGCTCCCGGCAAGACACTTTCAGTGGATTGTTAGGAAGACAAACTTGGAAAAGATAAGAGTGATCAGAAACTTCAAAAGGCAGAGATCAAGATCTGAAGATTGATGTTAGACGATGTCTGAAGAAAATGAAGAGTTGTCTGTAGATATTGCATTTATATCTTCATATTTGTATTCCTATACAAATGTTATTGATTGTGCAATTATCAATTATCATGGGAGGATGAGTGCTTTGCACTCAATCGTTCAGATATTTTTTATATCTGAACGACCTTAAAATCATCTTCTCATAATTGTTTCTAGTTCTCATCTCCTATTGTCATTTGCAAGCTTAAAAAGACCCTTGAATAGATAATTAAACAAGGATTGAGACATAGGAAGTGGAAACCAGAAACTGTACATAGATTATTTAGACTGATGTAATATATAATTTATCTTTAAATAAATTCATATGTTTTTACTAATGCTTTATCTCTCAGTCCTTAAATATCTATGAGGTTTTTATAAATGATTTATCTTTAGAAAATCATTCTCTACTTGATCTCCTAAACATACATTTGAAAGAAGAAATAAGTGTGATGTTGTTCTGAACATATATTCGTGTACAGCCACTTATGACTTCTCCAAATCATAGCATCTTTACTTTCCGCTGCACAAATCTTTTACAAGGCTTTTGATTTGAATAAACAGTTTATCAGCAGTGTTGTTACTTCTGCCTTGGAAAAGTCTACCGATAGTCTCTACCGGTAGACATACCCAACTTGATAATTTGTATTTGCCAACTAAACTGCGCTTTATGTATATCCAAAAGAAACGTTTTTAAATTGGCATTATAGGCTATTCACCCCCCCCCCCTGCATATTTGAGCATTATTATGGACCAACAATGAGTAATATGGAGGTCAATGTTTCGGAAGCAGTTATTTCAAGTTGGGTTTATAAATGCTTTAAGGCAAGAGAGTTAACGAGGCTAGTTAATGGAGATGAAAAATATATCAATATGAACATACTAGAAAGAATTGTTATGATGGGGCTGCTATGCATTCAAGATGATCCAGAAAAGAGTCATTTAGAGCTGTCAAACGGGTCAGGTCGACCCAAGCCTATCGGGTTTCGCTTAACTGCGGGTCGGGCCAAAACAATGACAGCCTTTATAGAATTTAAGCCCAGCCCATGCGTGCTTCGGGCCTATGGGCCAAAAAAATAACTATTTTTTATTAAAAAGAACTCACAAATCAGCTAATAAAAGTTATATAACACATCAAAACACACATACTTACTAATCTAACTTACACGATTACAAAGCAAAAGTGCAACCAAATTAAACATAAACAAATGTAGTAAGTTCAACAATTAAACGAAACATAAACTAAAAAAACTATAGTATTACAGACCAAAGAAAAAATACATGTGCTACTTGAAGGGTATTTTTTAAAAAAAAATTTATAATCAAATTGAAGTTCATCATACAGTCCCCAATTTTCTAATATTTGTTTTCTAAGGATAGACAAAGTTTTTCGGGTTCTTATTTGCAAAATCATACTAACTAGCGAATGTTCAGTTTTTTATTCGCCCGACACAATCTAGTATTTAAATTTTATTTCTTATCAAGTTTATAGCATTGAGGTTTTTTATTAACTAATATCAGATAGAGATACCCAATTGAATAAATTAGTTTCGATAAAATTACTAACCACGACTATACTAAACTAGATTGGAAAATTAAGAGATCAACTTCAATTCCTCTTTGTAAGTGTCACTTCCATCAATTTAGAATATGAGTTTCAACCAAAAAGAGAACAATGATTTGGAAATAGTGTCATAAATTCATCCAACCAAAAGCAAAAGAAGAAAAAAAAAGTAGTATGAATGAATGTCTGATAAGTTTAGTTTTTTGTTTTTTAGGTTTTATGTTTTAGTTTTTAATTTTTTTAATTAAGTTTAACTTTGTCAATCGTATGATCGGACCGAGCCGAACTTTTCAAGTTCGGGCCAAACACGACCCATGGCCATGTTGGGCTGGGCCAAAAAGGCCCGTTTTTGAGGCTCATTCCCTTGAAAAGTCTGATGGGATAGATCGGACTCAATTTTGACAGCTCTAGCGTCCTTCAATGAAGAATTGAGGAGAGAGAAAGAGAGAAAGGTACAAAGAGAGAAAAATATATTAATGAGAAAGAGAAACGATGCCTTTCCATTTTCCACATTTTAATTTTTACATCACGATACATAGTTTTGGCATTGAGATGCCCAAAATTTTGAGTGATACCTAAAATTGGGCAGTGGCTTTTTGCATTGCGATGCCCAAATTTGGACAGTGGCTTCATTCGCTTGTCTTTCCTTCATTAAAGGTGTACTGTAGTGATTTTAAAAAATTATCGTGGACTTTTGCGGTTATATTTTTTTTATAGGGGACCAGCCCGAACTTCTCCCAAATAATTACGCATTACACACTAACCCACTCAACTCAACTTATTAAAAGTTTAACTCAATCCAATTCATTAAAATAATGGGTTGAGACGGATTATCCATAATAACCCATTGAATTTGTTGGATTAAAGTGGGTTTAACCCACTAATTCCTTGAGTGTTTTTCTAACATAGGCTCCTATCAGTGCCCTCCACCAACTTCTAACAACACCCACTTATATATACTCCCGCCACCCTCCGACCCACGGTGACCTGATCGGCAACCGTTGTCTAGTGACTTTGAGCAATAGCTTACCACCGTGTTCATAAAACAAAAACAAAAACAAAAATAATAATGATAGGAAAGGTCATTACATATATTTCCAAGTCATACTCCATTCGTATGTCTTAAAAAACTCCATATCACTTTAAAATCATTTTTATCGCGGGGATGATTGAAAAGTTATGCTCAACACTTGTCAAGTTAACAAGTAAAATGATACATGTAGGTGGCCGCTGGCACCTGTAGACTGTAGTTGCTAGCCTTGCGGCAGCTAGTCACTACCTTAACAATTTTTTTTGGCATAAGGTTGTAATCATGTTGGGCATGTAAATTAAGAGTTTCAGCAAATACTACTGATAATCATGATGTACGAACCACTTAGAATTAAATATGAATAGATAAAAAGATGCCAAAAACTCCCCCTAATTTTATTATTTTTGAAATTTTCATACCAAGGGTTTAGATGCTAGCGTATCTACCTATGTCGTGATGGTAGGAACTGAGCTTTCATTTGAATGAAAACTTAATTTTTTTTCATTGATGATTAGAATGCATCAAATGATAATTATTGTCATTAATATTACTAATATTAATATTATTATTATTATTCTCATTACAACAAAAATTACTACCATCATCTTCATCAACATTATTATGAATAAGTACCACAAGTTCCTTAAAAATTCATATCCAAATAATCTCGAAACAATTATGTTATTCATAATATCTAGAGTTTTTTTTTTTTTAACGAAGAAGGTCGGATAAAATAGCAAAGACACATGTAAGACTAAAATTCAATGTACTAGATGATTTCAAGCCTTGTTCTTACTACTACTGTAATTATTGTTATTGTTATAATAATAATAATAGTAATTAACAAGACTTGAAATCATCAATCACGTTGAATTTTAACCTTACACGTGCTATTATTATTATTATTACTATTATTATTATTATTATTATTACAGTATTAGTACTATATAACAATAATTACAGTAGTAGCCATTATTTTTATTATTATGAACATTATGGAATGAAAAAAAGACTAAGTTTTTACTCTATTAAAAGCTCATACCTTAACGTCGTTAGTAGTTGATGTGGCAAAATGCACAGCTTGGGCCGTCCTTGAGATGGGTAGGATATCTGGGCTTATAATCGTCCTCCTTGAGCCTGTCAAGATC
This sequence comes from Codonopsis lanceolata, assembly GCA_013146195.2. Classification (NCBI taxonomy): domain Eukaryota; kingdom Viridiplantae; phylum Streptophyta; class Magnoliopsida; order Asterales; family Campanulaceae; genus Codonopsis; species Codonopsis lanceolata. The sequence goes on from CM028384.1 coordinate 94,363,019, forward strand.
ATAAACAAACCTGAGTGGATGTGCAAGGCAAGGCCTCGCGAAACCCCTCCGGCGTGAGAGTAAGTATCGAGTGATTGTCAAAAGATGAATTGACAGAGTAACGAGGCTCAAGAAAGTGTGTGTGTACCTTGTTGATAATTGTGGAGAGGTATTTATAGGCCTTCAAGGTGATTGAATCCGTCTAGGATTCAGTTTCCATAGCTGGCGAGATAATCAAGGAGGAAATCCCTTGATTATAGGCGAAACAGGCGGTTGACCGCGTAGTTATAGGAGTTGATAAGGCAGGTATTCTGCCTAAACATGGAAACCTTTGACTTGCCTTGGAAAGCAAGCTACCAGCGTCTCATGCTCGATGTGTGCTCGGGCGAGCAAGGCTCTGCCCGGCTATTCTGTTTATGTTGATCCCTGAACTTATTGTAGGTCTGAAGATCGGCCCCTGGTCGGGCAGGCAAGGCCGGTGCTCGACCGAGCAAGGTAAGTCGATTCCTTTGCTAAGCATGTATGATTCCAGATCATGGCCCAGTCGGTCGGACAGCAAGGCCTTCGCCCGCCTGGTTTGAGTGAGGTTATCTTTGCTGGTGCTTTGCGCTGGGTCTCATTTTGCTCGATGGGCTGTGGGCCCCAGAGGTATTGTGCTCGTGATTGGCACGTGATGCTAACTCGTGCCTTGCTCGTGACCCGGTTTGGGGCGACTGCCACGGTAACATGTTTAAGCAGGAGTGTGTTGAGTGCCAACGTTTGGGCCCGGGCGGAGATTGCCGGCCACCTTATGAGGATCATGATGGTTGTTTTTCGCGATTTTCTCATTGTTTTTATCTTGGCTGTATCTTGCTCGCATCGTTAATTATTGACCCTGTTTCTGTCTTCCTTGTTTCAGGGATGAAGAATGTGGCTTCATTGAAGGCGAGGAAACTACAAGCCAATCAGCGGGCAGCTGATTTGAAAGTTAATGATCCCGTGGCTCTGCCCAAAGTGCCTTTCGGTCCCCCGACTAAGAAAGCACCGGGCTTGGGCAAGGCCGCAAGCCCGGCTAGGAAAGCGCCGGTGCCCAGGGTCATCGTCCCCCCGCATAAGGAGGCCGTACGAAAAGAGGCCACAGTGACCATTGAGGATACCATCGGGCAGTCAGGCGCCAACATCTCTGTGGTGCCTCCTGCCAAAGATGCCAAGGGAAAAGGGAAAAGGAAGAAGAGCCTTTCCCCTCATCCTTCTGTTCGGGAAGTTCGCCACCGGGGCTCGAGCCCTGACCCTGTCTTTCCTGCCTTTGTTCCAGTCGGGCCAACTATACATCTGCTCTGTTCGGTCAAGAACCGAGGCGGCGGGTTTAAGATGCCCTCCACTACGCTGCGTTGGTGAAAGAATTACAGCGATGCCCCATTACTGGGGGCATCGACCTCTATGCCCGCGGAAGCCCGGGCGGCCTGGTAGGAAAAGGTGTCATCGAGAGGGTGCTGCATGATGAGCTTGCCGGGGACCGCGATACGGCCGGCCACGTCCTGGTTGGGAATGTGGGACTTTGCTTGAGCGAGGTAAAGTTTTTAAATGAGATTTGTCCCTTCCTTCCCAGTTTCTTTCCTTTAACTGATTGTTTTCCCTCTGCTCGCAGATTGCCTCCACGTGTACCAATCTCTATGATAGGTATACTGAAGAGAAAACAGCTCGCAAGAAAGCGGAGGCTGATAACCGAGCCGGTGAGAGCCTGGTGAAGGAGAAAGTTGAGCAGGTGGCTCGCATGGTTGATGAACTGGAGGCCAACATTGAGGCGGCCAAGAAAAAAGAAGCTGAATTGTTCGGACGCAATCTAAAACTGGTCGCCCAGAACAGTGATTTAACTGCGGCCAAGACAGAGTTGGTCGGCCAGGTGAAGAAAGAACAGTGGAGAAGGCTCAAACCGATCGGCCGCCAGAAGCAGGAGGATCGCTTCAGTGGAACGAGAGGCATACGAAGATCTGAGGCGTCAAAGATGGGAAACATGTGGAGGAGGCTGTTCGAGACTAAAGGATCTTAGAAGGCTGTGGAGGATTACAAGAAATCCATAGCCTTTGAGGGCGACTTCAAGTGAATTGCTTTTGGCGAGGCCGCGAGCGATGCCATCGTGCCTATTTCGGCGCATGGTGTCAATCATATTCTTAGGCGACTTCTTTGGTCGCGGGGTGATCGACTTCGAAGACCATGGTGAGTGGGCCGCGATGTTTACTCCGTCTTTGCGGCGCCGGTTCATCATTTGGTCCCATACACTGAAGAAGAGCTGGACGCTTTAGCGAAGGTTGATGAGGAAGCTGGCCGCTCGCCTTGGGTCCCGCCTACTCCCCCGGCTGACAACGTATGCTCTTTGATCGAAGTCCTGGAAAGTGAGAAAGCTGCCCGGTTGATTGTAGAGGAGGAGGCAAGGAAGGCTGAGCAAGAGGCTGCTCGAAAGGCTCTGAATTCTCATTACACTGATCAATATCGGGCTTCAGCACAAGCTCCTCTTGCCCCTCCCGAGCGGATACCTCCGCCCCCTCCAGAACAGATTCCTCCACCCCCTCCAGAGCCGGCGTTTGACCAACCTTAGGCGAGGTTTACTTTGCTCGGCCTGCGCGCCAATGTTTTTTGATTTCTTTTGTAACTCCAGACTTGGCTATAATAGAATCCACTTTTCAATTATAGATGCTTATATGTTCTCGATTAGATGTTTATTTGCTCAATAACTATTTCTTGTTTGCTTGTTCTGCCTGTCATTTGTTAGTATAAGTGCTATGTAGATCATAAACGTTCAAATAACTTTAACCAATTATGATTATTAACATAAAAGTAACAAGACTAACAAAGCAATCTTATTACTTAAATTGAAATGTTACCCGAACAAACACCGGGCATGAACGCTTGGATCTGGCCAAGGCTTAGAGCGAGTGAGCTTCCAGAAGACTGCCAAGCGGGCATGGCCCAACTCTCAATCGGCAACCAACAACCGGGCAGGGCCTTGCTCGATGTGGGTAGTTCGAAGCGGTTGCTGGTATATCTTCCGGGTATTGAGATATACGGTTAACAGTGTTGCTCGGTCACTGTAGGAACCCGAGGTAGTTAATCGCTATCTTGCAGGAATGGACTCTGTCGCCCGGGGCGAGCATCCTAGTACGTGAACCTGGGCATGGCCGCACCTCACCCACAGAGGATGAATTCACAGATACTAGGGATTTTAGAATTGTTGGCCAGGGCATGGCCTCGCTCGGGCGAGCGAGAATCTAGTCAAACAAGTGCGAACAATTGCGAGAATAAACGGTTCGATAACTTTGAAAATTACAGGCGGTAAATATGACAACAACTTGCCTTTTATTGATAAGTGATTAATGATCCTCAACAGGACTGAGGTCTTGCCCGTTTGTTTCTTCAACTTAGGGGTAATACTTTTTGAGGTGGTCTGCATGCCAAGGATGCTTCAGGTCTTTTCCTTCTGGAGTCTGGAGTGTGTAAGTGCCCTCCCTTATTATTCCAGTAACTCGGAAAGGACCCTCCCAATTAGGAGCTTCCCCATTACGCCGATGACCAGGTTACTTCAATTTTTCGAGTACTAGATCCCCAGCGAGAAGGCTGCGCCTCGAACTCTTTTATCATGGTGAGCTTTTGCCCTACGTTTGTAGTTGACCATTCTGAGTCGTGCATCCAGCCTCCTTTCTTCCAGCAGGTCTAAGTCTATGGCCCGGGCAAGTTGATTGTTTTGCTCGCTGTAATGTGAGACCCGGTAGCTTGGCAAGGCCATTTCCACCGGGATCATAGCCTCTGACCCGTAGGTAAGTGCGAACGGAGTTTCCCGGTTGGTCCCCGAACAGTGGTTCTAACCGCCCACAGAGCCGATTGTAATTCTTCTGCCCATTTTCCTGCTCGCCCTTCAAGGTTTCTCTTGAGCGCATGCAGTACTTGTTTGTTTTACGCTGGCCATTACCTTGAGGGTAAGCGACATATGATTGCGGTGTTTCACCCCAAGCGAGCACATTCAGCCGTGAACTTGTCAGCGAGTACCATGGTCGGATATCATTGCTCGAGGGAGGCCGAACCTGCACCACACCTGGTCACGTACGAATTTGATGACATTTGCCTCTGAAATTTTGGCCAGGGGTTTTGCCTCAATCCATTTCGTGAAGTAATCTATGGTGACTACAGCGTATTTGTACTTGTATTGTGCTAGCGGGAATGGGCCGATCAGATCGATTCCCCACATGTCGAAGGGCCAGGCCGCTACGACTGGGGTTTGCATAGTGGATGGAAGCCTTGGTATGTCCGCGTATCTCTGGCACTTGTCACATTCACGAACATACTTTTCGCGTCCTTTCTAAGGGTAATCGGTAATATCACGCTTTCAAGACCCTTTACGCTAGAGCTCTTGTGCGGGTGGCCGCCATTCCCCTTCATGTACCTCGTACAAAAGCGCCTCGGTTAGTGCAGGGGGTAGCATAGGTCGACCTTAGATCGCTTGTACAAGATTCCCCCGACTACCGAGTAGCAGCAGGCTTGACTTGTTGTGGCCTTGACCTTGTCTGCAGGCGAGAACTCCTGTTCGATGTAATCCTTGTAGTCATCAATCCGACTTCGGCGGCTCGATGTCCATAACTTGGTCTATCAATGGCGGGGGTTTCCATGTGCTCGATCATTCTTGAGGGATTAAGCAAAGCGATTTTCCTCGGCGATCTTGGATAAGTAGTGCGCTCGCATGTTGCCTTTCGGTCAATCGATCATTTCCCAAGAACTTGAAATTTTTCAAGATTTCCTTGACTAGCTCACAGTACTTAACCAAGGTAGGATGGTGTACCATATATTCCCCCTGGACTTGATTCACAACTAGCTGTGAATCCGAGTACTTGTGACCGCTTCTACCCCATATCCGTTGCGAGCTCGAGCCGGCGATCATTGCTTCATATTCGGCAACATTGTTGGAGGCGGGGAAATTTGAGCAGGAGAGCTAGCTCAAAGCTCTACGTGATTTCATCGGGAGCTACGAGAAGGATGCCGGCTCGCTCCGACTTTGCTCGCCCCATCCACATAAAGATCCCGGTGGTCGGGGTTGTGGCAATTGTTTACTCGGGCTCCACCTGCTTGGTCTCGAGAATCTTTATCTTTGGGTGAAGCTTGTTTCGACCAAGAAGTCGGCCAAGGCTTGTGCTTTGATTGCTCGCTTTGGGCAAGTAGTCTATGTGGAACTTCGGTGAGCTCGATCGACGGTTGAGCAATGCATGATGTATCGGGTTTGTGGAGGACTTTCTTGCGATGGTGCGTGCGTGTATACTATGATTATATGTGCGAGAAAAATAAGCCCTTAATTTTCGGGCGGCTATGACAAGCGAGTAGGCTAATTTTTCAACATTAAAATAACGACCCTCAGCGGGTGAGGGCCTTAGATACATAGTACAGGTTTTTGGATATCTAGTTCCTCCCTAACTAAAAGCGGCCACGGCACAGTCAAAGTGGCTGCTAATACAAATAAAGGCTCAGGGCATGGGGGCGCTGAGAGAGGTGGTTTGCCAAGATATTCCACGCTGCTCGAGGGCCTTGGCACGATCGTATTCCACTCAAAACCCTTGTTGCCGCTTGAGAACCTTGAAGAAAGGGAGGCATTTTTCGGTGACCAGAGATGAAGCGGCTAAGGCAATGACTCTGCCGTTTAAGCGCTGGATGTGCTTGATGCGGTAAAGGGCGCTTCATGTCGGCAGGGCTTGTATCTTCTCCGGGTTGGCCTCTATGCCGCGCTGGTTGACCATGAATCCCAGGAATTTCCCTGCTCGGACCCCGAAAGCGCATTTACTCGGGTTCAGCTTCATGTTATGCTTGCGCAGGTTGGCAAATGTCTCAGCCAAGTCAAGAGTATGGTCGCGGCCCTTGGTTTTGATGACCATGTCATCTATGTAAGCCTCCATATTTCTGCCGATTTGAGAACCAAAAACCTTGTTGACCATGCTTGGTAAGTGGCTCTGCATTTTTCGGGAAGGGCATCATTTTGTAACAATAGAGGGCCGGAATTTGTCTTCGCCTTATCTGCTCGTTCATTTTGACTGGTGGTAACGATGCAGCGTCCGAGGCGAGCATCTCGAACCCGGCTATAGAGTCGACAAGCACATCGATGCGGGCAGTGGATAACAATCTTTCGGGGCAAGGCTTTGTTTAGGCTGGTGAAGTCCACGCACATCCGCCATTTATCATTTGCCTTTTTGACCATCACCACATTAGCTAGCCAGGTCGGGTATTGAATCTCCTCAATGATGTCTGCCTTTAGGAGTTTTTCGACCTCTGCTTTGATCGCGACATTCTTCTCGGGTGAATACTGTCTTGGTCGCTGTTGGATAGGCCGGAAAGCAGGGTCAACATTGAGGTCGTGGCGGGCAATGCTCTCACTTATGCCCCTCATGTCTTCAACCGTCCAAGCGAACACATCCAAGCTGTTCTTTAACAGTTCAATCAATCTTGCCCGAGCTTCAGGAGGCATGGCCTTCCCGATTTTGATTTTTTGCTCGACCTCTTCCAGCTCGCCCTCTGGTTGAATATCGGGCTCGTCCCGGACTTGCAAGGTGTCCATCTCAATATCTTGTGACTTGGGGCGCTTTTCCTTGCGTCTAGAAGAGCCTGGGGCCAGAGCTTGTCCGGATGGCTCTACTGGAGCTTGCTCGGGAGACTCTATCTCCATGGGCTCAGCCGCTTCATGTGTCTCCCCGAGCTCGATATTGTTGATGGAAGTGGACGCTGGGGTAGGCTCAGCGGAAACCGTTGCAGCCCGATCGGGAAGGTCCACAATCGGTTTAGGGACTGCATCTGACTGATCGGGAATGTCCACAATCAGTTTCTGTTTTTTCTTCTGAGTTTCCCGGACATACTCCCACATTGCTCGGGGTTTGCTGTTGAGGATCCCCACTCCATTTTCTGTATAAAACTTGGCTTTCTGGTGGGGAATGGAGGTGACCATCTGGAATTTGGCCATTCTTGGGAGCACCTAAAATGCAGTTGTATGCCGATTTTAGGTCGATCACCAAGAATGTGATCATCTCAATCCGTGTTTGGGCCCCATCACCCATGAATACCTCCAGCTCGATCGTGCCTTTAACCCCCACCTGGTGATTGGTAAAGCCTTCGAGCTTTCCCAAATACGGCTTGAGCATGGTGTCTGGAAACTCCAATCCCTTGAAGCAGGAATAGTACATGATGTCCCTGCATGCTCCCGTATCTAGCAAAGACTACGTGAACACGCCGGTTGTTGGCGAGGCGGGGAAATGACCGAGGCTGCTCGGATGCCAATGGAGTGCTCGCCCGGCTCGGCTGCGAGAAAAACATATCTTTCTGCTCCCACATTGTATTCTTTGGGCGTTGATCGCCCTAGATAAGGAATATATATGTTTCAGGCGTGTGTTGGGACGGGAGCTCCTCTGGATCATGTTTATCACCCCGAATCGAGGGGCACGGCCACCTCTTCCTCTTGGGGGTCTTCCTTGATCATTGTTGGCGTTGTTTCCTTCGCCCTGGTCTTTTTTGAAGCGGTCTAACTTGCCCGCATTGATCAGCTTTTGGATTTCCCTCTTCAACACCTTACACTTCTCGGTGGTGTGGCGGTGCGTGGTGGTATTCCGATATTTCGTGTTGTCAGAGTATAATCGAGCTCGGGGTCGAAGAGGATAGGGGATAGGCGAGCATCTCCCACCTGGAGCATGATCTCTTCCCGCGTAGTGTTTAACGGGGGCGAGCTTCTACGAGCAACCTTTGCAGGGAGTGGATGATTTCCTCTGTCTTTGCTCGGCGGCGGTGGCTCGGGCTCACAGTCGGTGGCGAGGCCAAGCTGCCATGAGCCTTGTCTTTGTTTTTGGCTTTATCCGCCTTGACGCTCTCGGTCGAGCAAAAAAGATGAGAGTTTGCAAGCAACTCTGCCTTGGAAGCCCCCGGGTTCATTGCTAGCATAGTCTTCAGTGGTCCCGCCCTCATGTTGTTGAGATAGCAAAAGGTGATCTCAGGGTCAGCAGTCGCGGTCACTGCTCGAGCATCTCCTCGAACCTTTTCGGTGCTTCTTTGTATGATTCGTTATCTCCTGCTTAATCTTAGCAAGGTCGAGCGGTTCTTTGGGGTTGGGCTGCATTGCGAATTCCTCCAAGAACTTCTCCCGAACCTTGCCCAGCTCCCAATGGATCCCCGGGGAACTCTGCCCAGCCAGGCTTGCGCCTTTCCCTGGAGGGCTCCCTCGAATGCCCGCATTTTCAAGGCTTCAATGTCTGTGACCATCCGAATTTGTGCTTCGAATGATCGAAGCCAATCGCTTGCTCGAGTCTTCCCGAAATATTTGTCGAACTGCGGGAAGATGACCCCTTGCGCGGGTGGCGCATTCTCAATCTCTAGAGTGAAAGGGCTGCCCTCTAGTGGCTTAGTGGCCCCATAGCCGGGCTTGGCCACGGCTAGGCTTGCCATTTGTTTCGCCATGTCCCTTTTCATGGCCTCCATTTTCTCGGATAGCCGTTTCTCCACATCTTCTGTCAACCTAGAAGAATGGGCAGGGTCCGAGTGGTCGCCGCGCACATGCAGGCCCAAGGTGGGTGCGAATGAGGATCCAACCTCCTGCGTGATGCGGGCTTTGTACTTTGGTCGATGTGCTTCTACCTCGCCGCATTCACGACCTCTACGGCGGCCATGACTTTCCTCTCGGGAATAGTGCTCATGATGATGATGGCGTCGTTGTGAATGATGCTGACGGCTGTATCTGCTTTCAGCCTGGTCGTCAGCCCGCTTTATCGCCTCCACTCGCTCAGACGGTATGTGGATGATAGAGGGCATGCGTCTGCTTGGCGCGGGCAACTGTTGGGAGGCAGGGCCATCTCCAACAGGTGCCGGATTGCTAAGCGCCGGCATCGCCATATCTGCAACTGGCACCGGGGCATGGCCCAATGCGAGCAATTGCTGATTGAGTGCATACATCTTACTATAATACTCCGCCTGAACTTGCATAGCAGCAGCTTGTTGCTCGGGGTTTTGTCCGGGCAGATTTATGTGGCTGCCACATTTTTCTGGCGGTTAAGGCTGCATCTGAGATCTGTGGCGAGCATCTCGCCTCTCATTGATAACCGATGCGGCATCGCGTTGGCTTGCAGCGGCTTTGGCCGGCATCTGGGAGACTTGCCCCTCCACAAGTGGCACCTCATTGCCTTGGATTATGCGCCTACTGACCACCTTTTGGTTTCTGGTTTGCACCCCGTGCGGTGCCCTTGGGGGAGGGTTGTTTCCAACTTGGTGGCTGCCAGCCTGTTGATTGCTTGCGGTGGCATGGTGTTTGCTACCCTTTCCAGCCATTGCAATAGAGAAAAGTTGAAAGTTTTTACCGGAAAAATTTGGAAGGAAGTGATGAAACTTCGTTTCAGACGAACCAAGCGATGTGGCAAAATGCACTGCTTGGGCCGTCCTTGAGATGGGTAGGATATACGGGCTTATAATCGTCCTCCTTGAGCTGTTCAAGATCACAAACACGAGTGGAGTGCAAGGCAAGGCCTCGCTGAAACCCCTCGGCGTGAGTAAGTATCAGTGATTGTCAAAGATGAATTGAGAATGAGGCTCAAGAAAGTGTGTGTACCTTGTTGATAATTGTGGAGAGGTATTTATAGGCCTTCAAGGTGATTGAATCCGTCTAGGATTCGGTTTCCATAATTGGCGAGATAATCAAGGAGGAAATCCCATGATTATAGGCGCGAGGCGGTTGACAGCGTAGTTATAGGAGTTGATAAGGCAGGTATTCTGCCTAAACATGGAAACCTTTGACTTGCCTTGGAAAGCAAGCTACCAGCGTCTCATGCTCGATGTGTGCTCGGGCGAGCAAGGCTATTACATTTATGTTGATCCACGAACTTATTGTAGGTCGAAGATCGGCCCCAAGTCGAGGCGAGCAAGGCGGTGCTCGACCCGAGCAAGGTAAAATCGATTCCTTTGCTAAGCATGTATGATTCCAGTCATGGCCCACAGTCGGACGAGGCAAGGCCTTTGCCCGCCCGGGTTTGAGTGAGGGTTATCTTTGCTCGGTGCTCGGGTCTCATTTTGCTCATTGGGCGTGGGCCCCAAGGTGTGCTCGTGATTGGCACGTGATGCTAACTCGTGCCTTGCTCGTGACCCGGTTTGGGCCGGGTATATCAGTAGTAACGCTAACTTTTGAAGTTTTTGATATTAAAAGTTTAACATCAAAACTTTTTAGATAGAAATATTATTTTATGGACTTTTAAATTAGAAAATCTTTTGGGGAGACTTATTGATAGTGTTTCCTAAAAAAGGTACACAGATAATATAAGTATAAAATAAAAAAATACACACACACACACACACAAGTAAGGTGCCGATACCCCATAACATAGTAACCCTGATCATTTTTAGGGCATTCATTTTAGATACAAATAATTAACTTAAAGATTTTGAAATCAAATAGTTGTTTATATGGCTCTCATTGAATGGTATACGATATGAAGGCAAAAACTGTATTTTTTATAAATCGGATCATTTTTATCCGAGCTATCGTGTACTTATGGGTTGAGTTGTGAGAGAGTGTAGCTCAGTTTACTAATTAAGATCCGTAATACGGTCTTCTATTAAACTTACTCTAAGATGAATGACACATGCCAAACATATCTAATTTTTCTTCCTAGTAAACCCTTTATATTGGAATTGGACCAGATCGAAACGGTGCAATGACTTTAGGTTTTCATAAGGTAAAACCCGTAAAACTAATTTATTTAATTAGCTAGGAGCAAGATAATTGTCTTTTCGACTAACTATAATGGGAAAGCATGCAAAAGGAAACAGTGATCACCACTGCCAAAAAGGTCCAGTAATGAACTAAAAGTGTCTTGCCCAATTTGGAGAGGGAGTAGCCACCAAAAAAGTAATTATGAGATAGAAATTATAAAAAACCTTAAATTCAAATTGTGATTGATTAAGAGTAACCAAGTTGGCAATATGATTCAATGGTGGCTTTCGATATTGAGTTACTGTAAACACTTTTTGTAGATAAGGTTAACTTGATCGCTCGAATCAAAAGACTATACTAATTAGAACTAATTAGTTCATGTAATCAAATAGGGCGTTTGGTCTAGTGGTATGATTCTTGCTTTGGGTGCAAGAGGTCCCGAGTTCGATTCTCGGAACGCCCCAATTATTCCCTTTTAACTTAACAAAAAACTTTAGTTAAACTTTTAAGATATACTAAACTTTAAAAAAAAAAAAAAAGTGATTTTAATGAAACATTCCAAAGAAAATGACAAAACAGATTGAGTACTAGAAAAGATTTTATCAACCCTTTTGTGTAGACTATTACAAAAGGCAATAATTTCAAAATGGTACAATATTATGAGTTCAAGTTTAAGATATTTTTTTAAGTTTTAATTTTAATATCATCAGATCTAATTTACTTAAAACTTGTTATCTTTTAATTAATTTTATCATGTTCTAAGTAATAACATGAAGACAAATGATATTACGAGCTAGAGCTTGTGATATTAATACGAGCTTTAGTGTTCGAGCCGTTGGATGATTAAGTTGATGGTGATTTGGAATATCTACATCCTTATTTAGAAAATACTCTATTTGATCTAACAGTGTAAAAATTTTAGTAGGTTTGATCTAACAGCACTAACACTCAAGCTTGTAATTAATAATATCACAAGCTCTAGCTTGTAATATCATAGCTCTAGCTTGTATAAAGTTTTTAAAAGTTTATGTATAGTGAATATATAATTAATATGTCTATAATGATCGAAAATTAAATTGATGACATGGCGTGGTGATGTATATAAATCTTTTAAGAATAGATTTTCTGTAAGACCGTCTTACGGATCTTAATTCGTAAACAAAACTTCATTCTCTCACAACTCAAACCATCAACATACGATAGGTCATGCCATGTAAAGAGAATCTATCTTACAAAAAATATATGTAAAATTGTTTTAACAAGTATTTATCATTTTTTAAAAGATTGATGATTGGAGATGCTTTAGGTGACGGCCTAAACATTAATGAATTATTGGTTTAAATGACAATATAACTGTTCAAATTAATTACCACCAGTAAGATAGATCTTCGTAGTCATGATTTCTTCTTTGGTGGCTACAGCTTCTCCAAAATGTCACTAAAAAAGACATAATATTGTTTTTTCTAAGTGCTTATCAACATTATTATCTTACCTTCCACTACTTTAATTAATTTATCAAATCCCCAAACACAGTAACTATTTCTTTTCCTCTATAAAATCTTACGTTTTTTCTCTCACTCCGTCATATTTTCTCGATATAGGTGCGCCCTAAAATAATCCCTTGTCTTTGCCAAAACTTATTATTAATTGTTTTAGCTACTAATTAAATAAGTTTTTTTCTTATTTTTATTTATTTTCAGATTTCACTGCATGAATTAGAAGTTTTATCAACATGAAGATTGTGCTAGTATTATTTGTAGCCATGGTTTTGATAATGGGAAATCCTCGAGCCAATGCAGGTAGGATATTTATAGAGGATCGTAAGTTTGTGACCGATCGAAAAGCGAGTGTTGGAGGAGGAGAAGGAGGCTCAAATGGAAAGAAAGGAGCTGAAAATGAAGCTTCAAACTCTCCTAAAGCCGCTGAAAACGATGGGTACGGACAAGGTAAAGACTCATCCATCGACAGTCACCATTACTTTCCTTGTGCTAAGCAATCCGAGTGTAATAATGCAAACAAAACCTGAAGGGAGAATAATCCGATTTCAAGTTGTTGGAGTTATGGAAAGTTGATGGGTAATTTAAGCTATTTGTAGAAAGTTAAGGGTGTAGGTAAGCTTGTAGCAAATAATGTGAGATGATTTTGTAGCCAAAGTATGTAAGGCACAAGACAATTTCACAAAACACGGTTGTTAATATTTGATATGGTCGTGGCCTTCTGTTTTCTGGTGGATAGATTTGGTGTCTTGACAATTGTGCTACCATATACATAGGTCTCGCAATTGGGTTGGAGCGGGTTAGAGTGTGTAATGGGTTGAAGTGGGTTGTGACCCGGCTTAACCCAATTAATAAATGAGTTAAATGGATTTGGTTAAATCGGATCGACCCATTTATTTATTTATTATTTATTTTTTGAGAAATTCATTTATATATAAAATAAAATATATCCCACCACTTTTAACTCATCATCTATAAAAAAATAATTTCAAAAAATTAAAAAAACTATTTTAAAAAGTAAAAATCTTTGTGCCCTCCTGTTGTCACTGATTCACTTAACGAGTAAACTCCTTGGAAATTTCAAACCACCCCCCCCACATGCCGTACTTCCCCCTTCCCCTTCTCAGCAATCAGTTATAAACAAAAAATTGTGTACAATGGTCTTACGGATATTTTTTATAAAACGGGTCATCTTTACACAATCAATCATTTATTGGTGGATTGAGCTGTAAGAGAGTAGAGCTATATCTTACGAATTAAGATCCGTAAGACAGTCTTACATGAGACATATTCTCAGTTATATCCCTCTCTATCTCACTCTCCCCCCCCCCTCTCTCTCACACACGCACGAAGTCAAAACACAAACAAAAAGATTTCAAATTAACACTTCGAAGACATTGAAAAACATATACAATTATTAAATCGGAATCGGCCTGCAAAACTAGAGTTCCGTCAATTGAGGACAACATCAAGATGGATAGTGATACATAGACGATGTTGTTACAAGGGAGACCGCAATGATGAGAACATAAAAGAATTCTCCCTCGATCCTCCCCCATTCTCAACAAATAAAGTTCACCGACCTCTAAACTAGCATTGTTGCTGTAGAGGTGAGAGAGATCAACAGAGGGGGTGAGAGAATTTAAGAAAATATTGCGACAACTGGTGTAAGGAGTTCATCGGAGCTTTTGGATAAGGAGGCTGGGATGGGGAAGGGCAACGCTTGGGGCGTTGATGAAGAGAGAAGCAAATGGGTTGGGTTAGGTGGGTTTCTGGGTTTAAGCAAGTTAACGGATTAAACCCAACTTAACATGTGAGATTTGATGGGTTAAGATAAGTAACCCGTAAATATTAATGGGTTGGGTTGGGTTGGGTTTCTGGATATATATATATATATATATATATATATATATATATATATATATATATATATATATATTAAACACGTTTAGGATACCATTTTAAAATACTATTTTCATAAACATAGTAATTAGAAAAAATGATAATTTTACCCTATAAAAACAATAAGTCTTGCTTCTAATTTGATACATATAACTTTAAATATATATATATATATATATATATATATATATATATATATATATATATTAAACACGTTTAGGATACCATTTTAAAATACTATTTTCATAAACATAGTAATTAGAAAAAATGATAATTTTACCCTATAAAAACAATAAGTCTTGCTTCTAATTTGATACATATAACTTTAAATATATAGTAATAGAAGTATTTCATTGATTTTTCTTAACTAATTTTTTATAAAAAATATATATTCTCATTTTCTATTATTTTAAATTTTTAGAGACTAAAATTGTCAAAACTAACTAGTAACTACTACGTTCCCTCTTTTTTCCTTTGAGAAATAAAAAAAATAAAATTAATAAACTTGAAAATCCTAAGATAATGACAAACATCTATTTCGCACGGTCAACTTTCTCCTCCTCCTCATATAGCAATATAAGAGCATCACCATTGTTGCTTCTTCTTACTCATTTTCTTAACTCGGTCTCACTATCAATTATATATTTTTATTTTCTTATCCAATTAACAATATATCTTCCCATTGTATAATCTTTTTAACATCTTCTTAGTTGGGTCTCACTGTCACCTCATTAACTTTACACTTCAATCTTATTTGTATATTTTTCAACAAATAAATTTATTTAACGTTATTTAATATATTTCATATTTAAATATTATGTATAAATAAATAAATTTATAAATTCAAACATAAATTAATTTATAAATATTAAATTAATCATAAATTATATAATTTAAAGAGATGATGAAAAAATGAAAGAGAAAATAAAGAAGTTGTGGTGTAAATAAAAAAGATTGTGATGGTATATTTATAGGGGAGAATGAAAGGAAATTTACAAAAAAAAAAAATCTTTCAAAAAAATTAAAAACCCACCCACCCCACCCCACATAAATACAACCCCCCCACACACACACACACACCCGCCTCCTCCCTCTCCCCAAAATACATCTTCTTATTTAGGAAGAATTTTTTTCTCACTCCTAGGTGGCCCCAATGTGGCATGCTAAGAATATATCTACCATTGTTGCACTTAACCTTCTTAATAGGAAGAAGGTTAAGAAGCAATAATGGTGTTGCTCTAACAACAAAACAAAAAAAAAGTAACTCTCATGTAAGATGGTCTTACAGTCTTAATTCAAAACACAGCGCTATCCATGTTAAATAGGTCAAAATTCAGAAATTTCAGCGCCACCCATCAAATTTTAAATTAAAACCATCACTTTTGACATTAGTGTCGTTTTTTTGCTTTAAGAGTGTCACTTTTGCCTTAAAAATGTCACTTTTGGTATTTAAAGTGTAGTACTTACAAAAAAAATATGTCACTTTTTGGTCTTGAATGTGTCACTTTTGCCGCTAAATGTGTCACTTTTGCCTTTAAACATCACTTTTAGTCCCTCAATGTGTACGTAATTATGTATGAAAGTCTGTTACGTTTTGCACTTTGAATGTGTCATTTTTGTTTTTAAATGTGTCACTTTTGCTGTTAAATGTGTCACAGATAGTCCCTCAATGTGTCATTATGTATGAAAATGTGTCACATATTGGCCTTAAATGTGTCATTTTTGTGCTTAAATGTGTCATTTTTATCTTAAATATGTTACTTTTGGCACTATAAGTGTCACCTTACATCTGTAACGAAAATTATTACTTTTTTTCTTGAAGGCGTCAGTGTCATTTTTGTCGTTAAATGTGTCACTTTTGACCACGAAGTGTTAATTTGCATTAGGCTTAAATTGCAATTTGGTCACCCTACTTTTTCATTTTTTACAACATGATCACTCTATAATTTTTTTATATTTCATCATTGTACTTGGCAACGTATAACACGTCAATCACTCCATCCAAAAAAATTGGATGGAAAGCTTTAAAATTTTAGAGAAACCCGAAAATATCTTTCGTTCCCACTTATGTTGTTTCTTCTCATCATTATCCCCATTACTATCATCCAACACCTCATCACCGGAACTCCCTTCGTTGCCTCTGCAGCCCCTGGGACCCCCGCCATTTTTATGATTTTAGTTGAATGGTTGTAACAAAGATTATCATTTCCCCCAATCTTGAACACTAAAAGTTTTTTTGATAAACGAGCCATTAAATGGCATCACTCCGTGAAAATTGTTCTGTTCAAGATTCAAGTACTTTAGTCCCTTCATTTCTGTAATAAACTTGGGGATCGTGTTGTTGAAATGATTTGAGCCAAGATCGAGGTGCACTAGCTCCGGTAAGGCCGCCATTGATTCCGACAATCCCAGATAACAAATTTGATGATAATGAGAGTTTTTTTAGAGATAATAGGTCGCTAAACGAAGTGGGTATTTCTCCGATGAGGTGATTTGAGGAAAAATTTAAGCTTTGGACTTAAACCTTTGTGACAAAATTAAACCTTTGTATTAGGTGACAAAATTACGATTTAGGTGACAAAATTACGATTTAAACCTTTGTATTAAAAATGAAGTTAATCAAAGTTTTAAATTGATTTAGGATTAAAATGCAAAGTTGGAGAAAAAGGATTTTGACATCTAAGTTCTGAAAGTTTAGGGGCACCATATAAAACATGGAGAGTACCAAGGCAAATAGTTGTAGTTTTCATTAATGTGGTGGCACGCTCACAATCTGCCACGTGTCATTTTTATTGGTTGAAGCTTCCATTCATTTCATTCATCATGTTACTTTCCCTGCCTTCACCCTTTAACCCGTGAGATTTTGAAATGGGTCCGGGTTGGGTTGTTCCATCTCATCTCTTCTCTTTTAGCTCACTCTTCTCTCTCATTTTGACATGTTTCTTAATGATTAACCTGTGGTTTTTGTAAATGTATTACTCATCATCAAACAAAACACATCTCTATTTTCTTTCCTATTTGAGGCTTCATTTTACAGATTGAGAACCGTATGACGGTCAAACACAAGTTTTTGTCAATAAAAAAAGTAAGTTTCTCTCCTTACTTGTCTCTCTCTTCTCCGTCCATTTTCTGGCTTCAATGCTAGAAACATTTGCCCCTTCTTTTCCCTTGTGAGACTCGCCTATGTTTGTCGTCCATTACTCCCACACTTGATAGTCATGGAAGCATCAGGTATCAATTTCAGTCCATCCTTTCTCCTGATTTCATCTTCTCTTTCTCTCTCTCAAAGTTTAATTTCATATCTCATTCTATCTCTCAAAATTCAATTGAAAGAATGCTAACTGTAAGGGCAAAATAGGCATGACCTATTTTGGTATTGTTTTTACCTTTCTTGGTCCTAAAGTTTAGGTGCATTTTTGGAAACAAAATATTCATAGTATTTTGGTTTTCTTGGTCCTAAAGTTTAAGTGCATTTTTGGAAACAAAATATTCATAGTATTTTGGTTTTTTTAGGCCTAAAGTTTAGGAGTATTTTTGGACACACAATCTTGGCAAAAATCCTTTCCTAAAAACGTGTCTAAGAGTCCTTGTTTATTTGGTAATAGAATCTAGGAATTAATGTAGTTTATTTAATTACCAATTCAAATCATTTACCATGTTGGAATTTGTTTCATAATTCATGTGTAGGTCTCCTCCTCATATAAATAAAGGACACTGCTTAGAGGCAGAATACAACGAAACAGAGATAGTGCAGAGCATAGAAGAGCAGCATATTCAGATCATACAGAAAATTCAAAAAGTTGCTGGAATTTGAATGCATTTCCGAATGCTGTAACATCCGGAACTACATTGACCTGTTGGCTGTTTGTCTTCCTAGTTTTTCTAGGAAGTTGATTTTTTAATCTCACATTTTCTATACCCTTTGTTTCTGTGGATTTTGCTCTCCAAGACTTGTTGTCTTGTGAGAGTTTTTGGTTTAGTGATTTTACATTTTATCTTGATAGTGAAATTTTTTTGGCCATAAGGCTAGGTTTACAAGCATAGACTTGTAAGCTGTTTGGTAAACCTTTTGTGCTTAATTCCTGCTTTAGAAGTAAAGTCTTCTGTTGTTATTAATTTTCTGACCAATGCACCTTCCAGTGTAGCTTCTGTGCAAGCTATATTAGGAATTGCATTGACAGTTTTGTGAATCCTAGCTACTGTTGATTCTTACAATTGGTATCAGAGCCTCCTCTTGACGTCACTAAGAGAAGATTCTGGTTTTAGCCATGATGGATTCCCAATATGAGAATTTTGTTCGTCCTCCTACATTAATGAATACGAATTACTCAAATTGGAATGTTGAGGAATTTGATTTTGATGAAGAGTCAATGGCTCTTTTAACAACCAAGTTTTAAAATATTTTGAAAGTCAAAGGACAAAATAGATCTCCATCTTCAAACTCCAAAACTACTTTCAAACATGAGTCTATTAAGGTTGTTCTCAAAAAAAATTATTTCCAAACCACTGAAAAATATTTTACCAACCCTTTTGCTAAATAGTCTACAACAAGTGATAAAAATATTGATTCTATTCAATGTAGAGCTTGTCAAGGGTTTGGTCATTATGCTAATCAATGTGTTAATACTTTGAGAAATAAGGGTTTGAATTTTTCTGCTACTCTGAGTGACAGTGATGATGAAGATCCAGGTGATCTCATCACTCTCACTGATGTATACAACTCTCAAACTGATCTTGCAGGTTTTTCAGCTGATGTACCTCCGAATGTACCTGCATAACAAACTACATCGGAAGCTACATCGGACAGAAGCTGGGATGACTTTCGTTGCTTTAACTCTTCAGTCATTGAAGATGATGCAGAATCTGAAACAAAACTGCTTGAAGCTTATAAAGAGGGCTTTTCAAGTTACATTACTTAGAAAGACAAATGATACACTCAATAAAGTTAATGAAGATCAGAAAGAATGTATCACTAGACTAGAGTGTTTGCTTAGTAAGAAGGGTGTAGAGCTTGAAAATCTGAAAGAAGAACTTATCAAAGCTAATGAGACCGTGGCAAAATGGACTTCAAGTCAACACAAAATGGATGATATGTTGATATCCGGGAATAATGGTAAGTCTGGTCTTGGATTCTTGCCAAAGACATTTGTTAAAAAAGGTGAAGGTACATCTTCTGAACCAAAACAATTTACACAAAATTTTCAAGAACCAGATTTCTTTGAAAAACAAAAAACTAGAAAAAAAAACTTTATGTGTCATTACTGCCACAAACCTGGTCATATCCAACCCTTTTGTTACCTGAAAAAAGCAGTCTATGATGAGGAGATTAGGCAAGCATACCTGTCCAGAATTAAAGAGCACGATGCAAAGATCCGGCTACATCCAAAGCTACATCGGCCAAAAATGTTCAGAAAAGTTTGGGTTCCTAAAAGACATTCAGACTTTGTTCCAGAATCACATAATTCAGAAGTTGAAAATCTAAAAATTCAGCAAATACGGATGCAGCTGCATCACAAACTACATCAGAAGATGCATCGGTCAAAACTTTTGCAAAATTTGAAAATGAATCCTAAAATGTTGAAACTACTCCCATTGTGACTGATCGAAACCACGATATTCCTAGCCGTATATAGAAAAATCATCCAATCTCTCAAGTGATAGGTAATATTCATGATGGCATATCCACGAGGAGAAAAGGTAAGATTGATTCTCACAAATTAGCGTGCTTATCAAAATAGTTTTGAAAGAAGTCTTGTTACTTTTAGTAGTTAGTTTTAGTAATTAGTTTAATTTAGTTTTTTTTAATTAGAAAATTTTTCTAGAGTCCATCATATTTTTGCTTTTATTGCTTGCTTTTTAGATATGACTCTACAACTTTTATGGATGCACCAAATGATCAAAGATTATGAGCTATACATTGATGTGTTAACCGTGCATTGTGATAACACCAATGCAATTTGTATAGCACAAAAATTCAATTCAGCATTCTTGAACAAAACACATTAATATAAGACACCACTTTATTAGAGACTTGGTTGAATAAGGAATTGTTTGCATTGAACATGTTGGGATTGAAAATCAACTTGTTGATATTTTTACTAAAAGTCTATATTTTGAAAGATTTTCCAATCTTTGGAAATCTCTTGTGTTATGTGTGCCATTTGACTTTACACTTAGTTTTAAAAAAATAGGCATGATTGCATTTTGTCTTTAGAGGGCACTCTAGATCATTTGACTCAAATGTTTGTGTCTTTTGTTGTTGCTTGGGAATTGCATTCAAAATCAATTGTGACTATTGGTTTATGATTGTCTCTCTCTCTCCCAGTTCTTGAACATATTTAAAGATCACCAAGGAAAGAGCTATCTAAAGTACAAGGGTTGTAACATCTTATCTTGGTACTATGGAACTTTGCTTCTCATAGATTGATCTTGAGAAAAATGGATACCCTTGGAAAAGTGTGAAAGCTACCTAAAGGAAAATAGCTACCTATGAACAAGCTTTGTTGTCATTCTCTCTTGGGACTATGAATCTTTGGATTTCATGGGTTGACCTTATGCAAAATGAATTTCCCTTGGTAAATAGTGTGAAAGGTTCCTAGTGACATGTTTTGTATAACTTGAAATAAAGTAGAGCTATACTCCTAGGGAAATAAAGTACCTATGGATTTTTGTGATGAAAAAATTATGATCTTGGGAGGGAAATATGGTTGAGAAAACAAAAAATGTAAAAATGAACATAAAATCACAATTTTGGCGAATGCATCTCCCAATGCAGCTGCATCAGGAACTACATCACTTTGATCTGGTCTTTATCACTTGTGTGTGATTGCATTATTCTTTTGCCTAGCTTTTTGTAATCATGTTTTTAGGCATAAAATTTTAGGACATGCATTGTTGGTAAGGATATCAGATTGATGAATTTTTGTCCTAAAATCACACTGTGCAAATCAATTTCCAAAAAATCTCCATGTTGAAAAATATTTAGTGGATGTCTAATTTTTGTGTGGAACTAAGAGGTATTGACTCTAGATATGAGGTGCTCAGTTATTGCTAGGGGTGTGATCAAGTCATAGTGAACACTTAATTGTGTTTTTCAAAATCTTGGATTTTTGAAAATTCCTAAAAGATTGTTTCTCCTCTTCTTTCTCCGGTCAAATAGGAGGAGAGAGGTCAAGTGTTCCTATTTCTGGTGATGATGATGATGACTCTGATTCCTTGTATGCATGTGATTGCATCATTGGTAAATTCTGATATGTTCTTAGTAAATGATTTTTAATTTTATACCTTGCACAAATTTAGGGGGAGATGAGATTTTCTAACCAATGCAGGTTAGATGGTTTGATTGGTGTTGAATAAACACTTGTCATTTGATTTGACCAGAAAGGCTCAACAAATGGGGAGATTGTAAGGGCAAAATAGGCATGACCTATTTTGGTATTGTTTTTACATTTCTTGGTCCTAAAGTTTATGTGCAAGTTTGGAAACAAAATATTCATAGTATTTTGGTTTTCTTGGTCTTAAAATTTAGGTGCATTTTTGGAAACAAAATATTCATAGTATTTTAGTTTTCTTGGGCCTAAAGTTTAGGAGTATTTTTGGACACATAATCTTGGCAAAAATCTTTTCCTAAAAACGTGTCTAAGAGTCCTTTTTTATTTGGTAATAGAATCTAGGAATTAAGGAAGTTTATTTAATTATCAATTATAATCATTTACCATATTGGAGTTTGTTTCCTTAGTCATGTGTAGGTCTCCTCATCATATAAATAAAGGACACGGCTCAGAGGCAGAATACAACGAAACAGAGAGAGTGCATAGCATAGAAGAGCAAAGATATTCGGATACGAAAATTACAAAAAGTTGGAATTTGAATGCAGTTCTGAATGATGTAACATCCGGAACTACATTAACCTGCTGGCTGTTTGTCTTCCTAGTTTTTCTAGAAAGTTGATTTTTTAATCTCATGTTTTCTGTACCCTTTGTTTCTGTGGGTTTTGCTCTCCAAGACTTGTTGTCTTGTGAGAGTTTTTGGTTTAGTGATTTCACATTCTTTTTTGTAAAACAATTCATCTTTATAGTGAAATCTTTTTCGCCATAAGGTTGGGTTTACAAGCATAAGCTTGTAAATTGGTTGGTAAACGTTTTGTGCTTAATTCCTGCTTTAGAATTAAAGTCTTCCGTTGTTATTAATTTTCTGACCAATGCACCTTCCAGTGTAACTACTGTACACAGTGTAGCTTTTGTACAAGCTACATTGGGAACTACATTGACAGTTTTGTGAATCCTAGCTACTGTTGATTCTTACACTAACCCAATTATTTAGCGTTTTGTTTCCAAACCAGAGGATAAATTTCACATCTAATTTTATTTTTATTTGTGATTTTGGATGAGGGCAAATTTGCGTTGAGGTGTTGAAGGTGTGGGAAGAACGTAAAAGAGGAAAGAAACGAAGGAAAAGGAAGGAAATAATGGAGGATACTTTGGTCCAGCACTAAGAGGGCCTAAACGAGCATTGTGAAAACGTTTTGGTTTTCAAAACGGAGCGTTTGAAACGCAACACTGAAACAAATTTCTTTGCAATAACTATTGTATCATTCGGATGTTGGCAAATCAAAGATTAAAGAGTTATGCGATAAACTCACAAAGTAAGGGCCTGTTTTATTTGGCTTATTTGGAAGTGCTTATGACTTGTGACTTATTATAAGTTGTTTTTGAAGCGTTTGATTTCACTTATGGTAAGATAAGTCATAAGTCATGTACAAGCCACTTAAAGCACATGTAAGACCATAAGTTGTGCACTAAGCCTAGTGCTTAATTCAACTTTTCAAAAACATATGAGTCCTCTTTTTTATTGAAATTTTATATATTCCAATATTACCCTTCTTAATAATAGTAATAAAAACAAAAAGTAATAATTATTATAATAAATAATAATAATAAAAGGAATTATAATATTATTAATAAATAATAATATGACAAATGATAATAGTTTTAATAATAATAACATAATAAATATAGTATTAATAATGATAAATAGAATTAATAATAATAATAATAATACTAAAAATTAATATTAATAATAATATAGTAAAAATAATCGTAATAATAATAAGTAGTAATAATAATAAAAGTAATATTAATATCAATGTTATAATAATAAAATCAAATATTAATAATAATAAAATCAAATGATAATAATAAGTAAAAATATTAAAATAAATAAAATTAATATTATTATTAATATAATATAATAAATACTAAAATTAATAAGTAATAATAATAATAAAACTAATATTAATGTTAATACAATTATAATAATAATTATAAAGGAAATAATAATAAAGGCAATGATATTGATAATAATAATAGTAATAATTAATAATAGTGATAAAATTTGTATTAATATTAATAAAATAATAAAAAGTGATAATAATAAATAAATTAAATAAATAATAATGATAATAATACGATTAAAAGTAATATTAATATTAATAGTAATAGTAATAATATTAATATTAATGTTAATGTTAATGTTAATAATAATGTTAATAATAATAATAATAATAATAATAATAATAATAATAATAATGATGTAAATCACATTTTGTGATGTTGTTATTTTACTCTTTATATTTGATTTCAGCATTATTTCAACTTATTAATCAAACACACACACTAACTTATGAAAACTAATTAGCACTTTTAAAAAATTAAATCAAACATCACTAGTTATTAGGCATTAGTCATAAGTCATAAGCAATAAGTCATCAGTCATAAGTAAGTCATCAGCACATATCAATAAGTTAAATCAAACAGGCCCTAAGAATATTTGTACCCTGGCCAAGTCAAATCTTCATTTTTTTTCTTTTTTTTTCTTTTTTAAAACATGTAATTTATCTAACATGTCATGCAGCAAAAAAAGAGAGATTAATTTTAAATTTTTAATGCAATTCAAAGAAACTTTAGTAATCCAAAAGTACAATAATAAAAAAAAAATTACTTGTCTAATGCGACTCTTTTCTTTATGCCATATGTAGTCCAGAGATCCAGCAAAATTACTGTGTGAATTAGAGATCCAGTGAAATTAATTTTAAAAAAATATTTTTAAATGAGAAACGAGTGTTTTAGTGTTTTCAAACTTTCTATTCACGTTTTCAAAAATCGTACATATATATAACAATCATTTGGTTCGTCCGTGTGATCGCCTTTATGTTGACCCAAGAATCCACTTTACTGACCAAATAAAAAAAAAGGTAAATAAAAATATAGATTATAAAGATAGCATATAATTGCCATATTCTTAGGATATTATCAGTGGCGGATCCAGGAATATTGTTGACTGGTGTCCAAAATTTTAACTACTCCCTGCGTCCCAAAATATATAACGTTTTAGGGCTTTTTACATAGACCAAGGAAATATATTGTAAATACTAAACTCCCCATATTCGGACATTAATTAGGTGTCTTGATATTTAAGCCAAACACGGTTCACGAAGTCAATAAATATGTGAGAATTTGAGAAAAAGGGAAAAAGTTCCTTGAAAATTACAAAATGTCATCTATTTTGGAACAAAAAATTATCCCAAGCGTCATATATTTTGGGACGGAGAGAGTATTAGGACAAGTCAATTGTGGTACTTACCTATAGGTTTCAAAACCAAATTTGATACCTATTGGTTATTATTCATTGGTATCAAATGATCATCTCAATCATATGTATCGAAATGAAGTATTAAATTAGGTGATGTACTAAGAGGTATCAAATTTGGTGCCTTCGACCACTAATTTTGATACCTTTACTTTGGAGAGTCTAATACTCTTGCATAGGTATCAAAATTTGGTTTTGACTCCTACCATTCGACTTGCCCTTACATAAAAAAATTAGAAATTACAATTTGTCCTTTCTGGCGTTTTACATTTGTCGTTGAAAAGCGGCGTAATTATCATCACCGCATTCATAAAATGTCTTTTTCGATATAACATACAAGAGAATCATTTAAAAATTGATCGGACATTCGATTTAGTAAATCCGTCTTGACAATATTTTTTAATTTGGGGGGTCGATAAATTTTTTGGAGGTCCAATTGTCAAATATCACAAACTTACTCCTATTTTTTTATTGGTGTCCATGGACACCCTAAACCTATGTGGATCCGCCCAATAAAAAAAAAAATAGGAGTAAGTTTGACAATGACCCTCCAAAAAATTTATGGACCCTCCCCTCTCAAAATATCAGATTTAATCATGTCCGATCAATAAATGATTCTCTTGTATGTTATATCGAAAAGACATTTTATGAAATGTCAACGATGAAGCAAATTGTAATTTCATGGAGCTGGTAGGAGTCAAACCATCTTGGCAGACTCTCCGTAGTATCAAAATTAAAGGTACCAAATTTGATACCTCTTCACTGCATCTAATTTTAATACTCCTTCATTTTGATACATATGATTGGAGATGATCATTGATACCAATGCCAATAGGTATCAAATTTTGGTTTGAAACCTATAGGTGGATTGTCCTAATACTCTCCGTCCCAAAATATATGACGCCTTGGGATAATTTTTTTTCCAAAATAGATGACATTTTGTAATTTTCAAGGAACTTTTTCCCTTTTTTTCTCAAATTCTCTCATATTTATTGACTTTGTAACCCGTGTTTGGCTCTTTGGGTAAGAATATCAAGACACCTAATTAATGTCTGAATAAGGGGAGTTTAGTATTTACAATATATTTCCTTGGTCTATGAAAAGCCGTAAAACGTTATATATTTTGGGACGAAGGGAGTAGTTAAAATTTTGGACACCGGTCAACAATATTCCTGGATCCGCCACTGATGGGTATTGTGACTTGTGAGAATTTGACGAGGTGTGGGGATGACATGGGAGAATGGGAGTCGGGAGATAGCCGATAACGGCGATATGGCAGCAGCAGTACGCAGGGTTCCTTTTTTACGTTTTAGGTTTTAGTTTTTAATTGTCTGATTTCTCTTCTTTTTTTAAATTACGTTTGACTTGTGACTTTGTGAGTTGTGACTTGTCAATTGTTATCTGTGATCGGGCCGGGTTTTTTGGGTTTGGCCTAAGTGCAATTGCAATTAGCGAGCTTGTCGTGCTGGGCCAAAAAGGCCCTGGTTTTTTTGGGCCTTCAAATTTGAAGCCCAGACCTATGAAAAATAGGGTGGGCCAGACTTAATTTTTACAGCTCTTAAAACCCAAAGACAGGCTTTGATTGAGAAAAATGGTGTGTGCTGCTAGATTGGAAGGAAGGATGTTGCATGGGGTTTGCATGGTTCAGTGGGTCAGTGGGTGTGTGAACTCAAGAAGGGACAGCCGGGTAGGAAAGGTCAGTAAGGCCAGCAACAACAATCCCACGGCATGAAGACTCTTCCAGTAAAAGAGTTAGATTAGTTTTACTTGTTTTGATTTTATTAAAGGACTAGAAGATAGTTTTTTCTGCTTTCCTAGTTAGATTAAAAGATTGCATTTAGTTTCCTAGAAGGTTAGGATTTCTTGTTTTAGTATAAAATAGGATTTAATTCTTGTATTTCAGTTGGTTATGCATTGAGAAAAGTAATAGAAAAACGAGCAAGTTTTGTTCAAGCTCTTCGCGTGTTCTTCTTTCTTAAAGGCTAGAAAGAGATCACAAAGGTGTTTTAGTGAATCCTAACCGGTGATCTTATCATCGACGCCCATTCCGCCACTATCCTTTTTCTTTGTGTTGGTTCGAATTCGTTGGGACTGTTTGAGTACCTTCGGGACAGCTTGTTGCTGTTTATATTTGCCTTGGACAGTTTAGTTGTTGGTCAGGATTTTTCGTAGCAAACTATCTTATTAATTTCCCAGCCCGCAAGCAATCTATCTTTGAGTGTTTAGTTCCTGAGTTCTTTGTGGGTTGTTTTGCAACAACTCAGACAGTTACTTGCAGTTCAGATTAGTAGTTCAGTTAGCCTTGTGTTTGGGTTGGATTTCACGCATCACCAAATCAACAAATCGAAGGTCCGACCCGGCAACGAAGTAGAGCTAGAGGAATGAGAGATCACTCCCGGCGACGAAGGTGATACGTCGTCCTTGTCGGTCCCAGCAGCCACAACCCAACATCCACTGGAACACTCGTGGACTTTCTGGTTCGACAACCCTTCCGCTAAGTCGGTCGTACAGAGATTGTAAATACAACTGATCAGTACCAAGCGGCTCGACACGGCGGCGCTGAATCTTCTTAGCCGAGGCGTGGAATGGGGTGCGCTCGATCTGGACGAGATCGGTGATTGTGTCTAAGTCTTCAAATGGAGAGATGAGATCGAAGATTAGGGATGGGGTTTAAGAGATTTAGAGCTAAATCAAACTCGTTATGAACAGAAAATAAAGAGAGGAATGGGGTGATGGAAATGGGTTTTGGGGGGCAAAAATAGAGGTTTCGGGGCAACTCCAACCCAACCCCCGAATCTCCAAATTGGGTCCAAGTTTACACCAAATCTGATCCAACCCAACCCCAAACGTCTCCCCAATTTGAGAACATAAATAGTGTCACCCTAAATTTGAGGCAACACTATTCATCTAACCCCAAATTGGGGTTGATGGGACCCATTTCTTTTTAAAATAAAAAATTGATTTTTAAATACAAAAAATTATTCATAATTTATATTATGAATTTAAAAATATTTTAATTGATTAATAACTAATAATAGATATGTAATAAATATTAATAATGTAATTTTAAAAAAATGACATACAACTTGAAAATAAAAAATGGCATACAACTTAAAAATGAAAAATGACATACAACTTAAAAATAAAATATGGCATACAACTTGAAATTAAAAATGGCATACAACTTGAAAATAAAAATGACATATAACTTGAAAATAAAATATGACATACAAACTTAAACATATGACTAAAACTAAACTTAAAAGAAAAACTTTAAAACATTTAAATAACTAAACCAGACAATGACTAATATTCCGGGAGATGAATTCTTGGTCCGCCAAAATAGCTGTTAAATTGATTTAAAACATCTGGATGAGCTTGAGATCCTTGCCCTACATCTTGAGATCCATGTC
The DNA here is from genome assembly GCA_013146195.2 of Codonopsis lanceolata. Classification (NCBI taxonomy): domain Eukaryota; kingdom Viridiplantae; phylum Streptophyta; class Magnoliopsida; order Asterales; family Campanulaceae; genus Codonopsis; species Codonopsis lanceolata. The sequence goes on from CM028384.1 coordinate 94,391,140, forward strand.
CAGCATATTGAGATCCTTGCTCAACATTTTGAATTCCATGTCCGTCATATTGAGATCTATTGAAGAGATCCTTGCCCTACATCTTGAGATCCATGCCCGTCATATTGAGATCCTTCTCCTTCACTTGAAAACGATTTAAATCCTTCACTTTAACTTCTTTTTTACATAATCTTAATTTGTTCACAACGAAGAAATTCACGCATGATCGGATCGGCTATAGAAGTCAAATCTTTGAATAGAATTCTATTTTCTTCCCTTAATTTAAACATATCGTTACCAACCTTCAATTGCTTAACAAGTTCGTCATTCTGATTAATCATTTTTGACACATGCTTTTCTTTTTTTTTCTTTTTTCTTTTGCTTATTTCACCCCAATAGGCCGTATAGTTGAAGTATCACCGCTAACGTCATCGATGATATTAAGATTTTGTCGCGCTGTTGTCGAGGTATTTAGAGAGGAGTATCTACGATCTCCTAATGCTAATGATGTCTCAAGACTTCTCCATGTCGGTGAAAGTTGAGGATTCCCTGGTATGTTGGGTAGCTTAGATTGTATGCACTGGAAGTGGAAAAATTGTCCAACGGCGTGGGCAGGACAATATGCTGGTCGTAGTGGAACTCCAACAATCATTCTGGAAGCTATAGCTGATTATAATCTCTGGATATGACATGCATATTTTGGTTTATCTGGATCTAACAATGATATCAATGTATTGGAATCTTCTAACCTTTTTGGTAATCTTGCTCAAGGTATAGCTCCTCCTACTCATTATGTCATTCAAGGAAAAAAGTATAACATGTCTACTATTTAGCTGATGGCATATACCCAAAATGGGCTACACTTGTTCAAACTATCAATGATCCACGAGTTCCAAAGAAAAAATTATTTGCAATGAAACAAGAAGCATGTAGAAAAGATGTTGAGCGAGCATTTGGAGTGCTCAAAATCATGATTTGTCATTATTACTGGACCTTCACGTTTTTGGAAAAAAAATGTTACGCACGACATAATGACTGCATACATTATTATGCATAATATGATAATTGAAGATGAACGTGATGTAAATGCACCAATTGAAGAACGAGGTGAAGCGCCGGCTCCAAATGTTGAGGGAGTAGGAGATGATAACATTCGATTTCAAGAATTTCTTACTCGACATAGACAAATACATGATAAAGAGGCTCATCTTGCACTTCGGAATGCCTTAATTGATCATGGGCACAATTTTAGTAATAGTGAGAATTAAGCTAAAATAATATGTACTTTGAATTGAGTGTTGTTGTTGAATTTTTTTTCTTGATAGTTTTTAACATTTAAATAGATGTATTGTTTGCTTTATCATAATGTATGTGTTTGTATTTATCAAATGGTTTGTAATTTAAAATATATTAAATTACTAATTTTAATATATAATTAATTATAAAAATAATATTATAAAAATAAACTTCTTAAATATAATAATAATTAATTGTATAATCATAATAATTACAATTTTAAATGTTATAGTAGAAAATCAAAACAGAATATGCTAATGAATATTCTTTAAATTTTGGTGTGAAGGATTGGAGTTGGAATAAGTTGGATAGTTTAATGGATAGTCCTGTCTAACTTGGGGTAAGTTTGGACCCAAATTGGGGTTTTTTGGTTGGAGATGGTCTCAATGAGGTGCATGGAACGAGTTAAGTGTTCGATGATTTCACATTTTTCGAATCGATTCACGCTTGATCGGTTGGTGAAACTTGCATCGATGCTTTTGTTTTTACCTTGATTTATGATTTATGATTAAAATATAGCTACAAGACTGATTAACAGAAATTAAGTAATAAAAGAAAATTATATTTAAACTGGAAAATTAATTCATGCCTTTGTATTGCGAAAGAAGCCTTTAAGTCTTTTTTCAAACCCTAAGGACTCTATTGAAAATTGTGGTATGAGGTAGGTTTGAAAAAGATTTATTTTAGTCCTTATCTCTTTTCTCTTCTCTTCTCTCTATCTCTACATATAAAAGTCAAATTAAGTTGTTTCTTACAAATTATTAGATGGATAAAAATAACAATTAATCAAATAAATTACCCAACATTTAATTAAAGACAAAACAAGTAAATTTACCATGACAAAAAAAATAATGTTTGGACAAAAATAGCCTTAATCTCTCTGCATATAAAAGCCAATGTTGTTTTTTACAAATTAATAGATGGACAAAAATAATCATTCATCAAATAAATCACCCACCATTTAATTAAGGACAAAACAAGTAAATTTACCATGACAAAAAATAATGTTTAGATAAAAATAACCTTAAATATAATAAATCACTCACCATTAATTAAGGTCAATAAAGTAAATTTGTCATAGGCTAATTAATTTCATGAATAATTAAATAATAGTTTTATCCCTTGACTTATACATATTTTAAAGTTACGTCCTACAGTTTTTAATTCTATTTATTTCGGGTTGTATTTTGATATTCTTATCAGTTTCCCCCTCCTACCATTATCATTACAAATGTCATCCAATATTTTCTAAAATCATAAAAATATTCATACTCAGTCGAGAGACTAAAACTTTATTCAAAACTAAAAAATAATATGATTTTACTTTCTTAAATATGTTTGGGAAATACATTATTAGATGTATATGAAAAATTATAATGATGGGTTTGTTGGTGAGCATCAAGATATTAAGTAAATATGTAGCGTGTTTAGTTATTACCCGTGAATAAGCTAAAAGAAATATATTTTAAAAATGTGTCATAATGTCAAGAAAATGAAGAACCAATTGATGAATCCGTGCGTTTTGTTAGAAAAAAAAACTAAAATCTACGATTTACTTCTTAGAATTTTGAAACTCTACAAACAGCCTTAAAAATCATTATATTGGCCTCTAACTTATAGATATTACAAATAAAACAATTGTTATTACAACTATCTGTGGATTATTAAAATAATTATTTATAAGACAAAGTATAACTATTAAATTTATATATGAGACAAAGTATAATTATTTATTGAATCTGTGTCGTAATCCATTTTTTTAACTTTAAATTTATATATGAGAAAAAGCATAACTTTTTTTCATTATAATTATTATTTTTAGTTAAAAAAAATATTTTAAATACCTAATGATAAACTAAATGATGAAATTATAACCAAACCCCATTTTGCACCACAAGAAAAATGACCAAAATAATCCTCATGTGCATGATTTTTCATTACTATTTTAAATGTCTAGCGATGGGAGAGGACAAAGTGGGGCAAATGGAAAAATCGTGTACGAAAGTGAGGCATCTAGGTTGGGAAAGAGATTATTAGAGGTATATAAAAAAATTGCAATTATAATAATACATTTGTTGGTGAGTATCGAGATATTAAGCAAAACGTTAAGGAAATGCGCTATAATGTCATGAATATAAAGAAAAATGGACAACTTAGTTCACAAAGTTGTGCATTTTGTTAGTAAAGAAAACTATAATCTATAGGTCGTTTGAAGAAAGTAGTCCGACTTAACGAAAGCTAAAGATATTTTAGTTTTTCATTTTAAAAGGGCAAGATGGACACATTTCTTGGTGGTGGCGATAGCGGTGGCGGTGATTACATGAATGATGCTGGTGGAGGTGGTGGGGGCGATTGTAAACATGACAGTGGTGATTTAGGTAGAATACAACATTGTTAGATTTTTAAATCATCAATTTTTCAAATCTTCATATGAGTTTGAGTTTCAATTTTCAAATTTGAAAATTCAAAAAAATGAATTTGAGTTTGTAAATAGTGAAATTTAAGGTTGTGGTGGTAGTGAGTCTATAAATAATTAATGAATTAGAAAAATAAATAAACTAAAATATAAAATTGATTTTTGGGTTAATGGTGTTACTTGAGGTAGTAGTGGTGGTAATGACGGTAGGTCTATGAATCGATGGGGTTCATGGAAGAAAGGGAAGAATAACAAAATAAATTAAATAAATACTAAACTTCATTTTTGGGATTAATGCATTTTTTTAACTTTAAATTTAAATATGAGAAAAATTATAAATACAAAATTGCTAGCCTTACAACTAATTTTATAATTTTCTTTACAACTAAGGCTTATAAAAGTTCAAAAATGTCTTTTTTTCTAAAACAACTTTGCGCTTTTTCAGCTTAGTTGTAAGGAAATGAGTATAATTAATTGTAAAGACAACATTTTCCTTATAACTATGTCATATCTAACATTATTATTATTTTTCCTATTTTTCACCATATCCGCGACAACCGCTAGAAAAGTCACATTAAATAACATGTGGTCTTCCACGTGTGAGGTATTTTTTTGAAATTTCCTTGTGGGTGCTAACTCGAGGGAAATATTAGGAAATTGGTTTAAACTTTGGGGGTGTTAAATGTATTTTACCCTAATAAAAATTAAGAAATACAATATAATTTTCTTAAAAAATTTGAAAGGATAAAACCGAGGAAATGATCATCGGCACAATAACGGGCCCCACTTAGAAAACCGCTAGTAGCAAAACCATAGAAACATACATCCCCGAGATAACGCGAGATTCCAGGAGCCGAGTAACGGACAAACCACTGCTTCCAACACCCTTGGCCTCGGCTAGTCAGAATGGTTACCAATGCCCTCGGCCCCGGCACTAGAGTGGTTTCCACCACCCTCGGCCTTGGCGGTAATAGCATCTCATCACAAGACCGCTCGGCCTCGGCGTTACATCAATCATCACCCGACCTAACAAAGAAGCTTCCCTAGGCCCGGTGAAACCGCTACACGCAACCACCAACTCCCTGACAAACGCTCAGCCCAATTATTTCTGACAGAAACCATCAGCGTATTTAATGACCGCCGCAATATGTTCCCCAATGACCAGCCGCCACGTCGACAGGAAGATCAGGTATAAATAGAGGACACACATTTATTGTAAAGGTAAGTAATTTCTGAGATATCTAAACTCCCTTATCACAACTTCTTATCAAGCAAATATCACGACACATTTATTACCCGTCTTTATACCGGACCTCTTACTCTTACGCCGGAGGGTTCTAGTCGGGCCACCCCGACTCCTTAACGGTGTTTGTTTGTTTGTATTGTGCAGTTAGCAAGGAAGCCAACGAAGGACGAAACTGTGGAACCCACATCATCCCTGATCCTGACGTGGACAACAAGACAAGGTCACCACCAAAATAGCGTGATCAGTTTGGTTCCGTTGCCGAGAAACGACTAACTTTCTCAGACACACCGTGTCCACAAACAAAAAGGGATGGTGAAATCAAAGAAGCAAACCTCCAAAAATGTTACCCCCGCCACATCCAACCACCCTGGAAAAGAGCCCGCCGAACACAACAAGGGAAGAGGCGCGAGAGGCCCCGCTCTCTCAACGAGACAGGACTCTGGCGCCTCGGTACCCGAAGTGTCGGCGCGAGCTCAAAGAAGACTCGCAATGGCAAAACGGCTCTCTAGCGACAAAAACAGGGAGACAGACGCCGACCCCCGAGACGGCCACTTCACTGAAATCAAGTCTTCGAGGGCCCGTGAGGAGGAGCGACCTCTAGCCAAAGCAAAGAAGCCTACGGCCCAGGAACAGAGAGACCAAGAATACGCGTACTGGGAACATCAACGAGCCCTGTACACCAAGATACAGGAGGCCGAGGCCAGGATGCACGAACTTTGGCAAAAGGTCGGGTCCAGGCAGCCCGGTGATCGGCGGCCAGTACCCATGCTCGCTCTAACTCAATTTGGCAGAGGATGGGAACCACGAAACCCAAAAGGGCGAAATTCACCACCAATGTAAAGTCGAGGCTCGGCAAAAGAATGGCCGGTGAAGAATCTAGGACGAGCATTCACTCTCGCCTACGGTTCCCCGCCGATACAGAAAATCGCCCAATGCACAGCAAGGAGGGAGAGTCTCAGCCTTGTGCCCAGTCTTCGACCAACAAAGGTCTTTCCGGATCCCGACACCCGTCTCGCCAACTCACAAAGGAAGCTCGTCTTGGGTCCCCAATAAGGAATAAAGCCGAGGAAGAGGTCGAGGTACCTCTGGTAGACAAGGGGGCCAACGACATTCCCACTCCAGTCGTAGGCTCGGCACAGGGCGACAGACCAATGACCGATGCCGAGATAAGGGCGTGGATGGAGAAACTAGAAGCTCGACAGAGCACGGGAACTAACACGACCATCAAGAAAATAGGAGGGATGTTCATAAAACAGATAAGAGAAGTGGAGGTGCCCTCCAAAGTGAAGATTCCATACTTCGAAGACTACACCGGTAGCACAACGGCCCTGGATCATGTGTCAGGGTTTGAATTAAAAATGATCATAGTGACCAGACTCGACGATATATGGTGCTTAGTATTTGCGAGAACCCTGAAGAAGCAGACCCAACAGTGGTATAATAGGTTAGCACATGACTCTATCACATGTTGGGATGACTTCAAGGGGGCCTTTCTGAAAAAGTTCGCCTCGGCATGTGCCCTCCCAAAAAGTGAGACAGACATGTGCAGCGTGAAACAAGAAAGTGGAGAGACAGTGCTCTCATACATGACCCACTTCAAAGAGGTCCTGGACCAAATCCCTGATATTCCTGACACCTCCGTAAGAATGTGCTTCGAAGCAGGCCTATTGCGAGGGAACTGCCGAACCGAGCTCCTCATGAGACCAAGGGACACGATCGGCGAGATGTTCCTAACAGCCCAAAGGGTGGCTCTGCTGGACGGCGAGCAACCCTCCACCGCAGCAAGCTCGCGAGCAATCACAACTCCTCCAGACACGGCTAGTGTTGCCAACCAGACGCTCGACACGGACAAAAACTATAAGGGAAAAGAACAGGGGAGGACTCGGCAAGATGACGCCCACCCGGCAAAAAGAAGAGAGGAGGAAAGAAGTGTCAAATTCACCGGTGAAATTAGGGGCCCAAGACGAGACAACGAGTTGGAGGACTTCACCCCCCTCAATGCATCGAGGGAGCACATCATGGATGTCTTCTTAACAGAGAACAAGACACGGGCCCCTTCCCCATGAAGTCACCCCTCGATACCCGAAACCCCAGAAAAAGATGCAACTTCCACAACGAGATCGGCCACGCCACGGAAGAATGCATACAACTCAAAAGAGCGATACATAGGGTTATAAACGAGGGAGATCGGAGGTTCGTGGCAAGAGAGGCCAATAATCGCGCCCCTGGACCAAGGACTCCGGGGGGCGACAACAGACAGCCCGACACTAGGCCAGTGGTGAACACCATTCGAGAAAAGACTCAAAGCATCACACAGTTGAAAAATGCAATCAACTGCTTAAACAACTCGGCCGAGTGCGTCATGGAAGGAATGGTCGAGCATGAGATGGTTTTTAGAGACACCGAGTTGGCCGTTAACCCATATGCTCGGCAAAACCCGTTGACTCTACAAGTTGGTATACACAACAGCCTCGTCAAACGAGTCCTGATTGACACAGGTATACGAATTATCCTATTCCAGTAATCTATCAGCTCCATGGAGGAACTGCTAGAAGAAGAAAAAAAATGGGAAAGTGGATTCTACGAGACATACCCTAAAAAAACAAAGGAAAGGAAGAAAGAAAAATCGTACCAAAAGTGTTAACCGGAAAGAACGCCGGAGAAATCAACAGAGAAGCAGAAACACGCCTGAAAAAGCCAAAAGAAGTCGAAGAATTAAGCAAGAAGAAATGCAGACACCGGACGAGTAACGAGCCGGGACCGTAAAAACCACCGTAAAAACCACCCGAAAAAAGAAAAACGTGGAAAAGGGAAAGAAGAAGTTCACTTACGGGCTCTAGGTAAAATAGAACCATAACGGGGGGGGGGAACAGCCGTAAAGATCGCCGAAAATTGCCTAGAAGCACAGTGAAAGGAAACAGTGAGTGAAAAGTGAAAACGGTGAAAGTGAAAAGAAAAGAAAAAAACTCTTATACCCCCCTGCAACGACGTCGCATTTAGGCGGGGCCCCTAAATCCACCGGGTCGACCCGCGTTTTTTTACCTAAGAAAACCCGAAACGACACCGTGTGACATTGATTCCTCTGGATCCGGGAAGAAAGGGCGGCATTAAAAGCATTTCGAAATTCGAAAAGCCGCCCTAAACAAAAATCAAGAAGCCGCCAAAAACCTGCATTTAATGATGTGACAACCCGAAAAGACGAATCATCCTGATTGGACGGATACCCAAAAACGCCCCATAAACTTCCATCAACCTCGACTTGAATCTCGGAGTCAGCCTCGGCAACAAGCTCGGCATCAACCTCTCGCCACCAAACAAAGAGAATACTTCTTGGCCTTACGGCGTCGAGCGGCCAAGAAGTAGGGGGCCACTGAAAGGATAAAACCGAGGAAATGATCATCGGCACAATAACGGGCCCTACTTAGAAAACTGCTAGTAGCAAAACCATAGAAACATACATCCCCGAGATAACGCAAGATTCCAGGAGCCGAGTAATGGACAAACCACTGCTTCCAACACCCTTGGCCTCGGCTAGTCAGAATGGCTACCAATGCCCTCAGCCCCGGGCACTAGAGTGGTTTCCACCACCCTCGGCCTCGGCGGTAATAGCACCTCATCACAAGACCGCTCGGCCTCGGCGTTACATCAATCATCACCCGGCCTGACAAAGAAGCTTCCCTAGGCCCGGTGAAACCGCTACACGCAACCACCAACTCCCTGACAAACGCTCAGCCCACTTATTTCTGACAGAGACCATCAGCGTATTTAATGACCGCCGCAATATGTTCCCCAATGACCAGCTGCCACGTCGACAGGAAGATCAGGTATAAATAGAGGACACACATTTATTGTAAATGTGAGTAATTTCTGAGATATCTAAACTCCCTTATCACAACCTCTTATCAAGCAAATATCACGGCACATTTATTACCCGTCTTTATACCAGACCTTTTACTCTTACGCCGGAGGGTTCTAGTCGGGCCACCCCGACTCCTTAACGGTGTTTGTTTGTTTGTATTGTGCGGTTAGCAAGGAAACCAACGGAGGGACTAAAGCGTGGAACCCACATCATCCCTGATCCTGACGTGGACAACAAGACAAGGTCACTTCAAAATAGCGTGATCAAAATTAAATAAATGTGTTTGGAAAGTTAAAATGTTAAAAACAAATGGAGTGGGGTCCTTCATTCCATTTTTCATGCTAAACGAAAATCTAGAAAAAAATATCCACCATTTTTTTCATGATCTTCACTCCCAAAACACAAATTAACCAAGAATTCGGGTTTTGTCCACTTCCTCCAAATTTATCTCATTTAAATTTCTCTCTCTTAACTAAGATGATAGATACACATTTCCATGATATATCATTATCAATTTTCTTATCTTGATAATGAAACAAAGTAAACGAAAGATACGAAAAACTCTTATCCATAGTTACCCGTCTCCATCTCCAATTTCCTGTATAAAATTGAATTCACCCACCTTCTCCGGTGAAACCCAACCACCACTGAAATTAATCAATTGCTCACCCCCCCCTCTCATCCTCTTACATGACTTTACTTTTATTTTCTCTCTCTTAATTCTCTAAATAATCCAACCTGATCGCCATAGCAGCTGCTTAGAGGTTGAAATTATCTAGAGCCATAGCTTTTTCAACATCTTCTCAATTTTGGTACTTTGTTTTAAGCCATATACATGCCGGTCGTATACCCAATTTTCTCCAGTAAAATTGAAAAGTATTTCAATAAAACCCCTTACTATTTCTCTTCATTCAAGCTCGTCTCTCTTTTTGATGAATTCGTCGATAAGGGTGAAGGGTTTTCTGTTAATCGCATGTTTTTACGAGAGTTTTTAGTAAGTATACTTTATAGTCTCTAATTTGTACTTTAGGCGCGACTTTTGCAGGAGAGAGAATGTTGAACATCGGAGATGGAGTTTGGCTATAATCGAAGGGGGACGAAGCTAAAGTTGTGACAGGCTTGACTGGAGAAGGAAGGGTTTAGGTCGGAGATGGTGGATGCTATGGTGGGGCTGGAGATGTTAGATTAATGTTTTTACTTTTAATGCATTTAGTCCTTAGCCAGATAAGGGAAATGAATTTTTTGCCCTCTATGTGGAAGACCAAATGTTATTTAACGTGGATTTTATAACGTTTATCACAGATGGAGTGAAAAATGGGGGAAAAATGTAAAATTAGATACCATTACGAGACAAACCTTAGGTTGGGGTGCCTTATGCGATTTGGTGGATACTTTGGGGGGGGGAAGGTAATTTGGTCATATAATTATTTTTGGATGATTGAAACAATTTTTTATTATTTTTATTTAAAACATATTTTAAATACTAAATGGTTAACTAAATAATGAAGTTATAACTAAATCTCATTTTGCACCACAAGCAAAATGACCAAAATAATTTTCATGTGACATGCACATATAATTTTTCATTAATATTTTAAATGCACATAGACGGAAGGGGGCAAAGTGGAATAAATAGCAAAATAAGGTATGAACACTTCGTAGTTTGAGGTGTAATGGGAGATTTAGTGTGTAATTTTAGGAGCTAATCATATTTTGGCATGATCGAAATTAGTTTAAAATACAAATTTTCCCCTAAAGTATCCACCAAATCCTCTTAGGCACTCAACATAATTTTTTAGCATTTCTATATTCCATGTCAAATTTGGTGATTAAAATGTTACGTTTGGTAATCGTAGTGATAGATATCGTGACGAATAATGTTTAAGATCGAAAATTTGTTCCAATCAAACCAGAAACATGTCAACGGTGCCGATGATAAATTTGTTGGAGTTGAAGCTAGGGACGACGAAGACGAATTGAACCATGGCGCGGCTCATCGTTGCTATAGGTTCAAATATGGATTTTGAAATTCATGGTGTATGCTTGTGTATTGTATTGTAAGAGAGATTGGGAAATGAATTGTGGAGTTTGGTCATTAAACATCGTCGACGACTTTAATTTTTGGTGGATTCTTAGGCTTTGATACTTGAGTGAAATTATCTGATCTTGAGTTATATCTCTCACATCTCTGATTTGATTCCGATCTATTTTATTTATTTTTATATATAAAATTTTGAATAAAAGATTCATACACTATTGAGTTTTATCTAGCTTAAAATTTATATAAGAGGTCATTGCTAGAGAAGAAGTAGAAAAAGAATTGCCGAAAAATGACCAAAATGTCCTACACGTGAAATATCATGTGCACCTTAACTTTATATTGGTAAGTATATATTTTGGGGTTGAAAGCTTGATTTCTCTAACGCATTATATGCTTATCTAAAATAGTAAGTTTGACCAATGAGCTCTAGCTCAACTAGTACTGCTCAGTTCTTATAACAGAGAAGTCGGGTGTTCAAGTCCCACAAGAGACACCCTGGACTTTGTAACTTTCAATAGAAAGGTAGGGTGTTCAAGCCTTTTTAGAGACAACGTTGTTGTTCAAGCCATACCCAAATGCCTCATTTAACTGCTTGCTTATCTTAATAGAGAGGTCGAACGTTTAAGCCCTGCACCCTGTTACATCACTACTCTTAACCGAGAGGTCGGGTATTCAAAACTTCACCAGAGGCACCATTTGTTCTATCAAGGCATTAAGATAATTAAAAATTAGGGTTGGGGTAAGGTCTATGTCCTCTTCAACTTTTTTTTTAAATAGTAAGTTTGAATTATTTTCAATTCACACTATTAAAAAAAATGCTTAAAAATAACCCACAAAAAAAGACAAATGTATAGGATAAGTTGTTATACAGTTACTATAAGCATACATTATAAATGATCGAAAAACAAAGTATCAGAAAAGCTAAACACACAACAACATAATTTATAAATCTCAAAATTATAAAGATTAAATCACAAAAAGAATCAAATAATTAAAAGTAAAAAAAAAAAGAAACTAGCAAATCACTTTAAAAAATCATTAACACCCACGTGAACCTTACTAGTTGTCAACACATGTGTGAGGCACATGGCGACTTAACAATAATTTTGTTACGACATTCGTCAAAAAGGAATGCAGTAGTAAAATTTCATACTTATAGATCTAAATTTAACAAAAATTATTAAATGACTATTACCGATTTATAGTCAAGGTACCGATGCTGGCATTTGCCCTATTTTTTACTTTTGTAGCGGGCAACAGCGGAGCCATTTCGGTTAAGTTGCCTAGACGTGTCTGAGTGTCTCGTTACCCCCGTTCCCCTACTGAGTCCGGATCCTCTATTCCAAAAGTGTATTTCATCTTCTATTCCAATGTAAGATCCATCGTTAACTTGTCAATCAGTAATTGATTTTGTTTATATAATTAATTTTGTTAATTTGCTAATTGACAAGTTAACGATGGATCTGACATTGGAATAGAAGATGGAATACACTTTTAGAACAGAGGATCCGGACTCGGGTACCGGGTACACTGTACACACATATCGCAGAACTGCGATCAATTTGAAATAGTTTTTCAGATTCTGGCGCCACAGCACCTGCTAGAGACTAGAGAGAGGAAAAATGAAAGACGATCATCATTTTCAAACTCCGCAGAAGGATCATCTCCATGCTAATCACAGAATCAAATCCACTCCCGAACGCAATCAGAAGCATCTAAAGGTATGAATAAAATCCGCTTTCATCTATCTCACTCTCACAGGTACAAACGCACAAATTGTTGATATTAGAACTGCGAAAAATGATTGATTCAAATATAGTCCTCAAAAACACACCAAAATTTCTTAATTTTAGTATATTTGCGCTTCAATCCTCACCTCATTAACGTGAAGTGTCTACTAATTTGATGTAACAGAGCAGCAAAAAGAGTCTAAATTCCGTTTTCCAGCCGGTTTTGGAAGATGTCACGCTGGAATCACAAAAGGATTCGATCGACATCTCTACTTTCTCGGAGGTTTCTGAGGACAATCTAATAACCGAAACCACTGAGGTGATTCTCACAAGTTCCGTTTATTTTTTATGTAAAATATTTTCTGAAAGAATATATTATGATAGTACGTATTTGAATGTCTCTATTTTCTTGGTGCGAAATTTTTAAGAATCGTTACTTCAGTCTTCGAATTTATCTGTTTATAATCGGAATATCTTACTTAAATGGTTTCTTCATTTCAAATAAAACATATTTATCTGGAAAACATTTTACTCTCCGAATTGATCATTGCATAATTCAGGGTAAATTTCTGTCGAACACTTGACGAGTTAGTACGTTCAGCTAGTAATTTTTGTTGTGGTCGTATCACGGAGCCTGTAGCTTGATACACATCCTTACTGTTGGACTAGTTTTTGCAAGTAATTCTCATAGATATTTTCATTTGGATCAAAATCAAAGCAATTCTTTGTTACATATGTTTAGATTGTGAAAAACATGTGCGCTGGTTTGTGTTCTGCGTGTTTCCTTTTACATTTTGAGAGTTATATTTTTGTTTGTTTCTGTTAGCTATTAGTTGATATAAACAGTAATGAAGGCATTTCCTATAGAAGAAACCAGTGCAATTTTGATCTGTTCATTAACTTTGCCTGTTGTTCTTTTCTTCGATCGTCTGTTTCGATGTAGCAGCATCAGTTTGTTGGATGTTTGACTTCAAAAATTAGTTGTTGCATATGTTTTGAGCTCTCTCTATCTCTCTCTCTCTCTCCTCTTCTTGGTTCTGAACTTTCTTTAACCTACCGTTTGGTTATTAAGTACAATGAGATGATTTTGTGTGGCTATTCTTGTTTGGTTAGTATTGTTAGCTTACTGTTATTTGGAGTTTTTCACTCGGAACCAAATGTGAGTACTTGAATTCACAACTAGTTGCTAACTGTTTTATTAATGCTTGTATTTGGTTGTTTTCTCTTGCTTGTCGAATGTGTACTTTTATATTGTTGTGCTGCAGATCTTCGTGTTCAATCCTGTTTAACCTAGTAATTAGATTACCATTCTTTTGTTGCAGCAATTATAGTTTGCGGTTCTCTTTTGCCTTTTGTAAGATCGAAAGATAAATTTAGACTTTTATATTAATTTTCATAGTAGTTTCCAACGTCTTCACGTGAAAGAGAAATGGACTAGGACTAGGTTGAACCTCTACTAAATGTTGCCAATTGTTTTGTTCGTGGGATTTCTCTTCCTTACAATGAGTTATTTTTCTGTTCTTGTGTTCAGAGCTTCACCACGTCTTTGAGCCCAGTCACTTCATCTTCGTCAGAACAATCATCTTCATCTGGGATCACTCTACTTTCATCCACAAATTCTGCTGAAACTGCTGAACCTTTTGACCTCTCTTTTAATCGTTTTGGATCCCCACAATCAGATACAGAAGAGGCAGGTTCCTTAGAGGTGGAACTGGTCGTAAAACATCTAAGACAGCTGATGGTTCACGGTTTGAATTCAGCTGATAAGGATCTCCGGTATAAGAGGCTTCTGGATGCATTGGTCAAGATTGTTATTGAGGAGTTTTGTGGTTTGCCTGCAGAAAGGGACTGGTTGACTGAAATCATTTCAAGGAGATCTCATATCGTGTTTCTAAGCTTTATGCTGTGGATCCTTGCTGTTTCCGCTGTTTTCTTCTTCAGTATAGTTGCTCGAAGCTCTTATTATGGTCCCCCGCCAACATGAAACCTTGACTAAAGATGCATATATTAGATGATCACTCGTTGATGGTAAAACTTTTCATCCTTCAGCAACTTTGGTATCATATTCCTGGAGTAGTTTCAATGGGAAATATTTTAGTTAAATATTACATGGATCAGAATTAGCATGGTTTTGATTGTTTAATTGAATTTAGGGTTGACAAATATGGATCTGTTTCATTGAGTTGTATCGACCAAGTGAATGAAAGCGTGTTGTTTGCTTAAGTTAAAGATTTAATTACCATTTGGTTTAAACCCAAACGTCTGTGTGTATCAAAGAAAGATAAGAGAAAAAGCTCAAGTGCATTGTAATTTATACTAAGCTTATTACTTATAAAAGTAAAATTAAATTATACTTGCTTATTAAACGCATGATCAATGGAAGTACTTTAAGTAAAGCTTATAGTTTAGATCTCAAATCATATATCTTTAATCTAAAACTGGAACAAGCTCAGTTACTATTAAATTCTAATTTACAGGAGAGGTAAGTCTAGTAGTCTACTGTATTAAAAGTTAATTGATGTTCCTGTTGAATGAGTTCCTTAAAATTAAATCTCGTGGGACATGTAGCAAATTGCAGGTTAAATCAGTAGGCACAACACGGTGCTTTATTACATAAGAGGATGCTTAATCTTAAGCAGTTACTGAATTGAGTCCTTACCTGCTCATGATCAAACTCCAAACTAAACCTACCCAGTAACTACCTGGCAGTTAATACATATTACTTTAGTCATCTAGTTTCCTTTACCGTTCCTTAAGTTACTCTTGATAGTGATTACATCAGTG
The DNA here is from genome assembly GCA_013146195.2 of Codonopsis lanceolata. NCBI lineage: Eukaryota > Viridiplantae > Streptophyta > Magnoliopsida > Asterales > Campanulaceae > Codonopsis > Codonopsis lanceolata. The sequence continues at coordinate 94,406,491 of CM028384.1, forward strand.
ATGAGTTGAATATCCATATAAGCACTTTTTGTTTTCATCAAATTGATACCCATTTTTTAAATATAAAGCAGAACACCATAACCTGCATATAAAGTAAGAATGAGGAAGACGAAAAAGAAACAAACTGCGTTCTTGCACGATCTGAAAGGTTTTATAAAGTGACAAGAAATAAGACATGAAGTCGTTCCCAAAGGTTCTTAGCATTCACCACCCTTAACTTGCATAATGAAATTATGATTGATGCCACTTAGAATATGATATTGTGAACGTTGCTTCTTTTTACGATTTTAATCGTCCAATATACAATGTTTTCTTCTTCCAATTTTAGACTGTACAAAGTTGAGAGGTTTGGTATGTTGTCACCCATGCTTTGTCTTAGCTGCCTTTTCAAAAACAGAACCCTCTCTCATCGGCTAGGGACCTGCCATAAGATAGAATCTTAAGTTTCATTTTGTTATTTGACCTCCTCACTCGATCAATTGAATCTCGTTATGTTCTTTTGTTTTTGTTCTTGAAAATATCGTTGATGTTTATGGGCTTGAAGATAAGGTGCTAATTGTCAATCACATGGGCTGGGCACAAATCTTATGCCCATTCCCACCCAAGATTCAATCACTTGTGTGGGTTGGTTAATATTCACAGTAGATGGCAACATCCTCATGTCCTGCATTTGTTTGGGTCTTGAATGAGCAACCGGTTTAAAATAATCCTTGTATATTGCATTGGTCAGATTGAATTCTCCAAGGAATTCCAATGCTATATGTCTTATCACAATGAAGTTGTTAGTTGTTTAAGTACTTAGAGGGGAAGCAAATAATGTTATGGTGCCCAAGGCTTCGAACTAAGACAATTTGGAGCTACAAGTGCTTCCATTGTTGATTTTTTTGGCAAGGGCTGCCCTATGGTGGGCAGTGGGAAAGCTTACATTTTATTTTACTCTTTGGGCTTAGGCCTGCCTACTTGCCCAAAAAGAAAAGAAAGAAGAATCCTCTTGTTTTGTAGGTTCCTTGTTTCTCAGATGGTGCTTACAACTGGGGAAGTACACTATGAATTAGACAAGCATGATCACTTTTGAAGCCCATGCCAAGGTCCAAACAAATTTTGGTCCAAGAGAAGGTGTCCATGGTTGTTTTTGTGCATAGTGCTTCTAGTTAGAGCATCACCATTGTTCAATTTTCACACTTCTTAATGCATTAAAAATTGTGCCCAATTGCCACATAGGATGATGCTTTCTACAAATAGGAGAGAGAAAGTGATATAACTTCCTACCGGAGGAAGTTATTGTTTGTCATAAAAAGGAGGGGAGGTGGGCGGTGTCAGGGGTTGTGTGTGTGTGGGGGGGGGGAAGTGATTTTTATTTTATTTGAATGGTATTAAATTTAATATTTTTGTGTAGAAGTTGGGTAAGAATAACATACAATGGGAAGATTTATTTTTAAGTGTGTAAGAAGAGAAAGTGTAATCTAAGTTGATAAGAATATACATATTGAGGATGCTCTTAGGGATATTTTGTTATTTCTTGAACAGTAGTATTAGCCTAGTCCTAATAGAGTAGTAGTACATAGGACTGTAGTCATAGCCTGTTACTAAACATGTATACCCTCGAAGTTATGATTGAGTTGATTAAGGGAACTCAGATTAATGTTCTACCAATCCCCTGCAAAGGTAGGTTGCCCTTCTTCTTTGTCTTTCTTCTATTTGTACCACATTCTAAATTCCCTTCACTTCTGCCAACAGAAGATAATTGCCCAAGTCCATTGCTTGTACTATAACTGATACACAGACTTAGTTTCATTATCGGAGATATTCAAACATGTTGAACCACAAAAAGTGCTGGAATGCAAAACAAATCTTAAGACATGAACCTGGGACCAAATGATTAGATGTATGCCTTCAGAGCTATAGATACCTTTTAAAGATTCTTTTGGTCAAAAATTTTAAAATGCTAACAGGTTTACTTCCTATAATGGCGTAGGAATTTCACATCCTCACCGGAAAGGGTCATAGAAACTTAACACGAAAATGAATGTACTGGCTTGCTTATTTCTAGTCTAAACCTTTTTTAAGTTTTGTAACCCCTTACAAAAAAATAAAATATTAATCTATTTTTATTTTTGTAGAGTTGAGGGGGGTAATCCATGTTGATTAGATCCTCTGTAATCGACTGGTATCAACTGAAACTGATTCAAGGATTTGCTTCTGATTAGTGCCCCAGCTTCATCCACATTCACCTAAGATATTCAATCCGATGGAGCCTGAATGCAATCCAAACTGTTGGTCCCGAAATAGACTCAATTTAGGCTAGAAGGGGGGGCTGAAAAGCATAGAATATATACTTAAAATTTTGTTTGAAAAGTTTTTTTAAAACAGTTTTTCCCTTTTCTTTAAGAAGGGTTAGAGCAGCGGAATACTATAAAAGAAAACTAATAAAGATCTGAAGTTGATTCAAGCACAGTAGCAGACTTTATATGAATGCAGTTGCAGTTATATGATGAGCAGAAACAGTATATGAATGCAGTTGCAGTTATATGATGAGCAGAAACAGTTTGGAGAGGACACGGAGTTTAGAAGTGGTTCGTACTATGAATAGTTCTACGTCCACTACCAAAGTGGTTAGCTTTGGATTTGAAAGGTGCACTTATTTATCCACTAGGTGTAAGAGTAAGATCTCTAATGGATCGTGTACAAAATAGTTTTTTTTAACCAAGTGTATGATGATGAGAGAAACAATTATTGAATAATTGTCCTCTCAAGTGCTAAAGTAAAGAACAGTTTAAATGCAAACTAGATGAAGCTGAAACAGAGTAAAAACTGGTAGATCTGCAGCTTCAGGGAGTTTGATGAAGTTGTTAGTTCTTGTCCTTTGATCTCTTGAATGCTTGAATTATGAAGATGAAGCTTGAATGTTCAATGTGCAAGAGTTGTTATTCAGATTTTCAAGAGTTATTGTTCAGATCTTCAAAACTCAAATAAATACCAGGGGAGATCTTTAGGACCGTTGGACTGAAGATAGACTAGTTGTGTCCAACGTTATAATGCATTAAATGCATTTCGGCGCTTTGTAGGATGTGTTCAGCAACAGATATCAGAGATTCAGAGTTGCAGAAGCAGCCATTCTAAACAGAGTAAGTTTTCAGTCTTGCAGCGTTTCAGCTTGAAAGTCTTCTTAGCCAAATGAGGAAATGTCTTCAGATGTTATTGTCCGTGCGACAGACTAGACAGATATCGAGTTGTCTACAGAGTTGACTTCTTTGGAGGGAAATCTGATGAAGATATCTTTTTGAATATTATCTGATTTAGATATTCAAAATATCTAAATCAAATAATACGAGACTTAATCCCTTGATTTGACTGACCTTGATTTTGAACCTTGAGCAGACTTCCAAGTCTGCTGTTCGAACTGTGCTTTCAAGGCTGCTGTTGAAGCCTGCTTGTCCGCGCCTAGAATGAACTAACAATAAACTAGTTCTAAATACCCTTGATTCTAAGACATTTGCTACACTAATCGGTACGCAGACCTATTAGCCACTTTACAGTAGAATCGGAGGATGACTCAACCAAATCTAGAACCTATGAGGGTCAACACAAACTGTGACTTGAATCATTAATTGTTCGATATTGTCAATTGTGTTCTCCGAGTACAATTATTAATGAACTTTTTACACATCTTATTGCATTTGATCTATATTATGCATGTAAAAACATAACAGTAGAAAGAGAACTAATTCATGTCAATATTAAACCAACAACCAAAAGATTACAAGCTTTCACAAAATATCTTGAATGCTGCATATTGTTATAGCTGATGCTGGACTAACGGCTGATTGATTGATTTAATCCAGCGGTTGAGGTGTGAGATAGGTAATAATTCATTGATTTTTGTAGTTATCTGTTGAATATGAGGTGGCTGGTGGATACAATTAGAGCTTAGTAGTTAATATGGCATTAAACTCAAGTGCTCACGTGCAATTGTCTTTTCAAATGTCCCTAATGAGACCAACCTAAATGATTAAACTATATACTTGAGCTGGAAAGTTTGGTTGGAGACATTGAGAAATACGTAAAAGTATAGGTTATATTATCAACGTCAAGTGGATCTGAAATTGATAATAAAAGCTTACCAAATTCTTTCAATTGACATTTGTAATTCTATGTTAATAGTGCTATAATCTTTACATTAAGCATCAGTGACAGCCTGTTACAAAACTTTAACTAGGTAACAAAATCAGGGTATAGTAGCTATATCATTGATGAAAATTCCATTAGTATATTGAAATTTAAAACTAGTCGAAGAACACTGTCGTACCATTAAAAACTTGAGATAAAGACTTTCTGAAATTGGGAGGCATGTTAGGAAGTAAAGCAGCCAGACAATGACAAGGCAGTAGTTCCTTTCAACCGGGTAATCATAAGCCTTGAAGAACATATATAATAGCTGCCTTATCAGTAGGTCAATACACTTGCAAATAATTAATTGAACTTATAATGTGTAATATGCTAACTCTAAACAAACATTGATAATATCTTCCATTAAGAGTTGTTCTAAGCTTAGAAGAAGAGATGTGTAGGATGTTGGGAACATTGAAGAGATGATTAACAAAGTCTTGGCAGGCTTCACTTTGGGAGTGGTTAAAACAGGAGCAGGTATGAGTATGTATTGACAATTTACATAACTTTAGTGGGATCATAATCTCGCTACTGGACTAACAGCGATGGTTAGCTAGAAGTGGAAATGTTACAGTTGATAGTGATGGTAAAAAAAGAACAAAAGAACCCATCTTTTGACTGGTTTATCAATAAAGGGATTTTATGCAAAGCTTCCATTATTCGCTCTGTTTTAGTTTGATCTAATAGCAAGCTTGACCTAGCTGAACTTAGGTAATCACTCGGTGTAATCCACTAAAAAATTTAAAACACTTAAAAATTGTCAGTTTTTGAGGAAGGATTTATATCCCTTAGGCCAAGAGAAGTGGTTCAAGGAAAAAGTAGTAGGGGGTCTATAACCAACTTTTGTTTTGGGTAGATTTATTATGCAGTTTATGCTTAATAATTAAATAAATTCTTTTATTAGGTTTTGTTTGTTGCCATTACTTTAAATAAATATTGCATTTCTTTGTGATACTAAAGTGGTCTGCCCTATTCTGGATAGCAATTAGGAGTATAAAGTTAAGAGTATTTTTTTTGGTTGTACATGGTTTTCTGCTAGTTCTTTAAATAAAGTGGTAATATGGAATACAATTAAAAACATGATTTTGATTAATTTGTTTTTTCGTTAACTTTGTTATGCATCCTGGCATCCACTGACTGAGTATACTTTGAATTTGGCTTGTACAGGGTAAAAAGTTTTTCCTCTTAAATGCTCCTACTCCCCACTGTTGAGGCAAAGTGAAGAAAGTTAACCATTTTTAGATGTGAAAAATGACTTCTGGTTAGTAACCCTACACAACTCATTCTAAAAATAATCAGTGCTCACAGTCTTGCACTTTTGATTTGTGAAAGAACTGCAATTGAAATTTCTTGCTTTGATTGATAACTGATATGGATTTGGTGCATAGTACTGAAGTCCCGTACGTGTTTTTCTCCATAGTATGTACTTCTTTGATGCAAAGTGATGCCACAGACACTTAAAATAGAGCAAAATGGCTGATTACTGTATAATAAATCTACTGTTCTATCTTCTTCTATAGTTGATGAATGGTCAGCATCTAGAATGCATGCCAGTTTCCTGTTATGTTTTGGGTGTTTATGATGATGGTTAAAAACCCACCCCTTTGTGAACCTAGGCCCGGCTCATGGTCACTGTATCAAAAGGCACGATTGTTCATTACTTCAGTGCTTACTTGACTTTTAATTTGCTCTAAATGATCTTTTTGTTGTTTAACTTAATGAACATGCTTTTATTCTACTCTTATATGTCCATTGGTAGCTCCAATTGGTATAAAACAGTCCTCAGGCATGCTAAACCACAAATTCTTTGTGATTACGGTGTATAACAAGTGCTCCACTTTCTGTCTTACTTGATAATAATAATAGCTAGATCACTACAGAATTGAAAATATTTGAGTGCGTAGATTTTGACACTTTTGGTTTAACTTTAAGAAAAGTACTCGTATTGAGTATAGGAGTGTGATCCTAATCTTGCTGCTAATCCAAGTCTCATTGGTGCAAAACATGTTATTGACTATTGAGTGTGACATAGCTTGTATTGTAAGGGTTCATTCAGCATTATCATTTGCAATAATCCTACTTGCATCAAATTTCTAAGACTTTGACTCAACTCTGTCTTTTTTCCGAGTACTTAATTAAGGCATGCTACACGAATCATTTCTCGACGATGGCCTAGCGTTTACAGGTGTGTTCTTAGCTAGAATTCGCGTTCATAAGGATGACAAAGTTTTATAATGGATTTAAAGCTGCCTTAGACAGCATTCCTCGATCATCTGGGTTCAAGACAATTGTTACTCAGATAAGAATGTGAGCAAGACGCGACAGTATTTTTGTTAAAGATAGTAACTAGGATTGACAGACCTTTGATGCTATTTGATCATACTGCCTGGTCAAGTAGAAAACATTTTATACAAAATTTTGTTTTCTTTGTCCCCATTGTATGCCCCATGAAATCAAGGATTCCCTGGTTAAGTTCTAGAATGTCTATCATTCTTTCCATTTATTTTTTATTTTTTATTTTAATATTATAACAAAGTTTTAGTAAATACCTCAAAACCCAACAAAAAAAGCCCGAAGCCAAACAGAACCTATGCTTAAGAAGTTTGTTTTGGCAGCACTATTTATTATAGAGAATTTCACCCGTGTACCTGACCATTCCAGCCCATTGACCTTTGCTGTAGTTTAGACATCTTGGTTGTTAGTTTAGTTTAATAGTTTCACTTGGGGGATATTTCAAAATCATGGATAAGAACTGGATCTAACTTAAGTAGTACTCCATCCCATCCTCACAAATTATAGTCTCATTTGAGTCAAATTTTTTATTGTAGCTTTATTTATTTGCACTTCAAATTGCACCGTAAATATATCCTTTCTTTTTTGGAAATAAGACTGTTTCTTTTGGACATTACCAAAAAAGAAAAATGAAACAATTTTTTTTTTTTTTTGTATGATTGGGGGAGAACTAAGTTGGCTAGTGCCCCTTATAGTTCAAGGAAGTTGACATAACCCTCTTATTGTTTGAAATAACAGCCTAACCTCTTTGTGTTCTTGACTTCAGTGCACCGTAAGTTTTCGCTCAAACAAATCAGCACAGCAAACACACTCCCCAACTCATAACTTCAATCTCGAAAATCAACAATGACCAATTTTCTTTAAGATTCTTTTTCTCCATAGCTACACTCGTGCCCTGGGCTGTAATATGTCTGTTACTTTATAAGAAATTACCTGTCGTAAGAAGTTCTAGACTTCTCTCTTCCTGATGTTGATTGCTATTTGCTGAGCCGTAGTCAAAAAATAAAGTAATTAAAAAGTGGCTAATATTTTAAGTCCTAGGTGGTTATTTGTGACTTGCCAAACCATAGGTTGGAGAAAGCAATGTTTGCTTCATATCGTGTCACAGAGATACTACATGTACATGTAGACACGTACGTATCAAATATTTGTACTGGAGTTCATGTAACATGGGCCATGGGCTAGAAGAAAACAATTCTCTCTCTCTTAGCTGCTCATGACCAAATGAATGGCCTCCCTACTCGGATGTTTGTTCTAACACTCTCTTGCTCATAGCTGTTAGATGGTGTCTCATGTTAGGGGGGCACATGTTCTGGCAAATCATAATGCCTGGTAGTAATATTGTTTTCTAACTTTCGTAGTCCTTTCTTTTGTGCAATTCGTGGACATTTTATCAAATTTCGCATGCTAACAATAATTTTTGAAAGTGGATTAGGTCCATGATTACATGAAATAATACATTAAATATAGCATACCAGCAATCATTTAAGCATAAAAAGTATGATTTAATCTTGTTTATTCTCACGGGTCAGGCAAATCAAGTGAACCTAATTATTGGAATTTGGAGGTGCATTGATTAAACAGTGGGGAAAGGCTTGTCCTCATATTTTTCATTAACTTTGAACCCTAAATGTGTGTAAGCGAAGATTTACATTGGAGAACTCACAAAGATTCTTTAATATGTTTCAAGTTTTTATAATTTTAATTGAGATTTGAACAATATACATGATTCTACAATGACTTGAAAATCATCCCAAATAGGTGCAGGTTTGACATCATTAGCCCCCGATCTCATAAACATAAAGAGAATTTAGTCTATCCGTGCAGTCATGTTGAGACACATTGGGTCAGACCAACATTGGATTGTATTTAATGTCGATTGTCTTAAATCTGAATGTTTGTATGTTAGTGTTACTCTCTTCAATTTGCATTAAAATCATGTTATAGTAGGGTATTTTGGGAGAGATTGCCAACCTAATTTTCTCAAATGAACATAAATATCCATGATATGAACTATTGGTGACGGACAAAAGTGCATACTGCCCTCTGGTGATGGTGGGGGGGCGCATTGCTGGACATTTGTGGGATCATGTTAGACTAACTGATGTTTATCCTTTTATGTAAACATCTTAAATCCTACCCAATATGTTTGTCGAGTATGTAAGTTTGTTAGTGTTTCTCTCAGCAATCTGAATAGATGACCTGCGATTTAGACCCTAATTTAACGAAATCGTACATCGATAATGCTGATTAAAAATTCTTAGTGGCATTATCAAAGTGCATATCTATCTATGGTCTATGGTGATGGAGGGAGACACATTGCCGAAAATATGGGGAGCATAACTGTCCACACCTCACAAAGGGCACCAGAAAAGCTCCAAAGTCCCCTCCCCTACAGAAATAAAACAAAGGAGCAGAAGATAGAGGTGCCAGAGAAACAAGCACATGCTCAGATGCACTTCCCCTTTGTTTATCACTTCTTTTGTGCTTGAATGATAAACTCCAACGATCATTGCACGGAAATGAAAAAAGAAAAAGAAAACACAGGACGAACGTGGATCCCTCCCACATGTCCAATTAGTGGAAGCCAACACCTCGGGTCCATCCAATAACCTTCCTCCATGTCATCAAAAAATTGTTCATCATTTTGCAGGTTATATTTTTCAATTTTTCATATGCCTTGTGTTACGAGATGATTTGATACAAAATTGAGTCTTTTGGTTGGACCAGGTTAAGTACTCTTTCCGATTTAGGTAAAGAGTTCTCAATTAAAAGTCAATTTTTTTTTAAAAAAAAATGATACTTTAAGTAGTTAATTAGTAATAAAATGATACTTTTATGCCTTAATTTTTTAAAGTAGACTTTTTAAATGAAACATTTAAAATAAAATAATAGATTTTTTGCCCAAAACAAAAGGAGTAAATAATAATGTGTGGGGGCATGGTTATATATTGTATCCCTCCGTTCTAAAATGAGTGTTTGTTTTGTTCATAATCATAAATAATCATTTTGAGGTGTGAGGTGATAAATAATACTCCCTTAGTCTCAAAATATATGATGTTTTTGGACTTTTCATACAGACTAAGGAAACATATTATAAAGATTAAATTGTCTCTATTCAAACATTAATGAGATGTCTTGATTTTCTTGCTCAAAGAGTCAAATACGAACTACATAGTCTATAAATATGAGTAAAATTGGAAAAAAATGAAAACGTTTCTTGAAAATTACAAAGTGTCATTTATTTTGAAATAAAAAAACTCTTCCGAAATATCATATATTTTGAGACAAAGGGGGTAACAATTAGAGACTAGGAGAGATATTGCATTGATTGAGTTTTCTCGGGCTTAACTTGTTAGTTTTATAGCACTAGATTCTTGCTCGAATCTCTTGCTTGCATTACTCTTTACTAGCAATAATATGGGTTGAATTGTAAATGAAGCTTGGTGAGATTGAGCTTGATTGAACTGAAATTGTTTGATCATAAATTGAATGGAAAGAGTTGCGTCTAAAATAAGTATTAGGTTAGACATAACAAATCAACATACTTAGTTGGATATAAATAATATCTAGAAATACGATTTTTTTCTTACCTTGATTCATTAACTTTTATATATTCCAATACCCAGTATTTTCAGATGGTTAGCTAGGCTAGCTAGCGAATTATTTTGACTAGTGAAACAGACTTGTAAGTTTTGGATATTAATTGTTACATATGAGTCGTGCATGAAGTTAAAGTTTAAGGTTTAAATATCAATTTGATCGCTCTATTTTCTAGTTTTTTTTTAAGGTTTGGATATTAATTGTTACCTATGAGTCATGTATGAAGTCAAAGTTTAAGGTTTAAATACCAATTTGATCACTCTACTTTTCAGTTTTTTTCATTAAGATTATTCTACTTTTTTTTTCTTACTTTAATCACTATATTTGACACTTGTTTCACGTTCATCATTCCATCCAGTTTTTTGGATGAAAAATTTATAATCTTTTAAAAAACTCAAAAATACTCCTATATATATCACGTTCGTTACCACACCCACACCTCAAACTTCGTCTTCAACCTTGAGATGTGCTCCTTTCTCCCTCCATCAATCCACCACCAGTGAACTTGAGGAGTAACCAACACCGGAAGTTTAATTTGGGCATCAGTCAATTCCCAAAATAAATTTTCAAAATTTCAAATATACAATCAAGCCACATCGAAGAAAACAAAATGAGCGATCTACAAATTCTTCATTAATTTCAATCAAAAATTTCAATTACACTAATTTATACATCACTACTCACTAGTAAGGACAAAAATGAAAACCCAAAATTGAACCCTAAAATCTCAACTAACCTCTTCATCATCAGCGAACATGCATCTAAGATCAACGAATTCCAAACCCCATCGGTTTTAAAATTCTCAGCTTTTAAAAATCAAATCTCTTAAAGAGAGATGAGAGATCTGAAATGGAACTAGTTGACTTACCCATTTTTTCTCTAACTTATAGAGCAAAGATGGAAGTGGGTGGGAAGGGTTTGGGACGGATTTGAGATCGACGAATGTGGTGGGGGTGTTTCTGGTTCGGGAAGGATGGTGGCGAGGAGGTGGATGCGAGAACGGGCCTCATAGATGGACCCACCAGAAATGTAAACCAAAGATCGGAAGAATGAGAGAGGAGAGAGGAGGAAGATGGGGAGAGAATCGAAGCCAAGAATGAGAGAGTTTTCTGGAAAGTAGAGTGACCAAATTGTTATTTAAGCCAAAGTTTAACGATCAAACTTACAATCCCAAAAATCAATCAAACGTAGGCTGTGTAGCTGCCTTGCCAATTTTTTTCACCTTCTTTAATTTTATTTTAATATTCTGCAACCATGTTAGAAACTTAGAACACATAATAGGGGTTAGCCACTTGGCCTCTCCTAACATCCAGTGGACATTCTATTAATCACCGTATCCCTAAAATTAGCTAATGCCCCCCCCCCCCAAAACATTAGATGTGTTTTACCAAATATTATATTTTTCCTATTGGTGGATTTTTATATATAGGATAATCTTCTCATCTTATTTGAAGATATGTTTTACTCTCTCCGTCCCAAAATATATAACATTTCGAGTTTTTTACACAGACCAAGAAAACATATTGTAAAAACTAAACTGTCACTATTCAAACATTAATGAGGTGTTTTGATATGCTTACCCAAATAACCAAACACGAGATACGAAATTAATAAATATGTGTAGAATTGATAAAAAGGGGAAATTTTTTATTGAAAATTGCAAAGTGTCATCTATTTTGAAACAAAAAAAACTCTCTCAAAACGTCCTATATTTTGGAACGGAGGAAGTAGTGTTTTTTTTCGCACTTATCATTCTCTTTCTTATTATTTATAACTTAAAATTACAGGTATACTGATAATATTAAAAAACGGGACACAACTTCATTTAAATAAAAATAATTGAAATAATCAAAACATAAAATATTTTTTTATAATATATATAATTTATAGTATATATATTTTATTCTGATTGCAATTGGAAAATAAAAATAAAAAATAGAGAAATATATTGATAGTCACATTTATTAGTTTAATGATGTCACTAATTTAGACGGTTATAGAGGATGCTCATTAAAGTTGAAACTCTTTTAAAGAGTCTTAAATAAAATTTTAGGATTATATAGATAGTGTTTTATGGTACAATCTTTAAGGATGCTCTAATCCTCACGTTTCTTCACATGTAACCAAATTGAAGTGGTAATCTATTAGATGATGGGATAATTTCCTACTTCCAATCCCAAAAGACTCGGCCCTACAACCAATGTTTAGGTAGGCTGGACTTATTAGCTAAGGTTAATGTTTGAATGTTGTTATTAGAGCAAAAGAACCAATTGAGTATTATTTAGAAATATCTTAGGTATCTTGAGCGTAATGTAGAATCAAAGGAATATATATTAGGAATCAAGAGGACGACCAAGCCCCGGTCCAAGCGGAGGCCTCTCCAAATTTTGATTTTCTCCTATTTTTAGTCTTTTTGCACGCAAAAAAATGTATATTTTTAAAAAATTACTTTAAAAAAATACACAATTTTATTTATAAAAAGACACTTGGTTTGTATCATTGGATATCAACATATTTTTCTCCAAAAATAGTGAGGTATGTAAAACTATTAAAATTTGTGTCAAATTATTGAAATAATTTTTGTTTGGATAACTTATAAGTATCAAATGAATTTTTATTCATTTTTTATAGGTTGGGTATGACATGAGGAGCAAATTAGATACTCGATTGTTATTGCTCTTAGAATAACACAATATTTCATTCATTTCACACAAATAGTTCACGTTTAAAAAGTTAAATAATTAAGAGCTATATAAGTATTATTAGAGTTGATCATAATTACAAAATTACTTGGTACAACTAAGGTTATGCATATTATTAACACATTTTTTGAAATAAGTTCAATTTAATAAAAGATACGAAAAATAAAATAATGAACTCTTTGTTTGAAATATAATAAAGATATGTTTGGTCGTGTGTTCAAAATATATAAACTATCAATTACAATATGACGAACGATTTACTTTATCCAATCAAATTTGAGGTAGAATAATATTATCAAGAAAATAATACATGTGTCGGTTTCATGTGTGATTATCTATTTGTATAAAACTTTCATTTTTGTAGTTTTTATCATGCCTATGATCTTATATAGGTCAATCAATTATAATTCAAAACCCGCTAACCTACTTAATCTTGCTTGAAAATTACCTGATTCAATCCGATCCGTTAATTTTTTTGGATCGTAACCCATTTTAATCCAAAAAATTAATGGGTTAATTTGAGTGAGGTTAAATCGGATCGAACCCATTACGTATTTCGTCCCGTCAGTTTTTTGCTATATGAATTTAAGTTTTTGATAGAAAATTGTGGGTCGAAACGGGTCGACTCGTTTCAACTAATTGCCTATTTCAACCCGTTTAATTTTGGATTATGACAGGTGATGAGCTCGGCCCAAATTTCGGTCACGAGCCAGGCACGTGGCTCCAAAGACGTGATAGTCACGTGTATGACAGAGACCAGAAAGAAACTACCGAAAGGTGATAGCTCGCGAGATGATCATCACACAACTATATCGAAAGCAGAATTCCTCTATCACTTTCGGCGAAGCGAGTGGGAACAAGGTCGCTCGATTGAGCTCGGTATTAATCCCAAGATATCCTCGCCAATCCCGAGATTTTGGCCTTGATTCCTTCACGGATCCAACCCGCATTTATGGTATTACAGCCCTAAAATATCTCCGTGATCAGATCATAACCTCGGCCTAACGGGTTTACTCCCGAAAGGCTATATATACTTCTTGAAATCTCATTTGAAAGGTACGCACTATTCAATACACACCGAAACCACCTCGGCCATTTTGCTTTCAACTAAAAGCTTAATACTTACTCTCACTCCGAGGGGTTTCATGAGGCCCCGCCTTGCATTCCATCTAAGGTGTCTTCTTCTTTTGACAGGATTTTCGGAATTCTCACATTCAGATTAAGCCCAGATATCCTACAAACCGCAAGGATCGGCCCAAGACCAAATTGTGTAGCATCGGCTTGGTTCCGTTGCCTTGAAACGAAAAATTTGAAGTTCATCCTTGAACAAGTTTTGTTAGCATGGCTAAGAATGGAAAGACACGCTTGTGCAAGTGGAAATGCCGGGTGGTGGGCATCTGCTCATCAAGGAGATTGGGTCAATTAGTAACAGTTGGACCTCACCGGGACCAATTTCCACGAAATGGTCTCCCCCACCATTTGCGGGGTGATGACCAGATCACAAGTGGCGCCAAGAAGATGCACCAACAAAGTAGGTCAAGCTGGCCCCTCAGACCGATGCGCCGCAACATGATTTGCGAAATCGCCAAAGAACAAAAAGCAATTCTTGGTGGAGCTGATGCATCAATTTAACTGAAGTCGGCTTTACTTGGCCTCGGCAGAATGAGCCTCGCCCCATTAAATGAACAGCATTTAGCATGCAACCAAGATTTGAGCAAGATGTTTATTCTCAATCAATCACCGTCATGCCAAATGACCACCTCAGCTCCCATGAAGAACGCTTACCGATTGTGCTCGCAGCTAGTGCTGGCCACCGTGGTCAAGTGTTAGTGTCATGCCACGCCTGCTATCAAAGCTCCCTTTGGCTATCGACAGTTCCAAAGACTAACGCAGTAAAGTGGTGGCAATTTACAATCGCGATGTTAATGCCATGGAAATTTTGAGGAACCATTGTGTCGGATAAACGCTTCGACCAGAGAACTAGTGATATTGAGCAGCCAACAAGAAAGTGGTTTCTGAACGATGAGCACCAACGCCATACCATTCTCGATCCATTAGTACTCATCGTTTCTACCATATCACCACGTGTCATGCGAACATGACAGCAAGGCCGACCGGCTATGAAACCACTGGGACCCCCAAGGCCCCCCAACAAATCCCGAGAACGGCTGGGGACAGGCACCTCCGGCTATCAGAGCTTTCACCAAGTAGCACCTTTACTAAGATTACACATCAAATTTCAACCCCAAACAATGGCCGAGGTTTTGGGCGTGATCATGCAAGCTAGAATGGACAAATTGAGGCGGTCGCTGCTCATGGGTCTCAAGCCGATCTATTAAAGTCCATTCAAGAGATCGACCAAAAAACACACCTCTCACAGTGGGAGGAGTTTTTCCTAATTTCTGACAAAACTGGAAAACCCTGAGCAGAGATTGCCGCCATCATTTGAAGCTCAGTCGGCTTAGTGACTACAGTAATGAAGCTCTTAAAATGAAGGCATTTCAGTAGGGCTATTCAGTAAAGCCCAGAGTTGTTGCCAGTATGCTTCCTTAAAAGGATCCGCTAACTGCATGGAAGGATCTCGAGGGAAAAGTTTAAAGCAATTTGCCTTTGGCCGAGCACTCCCTAAAAGTCGATTCCACTTTTTTTAAAGTGGTCCAGGAGTCATGAAAGTCCTCCCATAGCTATGTGGAACGATTCATTAAGGTGCTCTCGAATGTCACTCGCATGACCGAGGGAGAGGTTACGCTGCTTCAAATAAATATGCGATTGGCCCCAAGCAGAATTGGGTGATGTACCTACCACTCAGTAGAGATGCTTGCGCGAGCACAATTGTTCAAATGATTGAGGCAACTTAAGGGCAAGGGAAGGAAAGCTAAAATAGTTCTAATAATCACCGCTACTTCTAGCTGAAATAACAACAATTTTCGGAGAGACCTGAACAAGACTTCGATTCCACTCAATTATCTCAGAGCAGCACTTTACTCCCTCAACACTTCCTAGAGGAGATAATGATGTGTATACGTAATGATCTCCTGCCTCCATCCCATGAACTAAATCCAAGATAATACCGTGATAGCACACAAAATTTTGTGCTTTATCAACGACGCAAATGTCTGAGGAATGCTTCATTCTCAAAACTAACGCTTGATTAATCAAGGACGCCTTTGATAGATTCAAGCAAGGAACAACACATGCGGCACGCCGTGATCCTCCCGCCGGAACTAAACAGGCAATGCCCCAAACTGGGTGGTGAATGTTATTCTCGAGGACGAACTCCAGTTTCAACTCAACTGGAAAGCATATTTACCACCGTCAAAAGCAATGAATATGCCACCGCAACTCTGATTTCAAGCAGTACCATCCAGCTTCACTTAGCTGAATATAGCACTGTTGGGTCTCGAACAAATTTTAAGCTAGTTTCGCTGATCAATAATCGGTAAAGTAATTTAGTGCTCGTGGATACTGAGCATGCCTGACGTGCTTTACTACAATTGTTTTAAAGAGATTGGTCCTCACTGATGCCCGATTAAAACCTTATTTGGGAACTCAAGGTTTCACAAATCATAAAAGCCTGGTCAAAGGCACACGACCTAGAAGCATAGGCGATGGGGAACATAAGGTTAGAGGTCGTGAATCCTCTGAATCGACCTCGAAATCTCCATATAACGCCATCACGGGCATCCTCCATGGCTCGCCTGCATGGTAGCCTCTGCCTCACCAGCCGAGCAAAGTTTTACATGCACACCGGCGTGGCATCCTTTCCTGACAATGTGGGAATTTGTCCGAGAAACGCAGTAAGAAAAGATAAAATCGCGCCGCCATCCCCAATGAAGAAATTGTTGTTCCGTGCAAAGTCTCGACAAGATAGTCAATTTCGAAGGAGAGTGCTCGCGACGTAAAAATATGGAGGTTGATCACCCCAAGACAAGGAGACGTAGTTTTGGGAAATATCAAAGCCCGCCGTAAAAAGAGGGCAAAGGGCTTAATTTAAAAAAATTGAAATGGACACACCGCAGGTCCGTGAAGAGCGAG